>CM031240.1:6154054-6311007 GCA_018340775.1 Taxus wallichiana var. yunnanensis | reverse complement strand
TGGTATAATGGGGACCATTACTTCGAAGGAGGGAGGAATGATCTAAACAGAGACCTAGGTTAGCCATTATAGTGAAGAAACTTATGTGAATCATAACGTTTACAATGCATCTCCAATTGACTTTGTTCGAATGCGGTGGAAAGCTTGGAATGTGAATAACATGATGGAAAGGTGCGGAACTTTATTTGGCAAATTTTGACCCCTGAAATCTGCATCTAAAGGCCAAAAAATGCAATAATTGTAGTGTTGTCTAAAAATAGTAAATTCATGAAATTTGTGCCTATGTTACTCATGGAAGATGAACCACCTCATCTCCTCGAGATGGGTGACCTTCCAGATTCTTCTAGGTTTCTTTCATATTTCTAAAATTAGTATATAAATATATGTAACTTTGAAAGGGAAAATAGGACATCTCCTCACGTAGGTAGCTAATGTAATTATAGTCTTTGATGAATATTTACATCTCTTTTCAAAGATATTTTTCAATATATCATACTTGTGGATGTATATGTGGATGATGTTGATGGTGCCATCTTTTGTTCTTGTTCCTTCTTTAGTTCTTTTTGTTCCTATGTTTCCTTTTATTCTTGTGCCCTCTTCTCTTGCTCTATCTTTTCTTGTTTCTTCTTTTCTTCTTTTTATTTCTTATCTTTTTCATCCCATTCCTTATTCTATTTTTAGCTCTTTTCCTCTCTTTTTTAATTTATTTTCTTTTTCCTCCTCCTTCTTTTGCTTCCTTCTCTTTATTTTCTTGTTCTTCCTTCACCTTTTGTTCTTCCTTTTCTTCCTTCTCCTTCTTTTATTTCTCTTCCTTTCCTTCTTGAATTTCTCTTCATTCACCTTCTTTTTTTCCTCTCCTTCTCTTTTCCTTCTTTTCTTTCTTTATTATCTTCTTATTTGCTTTCTATTCATCTTGTTCTTTCTCTTTTTTTTCTCTTCTGCTTCTTTATATTTCATCTCTCCTCATCTTGTTCCTTTTTTACTTTTCTAGTTCTTGTTTCTTTTTCTCCTCTTTTTTTGCTTCTTCTCTACATCCTCCAACTCCTTTTTCTTTTGTTCTTCTTCAGATATCTTTTTAGCTTTCTCAATTTCCTTTTGTTTCTCTTCTTGTTCTCTTTGTTTCTCTTGTTTTATCTTCTTTTGTCTAGCCACTTCCATGAATTTTTGTTGTTCTTCTTTTAGATATTTCCTCTTCTTTTCTTCCACTAAGTTTGCCTTTGTGTCTTTCTGATTTTTGAGTTGTGGTTTGGTGGCTTCTCTTCTCTTTATTTCCTTTATTTAATAAGAAACCCAATTAGTTCCTCCACTTCCTTTATGCAGTTTTGATGCAGCAGTCTTCTTCTTCTTTTGTTTAATGTTGTTCTTTCTTTTTGGAGGGCTTGAAAGCGGTTTGTCTCTTCCATCTCTACTTATTCCTGAATTTCTTTTCCAATTCTTGTGGAAGTAAGTGACAATGTCTCCAATACTAAGACAAATTTATTCATGTAAGGCACTATGGCTTTTTCTATAGCCATTTTATCTCTCCATGTACTAGCTTCATATTCTTGAGCTACTGAGAAAGGCCTGCCTTGAGATAAACATTTCTTGTAATACCCATAAGCTAACTTGGTTAACTCTGTTTCCACCCATGGTTCTGCCTCTTCTGAAAATTGAGGTCCTACTTGTTCTTGATGTGATGTATGATGATGGTGGGAGAGATGGGGTTTTTCCTCTTTTGACTCATAAATTTCTTCTATCTCTTGGAAATATTCTACTTCTTCTTCTTCTTCACTAACCTGAGCTTCTTTTAGTTTTACTTTTTTAATGATAGTGATTTTTGGCATTTAGTAGTAGTTTATACCTAAAGCACTAGAACCCTTTGTGTGTCCTTATTTTATATGTTTTTGGTCCTACCTTGCTGGCTTTTTCTTTTCCATATTGAATTGGGTATTTATTTCTATACTCCTCCCAAGTTTCTTCAATGACCTAATCAAAATTAGGTAGCGTTGGCTTCCTAGGGTCTATAGGTAGATTCTTGATTGCCTCAACTAAAGTAGTTACTAGCTTGTCTAAAGCCTCATATGGTAATGGTGGTATGTGTGAAGTTCATGGAATTATTGGTCGAAGGAAGGTGTAATCAATGTCCATAATAAAAATAATATCTTGTTCATATTTTGCTACTATCTGTTCTAATACTCTAGCACTATTTTGCAACTATCTGCCTAATTCTATTTGTCCACCTAATATAGAAGTGATTTAGGTAATAACCCTATCTAATGTATTCATATGCTACAAAAAAATTCAACCATAGAGGTGTTTGGTCTGCCATTCAACTAATTCAAATTTGTGAGGTAGGGTTTTTGTGAAATACATGGCTAAACACAATAAGAATAACCCATAACAAAATGTGTGTTTTCCTTATTTTATTTTTCTAGTATTTTCATGGAATTCAAAGCTAATAATTCACTAAATTATACTCTGAATGAGAATTCACCATGTTGAGGGAAATTTGTGCACTAAGCCCATGAGCCCCATCTTCTAGTTTGTATGATAAATTTTCAAGCATATAGCTTTAGTGGCATACCTTGAGTGTATGGTTGGCTATATCTATAATGCGTACCCCACATTTTGTCTTTGTCCCTTCACCCATCACATGTGTGTATCTTTCATGTTGTTTCTTATTCTTTGATGATCGATAATTTTCCTACCACCCATAGTCCGTAACCCTAGCCATGACATTCTGTAGTGATTGGGTACAATTGATCCAAATATAACATCTGATTATGTAACCGGCTCAAGAGAACTCAAATCACATGATCTTCCCTAGAAAAATATGAAATTTTACTCCATGCATCAATCTTCAATTCATTGATCACTTTGTATTCTTCTTTATTCAATCTCTTTAGTGTTAGGATTTTCTTCTAGGAATAGTTTTATCTATCTACTTTGAGTCGTGTGTGGTCATATTCGATGATTTGTGAATGAATATATTTCTGTAAATCTCATGTATGGGAAACTTTGAATGGGATATGTGAAAATCCCCATCTAGATCATGCTTATTTGATTTGATTGACAATTTTTGATATTTTGGTTTTGGGAGCTCATCTTGTGTGATCTCAATTGGAGTATCCATCTCTCTCGATTTGCCCTAATTTTCCTAGCTCTCTTTTTTTGCACTTCATTGGTGAATTTTTATTTCTCTTCTTTAGCTTTTGGTGCCTTAATTTTTAAATCGATGCCTTTTTATAACCCTCCATTTGTACCTACCACATTTATTGTCTTTTTTGGTGGGATATATTTTTTTTTTCTAAATTTTTCCTTCTTTTCGCATGTTTTCTTTATTAATGCGTTGCTTTTCTCCTTCATCATGTGGTTTCTCTCATTCCCTCACTCCGCGGAGTTTTTCTTTCATCATGTGGATTTTTTCCTCTCATTCCTTCACTCTGTGATTTTTTTCTTTATTATGCAATTTTTTCTCTTTTTCATTCCTCCACGTTTTTGTGCTTTGATTCTTCATTCGCGGTTTTTCTTTCTTTCCACATTTTTCCTTTTTCCTTCCATTCCTTAGTTTTTCCTTTTATTTCTTCATCTTGTGGTTTCATTTTCTTGGTTGTGAGGTATATCACCTCCATGACTTTATTTTCCTTTATTGTGTGGGTATCCCACCTCTCCACGGCTTTTTTCTTTTTTGATGGATTTTTTTTATTGGTTTCCATGGGTATCCTTCCTTCATTGTATGGGTATCCCACCTCCGACTTCTTTTTTCCTTTGTTCACGGGTATGCTTCCTCTTGTGTTAATTAAATTTTCTTCTTCTTTATTGATTTTCTTGTTTTCTTATGTTTATTAGAGTAAGGATTCCCTTACAGGTTTTCATCCTACTCCTCGTCATATCCATTGAATTTTGAGTTTTTAGATAGGTTGGTTTCTCTCTCTCTTTCTCTTTTTATTTATTATTATAATTTTTTAAATTATTATATCTTTTAATCTTGCCCCATTTACATAGCCTAGTAGTTCCTTTAATTGTAGTGTCTGCAACTTTTTTTCTCCTTGAAGGTAATATCTCCTTGATAATATAGGGTCCAAGCCATCTCACCTTGAGTTTCCCTGGATGTTTCCATTTACTATCATAAAGCAACACCTGATCCCCAATGTCAAATTATTTTCTTTTGATGTGGCGGTCATGCCAAGATTTTTATCTCCTTTTTTCTTGGGTTTGGTTATATGTTGTTAGGAACCTTTTTCATCCAAATTTTCTAATTCAATCAATCTCTCATGAAGTGAAGAATCTTCATTCATCCTAAATGTTACCACTACTCTTAAGCTTGGAAGTAAAAACTCTATAGGGACCATGACTTCCATTCCATAAACCAATCTAAATGGAGAGTATTTGGTTAGCCTTTTATATGTTGTGTGGTATGCCCATAAGGCTGCAAGTATCTTCAAATCCTATTCTGCTTGTTGTAAGGAACATATCTTGGTAAGCACCTTCTCCAATACCTTGTTAAATGATTTTGTTGTCCCATTTATCTTTGTGGATGGTAAGGTGTACTTATGTTATGGTTAATCATGAAGTTGCTTAATAATTCTTGATAGTAGCATTTACAAAATGTTTCCCTTGATCATTTGTAATACTCAAGGGCATCCAAACCGTGTAATGATATTTTCATAGATGAATCTAGTAGTAGTTGTCTTAGTAGTACAATCCTTAGTTGGGATAGCTTCTTCCATCTTGTTAAATATTATGTCCATGTTATTATGAATCTTTCTGAGAGTGTCTTGTGGCTGGTTTTATTGGTCCAATGAAGTCTATAGCCCATTTTTCAAATGGGGCTAATGCTAAAACTAGTTTTAAAGGAATTTCATCTAAGCATTGGTTTTCCCACCCATTGACAAATATCACAAGACCTATGTGTTTATGTGCATCTTTAAATAGTGTAGGCCACCACAATCATGACCATCATCACTTTTCTAGTTGTTTGGTCTCCTCCATTATGTCCTCAACTATACCTTCATGAGCTCTCTATCAATATATTCTTTCTCTCATGTTCCAAGGCCACCCTTCTAAGGACATCATCTTTTCCTTTCTTATATAATTTTCCTAAATCAAAGTAAAGGGAAAGGCCCAAATTAACAATTTCCTCTTTTGTTGTTTTGTGTACTTACTGGGGAATTCTCTTATGTCAGTAATTGTGCTATATCATCAAGTTCTCTTGGAATAGTCTCGACTCTAAATAAGTGTGCACCAGGAAATCATCATCAATTGTTCCTTCATCTTCTCCCATTTCTATCCTTGATAAATAATCTGGTCCATTGTTCAATCTTCCTGGTTTGATTGCAATGGTAAAGTCAAATTCTTGAAATAACATTAATAGTGGCATATCCTACCTTGTAGCACTGGTCTATTTAATAAATATTTCAATGGCTCATGATCTGTGTAAAAAAAATAATGTAGCCAATAGATATTGTATATAATTTTTGTAGTGTGTAGACCATGCTCAATGCCTCTCTCTCCGTAGTTGAATAATTTCTCTCAGCCTTGGCTAACTTTCTGCTTGCAAATGCTATTGGATGATCCATTTTTTCTCTAGGTTGTGTCAATACTACACCAATGGAAATTCTAGATGTATCTACATGGACATGGAATGGAACTTTCAATCAAGAAATATCAAGATAGGTGCATGTAAAATTTTATCCTTTAAAACTTCAAAAGCATTTCACATTGTTTTGTCCATTGTATTTATTTTATTTGGTTCTCTTCTTTAGCAACTCTTCCAAAGGTGCACTAATCTCCACATAATTCTGATGATTTTCTATGGTATCTTGTGTATCCAAGAATTTTCTTACATCCTTTTATGTTTTGGGAGGGGGTAGATTGACAATAACAAAGCCTTTACTAGATCAATTAATAAACCCTCTTTGCAGATGATATGCCCCAATAATGTGCCAAATGGAGTAAAAAATATACACTTCTTCAAGTTAAAAGATATTTGCAATGCCCTACATCTTTAGAAACAAAGTCTAAAACTTGAATATGGTCTTTAGTAGGAGTCCATATATTGTCCAATCATCTAAATATACTTCCAAGAAATCATGAATAAATTCTTTAAATGCATTAATCATTATTCTACTAAAACATTGGTGCATTCTTAAGCCCAAATGGCATAACAGTGTACATGAATGAACCCCATTCCATAGAAAAAGTGTTCTTTGGTTGGTCTTAGGGTAATTCTCTGATGGTTAGAGAAACCTAGTGAAAAGTAACTTTCTCTCCGCAACATTCTCTTACTTTTCTCGTAAATGGTGTCGGGAATGGGTCATGTACACAAGATTTATTAAGCTCTCTATAGTCCACACATACTCATATTTCTCATGTTTTCTTATTTTGAATGACCATGGGACTTATCCAATCTGAATCTTCAACTAGTTTAATGATTCCTGCATTCAACATTTTTCTATCTCATTTTGACTTTAACCTTGAGATTGGGATTTAATCTATACGACCTCTTCTTCAATGGTTTAAACCCTTCCTTAATTTGAATTTTCATTTCCCAACTTCTTCTTTTATACCTTTTCAGCTCCTTAAAGTCTTTAGGGAATATATCTTGGAATTCCTGAAGAATTTCTACTACTTTTTCCAACTTCTTCTTTTGACCAAGTAGTCTCCTATCTTAGCAAGTTTTTCATCTCCATTGGTGCCAATGTTTTCATTCCTTATCTTTAAAGGCTAGTAGTAGTATTTTTTTCCTCTATTTTTGTCTCCACTACTTCTCTTTCTCCTTCGATTGTTTTATATCTCATATTTTTATGGTTTTTCCTCTCTCTCTTATTTTTCAACTACAAAGTAGTATGCCATCTCTAGGATTTTGTTTAGATTTTCTTATTGTTGAGGTTCTTTAGTTTTAGTGTCCTTTGTGAGTTTTTTTTTTTGGGCCTCTCTAGAGTTAGGAATAGAAAGGTCCTAATATTCTGTAATGCCTGAAGGATATTAAGATCTGCATCCCATAAATTGAATGTATGACAAAAATCTTGACAATTTGTCCCAACTTCTTGTCTCATCTTATCTCTTGGTGCATGTACCATGACCATGGTATGGGTCCTAAGGTCTAGATAAATAATTGTGTCCATACCAAAGGAGAATTCTCACCACATATTTTCCAATGTCTCTCGCAGATTTGAATATTTTTGTGGATCACTTTCACCGGTGTACTCAGGTATAGCCACGTAATAACCTTCACTCTCCAAATATCTTGTTTTGAGTAATGTAGTTAAATAATTCAATGAGATATGTTAGGTTTGTGAGTATCCCACCATCCTGTGGCATTAATTGTTAGGTTTCATCTAATGCTTCCATTCTCACTTTCTCATTTGGAAATATTCACTCCATTTGATATATATAACCTTCCAAATCTCTAAACCCTGAGTATTTAGGTAAATTCTTGTGGGATGCTCCATGGCTTAGTTTATATACTCTTTTGATTGGAATGTCTTCTATTTCTTATTTTTTGGAGTAATATCCATCTTCTTCCTCAAATTTGTCTCAAGTGAGGACAAAAAATGTCATCTGTGGCATCAAAGTCATCATCATCTAAGGTAATTATTTAAGATGGTATTCTTCTTGCATAATGTAATTTTCTTGTTCTTAATTCTGGGAAACCATGTATCCATGCTTCAACCACATTATCTGAACTTTCAGTTGTGGATTCAGTTTTGACTGATATTTCTCCATCTAAATTTGGTTCAAAATCCTTATCGATATTAGAAAATTTATTCACAGAGCATATACTCCTTGTATGTCATCAAAATCTTCTCCTTCAGTATCATGCCAAATCTCTTCAGCCCATGCAACACTCATCCTGCATGTAGTGGTACATGTACATAAATTTTATCTTCTTATAATGTTACTTCCTCTTCTTTGGAATTTAATGTTCCATTACAATCAACAAACCACTCTAAAGCTAGAATGGCATTGTAAGATGGCTTTAGAGCCACATTCTCAACAACTTCAAATTTTAACTAACTTCTTGATGCCCATACAATTAACTTCAACATTCTTTAGTGCTCCTAAGGGTTATTTTGATGACCCATCCATAATCCAATAAAATATCTAGTGGGTTCCAAGGGAGGCCTTACCTAGTCTCTCCCAAGTAGTTTTTGACATCATATTGACATCCACACCAAGATCAAGTAGAACTTTGGTAATAGTGGTGTCAAATATGTCTACATCTAAGTAGATGGAGGATTTCCACCATGTTCGTTATGTGTGGAAGAAATTTCTTTTCTTTTGGTGATGTCTGCTTCAATTCTTCAAACATTAAACTTTTGTTCTCCTTATTCCAATATTTACTGAATTGTTTTAATTTATCTATAAGACTATGTTTGATCATTAGTCTGGTTATCTCCTTTAGAGAAGTGATCTCCTCTTCCATAAAACATTTTTGTGTTTCTTCTTGGATTTGTGCCTTCTTTACTACTTCTCTACTTTTCTCCACTTCTTTCTATGAAGTTCTAGTCTAATCTCCTTAAAATCCCATTCTTCTCCACTAGAGGAACTTTCTCATGAGGTAGTTTAATTATTTTTTCTTTCTAGGTGTAGACTCCTTTCTTGTTGCACTTCTAGTAGTAATTTCAGCCTATATATTTGGTTCTTCAACACTCTTCCTAGATTTGGATGATTTCCTCTCAGATAGCTTTCTTTAGCTTCTTCCTTCTTGTCCTCATTTTTGGTCTACTCCTTGAGCTAGATGCTCTCTCCTTTTCTTTTTATATTGCCTCATCATCCCATGGTATCTTTGTGATATGTTGGACATTATTTTGTGCATCTCTTCCTAATGCTTCTATTTTTGTGCTTCCATTCCTATAAAACTGAGTTACTTTGGGATAGCTAAAAGAATCATGTCCTCTTTCATGAAAAAACCACAAGGATCAAGATCTCATGTAATTTCTAGCTAAGTTCCCATCTTTTCCACACTTATAACAATTCATGGGTCTTCTATCTTGATAGCCACCTCCTTGGTTATCTCTTCCTTGATATCCATGATACCCTTGGTATCCTCTTCCTCCTTGATAATTATCATATCCACCCCGATATCCTCCTCTGTAACCTCCTCTGTAATGGTATCCTCCATCATTGTATCCTTGATAATTAGGATTGTAGTTATTCCCCTGATAGCCACCTCTGAATTGAGGTTTTCACCTTGTTGATTTGGATATTGAGGGGTATTAATAATGGTTATGAAGGTGGTGGATTCAATTTAGGTGTTGGTTGTGAGGGAGGGGAGGGGTAGGGGTAGGTGTTTATTCTATCTTTACCATAACCCTATGAGTATTATAATCTTTTAAATCTTCAATTGCCTCTACATAGGGGCATGTATGGTGATAATGGTTATAGGATCCACAGGTTGTGTACAATACATCAAATGATTAGTATGTGGTGCTACCTCTAATAAAGGAAAAGTATCTTACATGTGCTGGTCCCATAATCTATAAATCCCGCACCATGTTTTCTCTGCTGGGGGTATAGTACTAGAAGAGGATTTTTGTGATGAGTGTTGTCTTACAGCTGCAACTCTCTTTTCCTTCTCTAAGTAAGGACAATCAGTCTTACTATGACCTTCTACATAACATACTACACCAAATCTTAGGCCTTACATTACTTCTTAGAGGTGAACTTTTTTTAAGGTCTTCATTCCTCTGAATTTCTTGTTGGATTTTTATCTTAGCTAGCTCAATTGTACTCTCTCCAATTATGTTTTTAATGATGCTTCTCCTTCTCTACACCATGGTTGGGCTTCTAATCAATATCCATCTATATCACCTCTGAGAGAGTGTTGAAAGGTTTTCCATCCAGTGTTGCTTTGATATAAGGGAGAATTCTTAAAGTGAACCATTCAATATGTTTGTTTGTTGTGTGAGAGGTTCTTCCAATTTCCTAGTTATGTTCTTGAATCTGTGACTGAATTCCCTGACTGTTTCTTTTTCTCCTTGAACAAGATCTCTCATTTTACTTACTCCTTCTGATGGTGTTTCAGGAAAATGAAAATATTCCTAAATTCTTTTCAATGACATCACAATCCTTGGTTCCTTGTGCATTTGTCTTCATATACCATCGTGATGCATTGTCTCTCAAAGTGCCTATGAAATCATATAATTTCACACTAGTTTTCTGTGATGTTTTTACTCTTCCAATGTGAATCCAATATAAATAAATGTTCCACAACATCACTTGTATCTTTTTCAAACACTGGTAACTTAATCTTTTGGGCCATATTTCTAACTGGTTGAGAATGTATTAGGGGCTGACTAACTAGTTGTTGCTTCACTATTTTTACCTTCTTTGATTGATTATGAAATTTTTTCAAGTTACTCTTTATTCCTTTGTCTCTAGATAGCTTAATATCAAAATATAACTCTCCTAAAAATTCTATGAATTATCTTACAATTCCTTGTCTCTTCTGACTTTCCTCTTGTAATTGATGATATCTTTCTTCCAAACTTTCTCCTTTTCTATCTTTCAAATTGGTGTTTCAAGAGGCACTTGGAATGGTGACCGATCCAAGGGGGTCATCTCCTTTGGGCTTTTGTGGTGGTTGGGGGATGCATCCTTAGTTGACGTATCTTTATAATTATATTTTTCTATGACTATCTTCCTTCCTTTACTATTCCTTAATCTATAATTATCCTCTAATCCTTCATCACTTATTCTCTTCTTATTTTTTTTTCCCTCTCTTTTCTCTTGTCTCTCAAGTATTATCATTTTCTTCATTTTCTTCGACTACTATTTTTATTTTCTCTCCAAACTCTTCAATCAATTCTTTCATCTCTAGTAACTTATTCTTCCTCTTCACCTCTTTCTTTGATCAATAATGGGACTTCTCTTTCTTCTCCTTCCCAAGTTTCTGCTTCTATTACTCTTTTAAAATTTGGTTCTAAACCTCCTACTAATTGTTGTAAATATCTCATTAGAATACCTTCCTTGTTATCGATTGTTGAATTGGATTGTCTATGGAATATTGTACCATGGGGTTTCATGGGGTAACCAAAATAGGTTGGTGTCCACTCACATTGTGGGTATTATATAAAGACTTTGTGTGTCTACCTCCATTTCTAGGTTAGAAAAATTCTGGCCTCCACTCAAAGTGGGTGTTTCTTTCTTCTCTCCTTTCTTAATTTTTTTAAAATTTTATTTTCTTTCATTCAACTTCCTTACTCTTTCCTCCCTTTCTAGTCTTTGTTTCTCTACCTTCTACTCTAATTCCTTCTTTGTAGCTATCCTTTCTCTCTCTTCCATCCTCCTTGTTAGGTTCTAGAGCCTATTTTCATGTGAGAAATTGTTGAATATTGTACACTAAGAGTATTATACACTTTCCATAGATGTCTCGCCAGGGTTGGGCGCAGCCCCAAGAAAAAAATTGGCCTTAAAAAATTCATAATATACCAAGAAACATGATTTTCTCATATGAATGGGATTTTTGACCCATAGGTTTATGGGACGGTTTTGGCCCATGGTTTTGATACCCACGGTTTTGTAAAAAGATTAAGCAATTGTCTACTTATGTGGTTTTGTGCATATGGTAGGGTTAATGTAACATTACATATGTGTCTTGAATTCATGTGTGAATTCTTGTAGAGTTTGTTGAGCATAGCTCCAAACAAATCTGGGTATTGTATTGAGAGAGAGTAGTGACTTGTAATAAAATCTGAGCAAGTGATTCTTGGTGGACGTAGCCCAAATTGGGTGAACCACATTAAATATTGTCTCTTTGTGTTGTGTTATTTTATTCTACACTTTTATTTCAGATCTGTAATATTTTAGGCATATTAGTTTCTACTGTTGTGATTCTGTGAGGGATTGTTCTGCATATTTTATCCCTTATTTTCTAACACTTCTCATTTTAGTTATTTTTGTTAAAATTCTAACTCTCCTTAATACTCTTAAACACGTCCCCGCTAACTATGTAATTTTCCTAACTAGGACAACAAGGACTGGAAAAGCAAGTAGCTCTCAACCTTTTCAAGGCCCTGGTAGAATCTCATAAGGTCTTTAACAAGTTTCTTAAATAGTTGTTTCTTGACTTTTGTCTCTCTATGATTTTTTGTGATTTTACAGTTGTTGTCGAGTTATGTTTTGGATTTTGTTGGGCTCCTTGTTGGCAGTCTTCCCCTTCCATGCTTTTTAATGTTCTTTGTAGCTCTCATCATTGTTGTTGTTTGGGTATGTCCCCACTTATTAAAAACCACTACACTCTCTATGTTATTTCTATATTTTGAGCCTTTTGTTCCATGGGGTATGGTCCCCTTTAAAACCATTTATCAATAATAAAAACTATGTAATTTTCTGATTTTTCTTTTCTTCATGTTGTCTTATTTCTTACCCCAACCATCACCCCATTAATATTGATAAGTTATGTCTCTTGGATCATCCCCATTCATGTATGTCATCCCACAAAGGTGCATGTCCCCTAAAGGAACTTTTCATGATCTTGATTAAACCTTTTCTACCATCAAAACCTTAATTAAAAATGGAACTAATTTAAGAAATCAGCCTCTTGCTCCACTTAAAACTTCCCTTTCTTGTAGTCAAAGCTGGTCCAACCTTGTATGACCCAAGTAATTATGTATGAATCTAAAGTAGTCTCGTACCAATAATAAATTGCTCTAGTCCAAGGCTCATTGAGAATTCGATGGTTTCCTTAAATGCAATCTTGACCACTCTATTCTCTTAGTGTGGGCTAGTATGTAAGGCCACAGAAAATGTGGAAACTAGGAAAAAAATCTTCTATGTATTCCCAAGTACTTCGGCCTCATTTGCTTTATATAATGCTTTGAGTCTCTTTGCTTCTCCTTTAACAAATATATCAATTTGATTTTCCCACCAATCCTCAATTTTTGTCAGTGTTGGTTTCCAATATCTTGGTGGTGATATCTTTCCTAACATCCAATTAACAAAAGAAATCGGACACCAAATATTGACCTCAAACCTTGATAAGAATCCGAGATTAGAGAAGTTCAAACTTTTTTTTAAGGATGTACCGGAAAATTGAACTAATCTAATTTGTGAATAGAAAAAATGTAAAAACACATAACAAACTTTTCTCAAATCAACAATATTATTCATATTTCATCATTGATTACATACATATCAATTACATATGCAAGCCTTCTCATATATCTTAATCCTTATACATTTCTATCATATATCTCTCATATGACACTCACTCACTTATTTCTCGTGACATGCTCATATACAATGGATTAATTATAATAAATACATTTCATACAAAATATTCCAAGAGTCAATTCTTTTGAATCATGCCTATGTTGGCTTCTATCTCATTCTGACTTGGATTGTCTTTGTTTCATGGCTTTGTGTTGACATCCTACGATTGTATGGTGGCTTTTCTAGTGTACCGTGGATTTGTCAATGTACTACTTAATTTCCTTCTATTTCCGTGACTTGTTCCATTATTTCATGGCTTCTTCCTAACTTTGGTGGATTTGTAATTACATCCATAGATTCATCCTTTTATACATGGTTTCACCCTTTTATGTGTGGATTTATCTAATACTTTGTGGCTTCTTCTAGGATTTTGTGAATTTCTCCTAATATCAACGACTTACAAAAAAATTGATGAAGAACCCTACCAACACAATCGCCTACATAATATCAGGTCTAGATGTTGTTGAATACAAAAGGCTTCCTATCATGGACCTGTATAGAGTCTGATTTACCTTTGGTGAGCTATATTCTTTACTAATTTTACACCCTACACTCATGAGAGTTCTTGTTGGCTTACAATCCTCGCATCTCGTAATCTCTTAAGCATTTCTTTCATATTTTTTTATGAAATAAAGATTCCTTCCTTATTTTGAATAATTTACATTCCTAAGAAGAATGAAAGTTCACCTAACATTGACATTTCAAAATCATTTGTCATTACCTCAAAGAATCCATGTCACATGCTTTCATTGTTGCTCCCAACAATTATGTCATCCACATAAACAAAAACAATCAACAAGTTTTCTTCTTCTTTCTTTATATAAAATTACTATCAGCTACACCTTTTCTAAATCCTTTCTCAATCAAATACTTGTCTAACCTACTATACTAGGACCTGGGTGCTTGTTTAAGCCCATAAAGTGCATTTTTCAGTCTGCACACATAATCCAAGTCATTAATAAGAGAAAAACCATCTGGTTGCTCAATATAAACCTCTTCATTCAAGTGTCCATTGAGAAATGTTGATTTCACATCCATTTGATACACTTTGAAACCTTTATGAGCTACATATGCTAAAAAGATCCTAATGGCTTCCATCCTAGCCATAGGAGAAAATGTTTCATCAAAATCTACTCCTTCTACCTGTGCATAGCCTTTACAAACCATCCTTGCTTTATTTCTAGTCACTTCACATTGTTCCTAAACACCCACTTGGTTCCAATAATATTTTTTTCCTTTGGCCTAGGTACCAGCTCCCATGTTTCATTTTTATCAATTTGGTCCAGCTCTTCATTCATTTTTTTATCCAATTTTGATCCTTACTAGCTTCCATTACATTCTTTGGTTCTATTTTGGATAAAAGAGCCATATCTTCTTGATTTTGAGCAATTTTTAGCCTCCTTGTTTGGATACCTACTTCTTTATTTCCTATGATTTGGCTTGAAGGATGATCTCTTTTAACTTGCCTTGAAGGTGCTTTGGTATTAGGTCTTTCTTCTTCTTCATGTTCAACTTCCAAAAAAATTCATCATCCTAATTTGTAACAACTTGTGGAGTTTCTTTAGGCTGAGTTATCTCTTTCTTTGAACAAGATTCATCAACTATGACATTATTAATCTCTACAATCTTATTTTGGCTCTTTTTGTAGCACCTATAAGCTGAACTAATAGATGAATATCCTAAAAATATGCCTTCATCACACCTTGAATCAAACTTACCTTGATTTTCATCATCTCTCTTGATGTAGCACTTTCTTCCAAACACTTTGAGGTGCTTCACACTTGTAGGCCTGCCCTTCCATAGCTCATATGGTGTCTTCTTGTTATTAATTCTGATTTGATCTCTATTTAAAATGTATACTGTTGTACCCACTACTTTCTCAAAGTATCCATCAAGAAATTTTGACTCATTAAGCATAGTTCTAGCCATTTCCTATACAGTTCTATTCTTCCTCTCTACCACCCCATTTTGTTGAGGTTTCCTTGTAGCTGAGAATTGTCTTCTTATTCCATGAGTCTCAAAAAATTCATCAAATTCAGCTAACCAAAATTCTTCTCCTCTATCAAACCTTGAGCTCATTTTTTCATTCTTTTCATTTTCAACCAAAGTGCTTTGAAAGCTTTAAAGCATTCCATTACCTCGGATTTTCTTTGAGAAAGGAAACCTATGTCATCCTAGTAAATTCATCAATCAACAACATGAAATAGCTATCTCCCTATATACTTTCAGTTCTGGTTGGTCCTACAAGATTTGTATGAATCAACTCTAAAGGTTGTGTAGTAGAATATTCTTTTGTTTTGAAGATTCTTTTTGTCTTTTTCCCATGAAGACATGCTTTACAAATCTTATCAGCTAGTTTTCGATCTTAGGCATGTTCCTAACACACCCCATGGAGCTAATTTGATAAGGTTATAAAAATTTATATGTCCCAATATTCTATGCCAAAGCCAACTCTCATCCACTTTACTTGTGAAGCAATTTTCTTTGTTTACTTCTTTGAGAACATACATGTTATTTTTAGTCCTCTTTTCTTTTCCAACCACCTTACCTGATTTCTCTTTCTTTATGTCACAACATTTATCATGAAACAATATTGTATATCCTTGTTTGCACATTTGATTGACACTCAAAATATTGTGTTTTAATCCTTCAACATACAATACATTTTCAGTGATGGTTTTTCCATTGTCAAGACTTATCTTATTGTTTCAAACAATGTTGGTTGATGTATAATCCCCAAATCTCACCGTGTGTGAATAATTTTCTCTAGAGATATGAACTTACTCTTATTTCTGTCATATGGCTAGAACACCCACTGTCAATATACCACTCCATGTCTTCACTCTAAGAATGAAAGGTAGTTTGTGATATAAATCCTTGTTCTTTACTACCTTTAGAATTTGCTACTCTATCTTCCCACCCATTCCCATTAACCCTATTCCCACTGTCACCCCAACCACCATCTCTGGCCAAAGGAAAATCAGAACTAAAAATCCTTCCTTCTCCAATTTGTACCCCTCTCCCTCTAGAAGAGTTCTCAGGAGCAGTAAGGACATTGAAATTGCCCAAAATTTATTACACATCAGTATTACTGGAGAAGGAGAATCTTCTTCACAGGATGGAAACCATGGAAAAAGAGATGGAAAATCTCAAAAAGGACATGCATCAACTGATTAAGCAAAGGGGTAAAAGAAAATTAAATGAGGATATTGAAATTGGTGATGAACAGTAAATGAAATTCATAATAAATTGAATTCCCTAGACAATAGACTAGGGAACCCTAAGGAATGACATGATCATAACATCTCAATTTTTCAGGGCTATCCATGATTTTCTAGAACAACATATTAGAAGCATTACCATGCTCGGTGGTATCTCAGCCAGCCATTTAGGGCACTGCTACTAAAAGGGACCGAGTCATCTCCCATCTTAATTCTAGTGACCCTACGCATATCACTACTCTGAAACTATTCATCTCATTTCATACTGTGAAATCAAGAATCGATGGGGCTTCTAGGAGATAAACCTCTTCAGATAAGTCTTGAGGTGGTTTAGGTGTTGTTTTGTTGTTGTTAAGTTGTTGTTCAACTACTAATTTTTAGCAGTTCTATACTTATTCTACTCTTTCTTGGTAGTTCCTTTTTTACTACTATTTGGCTTATTGTAATATCTAGATCTTGATCCTTTTTGCTACTTACTCCTATTTATCTAGCTTTTGATCCTTTTTGTATTAGGGTATAGTCCCTTCAAAACTATTTGCCATTAATAAGAAAACATTATTGTTCTTCTTTGGAGGTCTTTGTTAATATTTTCCTCAAGAAGGTTGATTTTTCCTTCATATTATTTCACCATTAGTTTCAGTTTTTGATTTCTCTTCCTTTGATGCTTCAACTCTTCTAGAGCACTTATTAGTTCAGCCTCAAGATTTACTTCTACTTCTTCTTCATCTGAAATTTCATATTGGGTCTGAATTTTCCTTTTGAATTGCTTGCAATAGACACTTCTATAGCCATAAATAAGGTTTCAATTTTTTTCCCTTCATCATCACTTTCAAAGCTACTAGAATCACTTGACTGTGAAGAGCTTGAACCTTCTTGTGTGTAGAAATTCTTCTTGTTTTTGAAGTATTTATTTTTTCCCACTTGCTTCTTGAATTTCTTCTTCTATTTTTGAGAATATTCCTCATCATCTTGGTTTCCCTTGTGTTTTTTAGGAAACTTTGAAGAAAAATGACCAACTTGGCCACAACTGAAACATTTAAATGGAAGATTACCTTTGTACTTACCTGAACCTCTTTTCAGCTTCCTTACAAACATGGCTTCCACCTTCTCATCATCTATCTCCATATCAGAATCAGATGTGTTCTTCTTTCCATGTAATTATTTATCATCTTTGAAGGTTGCCTCTTTCTTTACTAACTTTGAGTCACTAATTCTCATCTCATATGCAGTTAATATTCCATGAAGGTCATCCATTGTTAAAGTGGTTAAGTCTTTAGCTTCCTCTACTACTGACACTTTGGCATCAAATTTTTATGACAGCGATCGAGAACCTTTTTCACCACAATTTCTTCTATCTTCTCTCCTAAACCTCTGATCATATTTATGATCTCATCCATTCTCTGCAAGTATGAAGCAATATTCTCACCTTCCTTCATTCTCATGCTTTCAAATTGTGCTCTGTAAGTTTGTAGCTTGGCTAACTTTACCTTATTGTCTCCTTCATATATTGTCTTCATCTTGTCCCACATTTCTTTAGCTTTAGTGCACTACATAACATTTAGAAATTCAGCCTCAGCTAGCCCAAAAATAATTACATTTATAGATTTGGATTTTTTTCATTTTCTCTCTTTCCTATTGCATCAGTAGGGGGTGTAGCTAGAATAATGTATCCACTACTAACTGATTACCATATATCAAACCCAAGTGACATTAGGTAAGTATTCATCCTGACACTCCAAAAGGCATAATTTGATCCATTGAACAAGGGTGCTTTCGAGGTAGAAAAATCACTAGCTGACTAATTGTTTGCCATTGTTGAATTATTTGGATCTCCCTTGATTTGTTAAACTCACCACACCAAGGCCAAGATTTGATATCAATTATTAGAAACTAGAACACTGAGATGGCAGTTAATCAGTGTTCAATTCAACTTTAAACCACCTTCAATCATATTTTTAAATTAAGAAATAACACACATCAAATGGAAATGGAAATCACACACAAGAGAGATAGTATTTTTAAGTGGGAAACCCAAATTGGGAAAACCCTACTGAACCAAAGGACTATCTTCTCAATGGTTATAAGTGTGTTGAGCTAAAACTCAACTAATAAAGCTACAACCTCAAATCAAGCTACAAATTGATCAATTAGCAAGCTAAATCTTAAAATAAAGCTACAATTTTTTATTATCTTCGAGCTACAACTCGGTGTGAACACAACGCCTAGTCAATCTTCAAATAGGATGAAAATAACACCTGATTGTGATCCTAAATTAGTAATCTACCTTTCTCATTTCACCTACAATTTCATCACAACTTCAAATCTTTGTTCACCTGCTATATTATTATTTGAAGCACTCACTTACCCTTCTTGGACTACAAGCTCAAATTCCTATGTATTATTCAAGATTTAACACTCAAGCATGCTCATGGCTATTACTGTCATAAAACACAATCTTCAAGTTACTTCAAAACTTTTGTCTCAATCTTCAATTTCCTTTAAAAAAAATTCTCGGTCTGAAAACAGTTTTATATCTCCTAATTTTTCCATTTTAATCATGTCATGCTTCCACACATGCTTTACCAACATACCACATACATTGAAGTTATCTCTCACTATATTTTCTTCTTACATCTACACTCACACCATTCCACTTCACCTCATACTATTACTCTTATATTCACTACACATTCCTTCAAATGACCTTACAAAAATATTGACTCTACAAACTCAAGTCTTTGTTTCCATATCCTTTTGAATTCATAGACTACATTCAGAATCGTTATATTTTCATTTTATTGACTAGAATAGGATTTTCATCTTCTTATCACGAGCTAAGAAAAGGATTTAAGAAAATGTAACTATTTAGAGACTCTTGAGCTTCAATATGAGTCCAAATTCTTCAAAGTAAAATAGTCTTAGGGCTCTTCACCTTCACAAGAAGACAAAAACACCAATGGCTTAGGTCTTCTAATGGAAGTTCAGTTATCATTGAACCAAGACACCACTTGATACTCGATGGAGCATGTTAAAATATTGTGCCAAACTTCATTTTATATCCATTTGAGTGTATTAAGTCATCAAACCACTCTCTTAAATAATATTCCACTCAAACTTTCAATCATGTGACTTTAGACCAACACATTGTTGAATAATTCCATCATAGTTAGGCAATTTTGAGATTTCAAATCAATTAAAAGGCATTTAAATGTTGATTTAAAACTCATAAGTTGTTTGAGGGATTTCAATGAAGTGTGGGAAATTTTACTTTGAATAAATTGCATTAAAACAATGAAATTCTAACTCTACACTACAGTTATATGAAGTTATCATTACACTGCGTCATTAAAATCTCGATCATTTCTTGATGGAATTCATTCATTATTTTTCATCTTGCTCATATCATGAAGACAAAGATATCTATAAATTTTTGTGATTTTTCATTGGAGGAAACTCAAGTTTCAGACAAATTTCCTTACAAACCCTAAAACTAGGGTTTGATACCGTGAGATCTCGAGATCACTTAAAATTTGATTTCTTTCTTAAATCTTAGTGAAATTTGATAATTTCAAATGTTGTAGACTTGTGTGAGTGACTACCAATTTTGGCCATTGTGTGGTTTTTTTCATTTATGTAAACCCCCATTGATGGAAAAGGGTGTCATGATGTAGAATGAATCTCCATATGATGTTATTCGGTGTCTAACATGAAGATTGAGTGGTTATACCAAGTTTGGTGAGTTGTCGTGGTGTCTTAGAGCATGGTTGAGTGTGCTAAGTCATGGTTTTAGAATTCCCAAGTTTTTTTCTATGTTTCAATGATTCCATTCATATTTCATGAGGTATGTTTCAGATGCACATGGGTCTATATGTTGTCAATAAGGTCAAGTCATAAGTTGTCATAGTTGAGTCAAGTCATTCAAGTCTTATTTCTAGCCCCTGTAACATGTAGAATGGGGTAAAGATGTGATATTTGGAGATAATTATTATTTTTGAAGCATGGTAGAAGAATTTTTACCATTTACCTTAGGTGTATGGTGATTTTCAGTTCTACATTCATTGGTTTGATGCATTTATAGGGTCCTTGGGAAGTTATAGGTGAGAAACATGCAATTAAGAAAATGCAAATGAGATTGGATATAATTAGGGAATATTTGGGATAAATGGTGAGCATTGAAATTTAGATCAGGTTTTCATGGTGCTTCATACTAAATTTCATATTAGTATGGTGAAGATTTTTTAAGATATGCAATTTTTGGTGAAACTAGATAAGTGTCATGTGTTTTTAGAGCAAAGTTGGACCTTTTGATGCTCATTGTGGACTGTGTGATTTTCATGGTTACATGATCTCTTTCACATATATTCTAAGGTCATTTATTAATATTTAAAAAAATAATGATTTGGTTTTATCGTCATGTGTTTATGAATGATCGTTAAGAAAGTAAACTAGTTTGAAACCCTAAGCTAAACCCTAACTATGAGCAACTTGCAGAGCGAGGTGCTTGTACCAACCCAATTTTGATTGATTCCTCAAAATTTATGATTACATCTTATAGAAGACTCTTCCAAATTTCCATAAAGGTAAGTTATAACATGTTTTGATTTGTGGGCCCCACCTAAAAATGCTAGTTTCGAAGAGTTGTAGTTTTAGGAGAAGTTTTCCAAATGAGGTAATGGTTAAATTGACATAAATTTTATCCCTAGAGATTTTCTAGATGTTCATAAAGGTTTCCAGTCATGGTGATGCTGAAAAAGTGCAAAGTGTGCCCTATTTAGGTTGACTGGTCAAAGGGCAATTTTGAGGCAATAAATAAGTAGTCTTGATGAAATGGACATAAAAGGAGCTACATGTTAATTTATGAGGTGATTCAAGTTTTGTTAGAAATAGGATTCAGACATATTTCTAGTGATATGATGTTTTATCATAATGATGATATTTTATGCAGTTTCCATTTCATTATTTGGACAAGAAGGTTTTTGCCAAAGTAGGACATGATATGATTTCTTGAACATTTGGAGTTGGTTTGAGCATTAGATGGATTTGGTGATGCTTTCTATCACATGTAATGTAACATGGGATGAATTTTAAATTGAATGAGTCCATTTATAATTATATATTGTTAATATAATTATTTTTATCGGTGATAATTGAAAATAACCTTTTCGGAAGGTTAATTTAGTGATGACAAAAGTGGTTGTGGTTTGAACAGGTGGTTATTTTAAGGATTATAAATTTCTTAGAAGTGTTTTACAGGTTTTGGTATTTCCATAAAGTTTTTTATGAAATTATTTGGATGTTTTGAATGGTTTTGGTGGCATAATAAATTTTATATGGTCCTAAAGGGTGTAGGAAACAACAATTTTGAGATGAACAAAGAGTAGGAGGCCCATTAAATGAAATAATCTGATTGGTTGAGATAATTTTATTTTTGATGATTTTTAGAGCTTGAATAAAAATAGTGTTGGGATTAGGAGAGTTTTTTCATCCTAATGTAAGGGTTTGGGGACACTTTTGGCACATGTAATGAGTGTTTTGGATAGGCCGACCTATATGGTTCATATGTGACTATTGCAATAATGATTTTTTTGGGATGTTTTGAGTCAAATTTATCATGAATTACCAACCTCCTTTGGGTTGATTAGAAGAAAAGGCTATAAAAGTGTTGTTTTAGCTCATTTTGAGAGCTAGTCTTGCGCAAGGGGAGAAGTGCACCTAAAGAAGATTATATTGCAAGTATAAAGGAATGTATTGAAGGTTGATAGAGTTTGTTTAATATTTATGAAGGTATGGATGCATGAGAGAAATATTTTAGAGGCAAGATAAGTTGAGAAGGAAGAAGAAAGATCAACTATGATGCTCTAGGGTTTGAGTGTTGAATATGTGATCTCCATTAGTTGTGGCGAAACAATATTAGAGATCAAACATTATTAGGTGGTAGAGTTTGTTCGTGATCATCTTATGGGGTTGTATCCTCCTTGTGGAATCCGTTCTTTACTAAATTAGGGGTTAGTGATTCTTATGGAGTTGGTGCTTCACTAAATTTGGGGTTCGTGCTCCTTATGGAGTTGGTGGTCTACTAAATTAGGGGTTTGTGTTCCTTGTGAAGTTGGCTATTCACTAAATTTATTTTATCTATATAATATAAGTATCTTTTCAGTGGGTTTTCTTCCCCATGATGGTTTCCCACTTACATATGATTTTCTTGTGTTGTGTACCTTATTTCTTGATCTTGTACTTGATGTTACATATCTAATGCACACATATGTTTATGGATGGTTAATGCATGAATGAATCAATGAATGGATGTGATGGTCAATAAATTAAAAAGTAATTTTTAGGATTGATTCAATCCCCAATCCATGCGCTTCCAACAATTGGTATCAAAGTAGGTCCTTGAGAAGTAATTCCAACATCTTAGAGGAATCCTAAAAGAACAATTTGGTGAAGCAAATCAGAATTTAAATCCATGGCCAAGAAGGATGAAGAAACCATAAAAGATCTCAAGATTCAATTGGAGAAGGCCATTTTAGATCTGAGCACAAAGGAAGAGGAATGTGAAAGACTGAGAAACAAGCCCTGTGATGTGTGTGTGCATGGACAAGTTGACTTCAAAGAGGTGGTATTTAATCTACAAGTAGATTTAGCATTTCATAGGATGGAGAACATCAGATTGAAGTATAAAATCAAAGATTTGACAAGCTGCTCTTAAGGCCAAGGAAGAATAATGTGACAAGCTCAAAGAGGATATTCAAACCCTAAAGATCAAAGGTGATGAAAAGCCTATTCTTGCAGATCCAATAGCTGGTTCTAGTTCCAAAGGAAGTGAAGATGATGGTGTTCATGGAAAGAAGGTATATTCAAGGCCTAATCCTATTAGATAACCAAATGCAATGAGGTATGTAAAATTTCATGGTTATTTTTATGCTTACAATGGTTATGGTCATAGAGAAAGGGATTGTAGGGTTTTTTTGTTGTGTGTACTCTTGGAGCAATGGAAAATATCACAAGAGTGATCAGTCAAGTGATAAGCATGAGGTTACTTGCTACAAATGTCATCTTAAGGGTCATGTTGCAATATTTTTCTCTCAAGACTCATCTAGGAAAGTAAAGAAGACTGTGACTTCCAAAGTGAATGAAGTATGGGTACCTAAATCAGTTAAAGTTGAATCAAAATTAGTCCAGGGAAGAAATTCAAGATAAAGCAAGGTTGTCAAGGAATCAAATCATGAAGATAAGTTCAAGAAGGATGAACAAAATTTGTAGATTTAAGCGAGTCATATGTGTTTGAATGTCATCTAAAATCATGTGCATAACAAGTTGAAAAAATTGTGTTTGTGGGACACATAAAGAGTTAAAAGGTATGCTAAGTAACCTATTTTTGTGGTTATTGAGCTCTTGTCATTGTAAGGTGTTGTGTCTATTAGTGTGTGTTACATTCTTCATAAATCTTGTGGTGTGTTTGTCATGTTAATGGGTATGAGTTTAGAAGATTTTGTATCAAGAGTGTTTTACCTCAGTCCAAAGATCATCTCGAGTCTATGATTATATTTCAAAGTCATGAAAGAGAAAGTTTTGGTATTGTCAAGGCCCATTGGAAGGTGATTGTATCTTATCTCTGTAAAATTTTCATTTGTTTAAGAAAATATTGTTGTGTCATACCTAGTCTTTTTCAAGAATGTATGTTGTTTAGTGGAAAGTAGTTTTTGCTAAGGATCATTATAGGTCTAATAATTCTTGAAACCTATGATTTTGAGTCAATTCTGAAGTGTGTCCGGAATTCAAACAAAGTTGTGAAGGGTCATCTTATTCAATGAGTAGTCTAAGTATAAATGCCATGAATGAGTGCTAAGCATGTCAAGAATCATGTTTCTTTATTCTATAATCATGATACGTTGATGGAAGTTAATACAAGAAGTAAAAGGAGCTCTAAGTGCCTCTTAGTGTGGTCTCAAGCTTGTATTGTTCGATCAATAATTTGAGATGGCTTAGTGTGAAATTTGGTTATGTATAGAGTCATTGTACCTCATACCATACCTTAGGATCAGTTAGGTAATCATGGAGTAAGTCCATATTTATCGTAGTCTTGAAAAACATTTTGATGTTAAAATTACATGAAATGTATGATCTCCGAGTCTTAAGAATCAGGTGAGTCATTTTCATTAAGTGTTTTGCACTTAAAATCTTGACAAGTATGAGTATGAATGTATTTATATAAAAAGAAAAGGTAAGAAAAATAGAATATTCATACAAGGTGGTATCGAAAGGAAATTATCCATAATATAATACAATTTTATGTTATGGATGAAATGAGTTTGTGTACAAAGAATGAAATACTACGGTGTTCAAGACCATTGTGATATATTGACACTTGAGTTCAAGGTTTTTTCAAGTTTGTGTTTGATAAAAGAATATCCATGCGGGTTAATTGTTGTTACTTGCTAAGATAATTGAGAATGAATTGAGGTCAAGTGTGAAAACATATAAGGAGATCTATTATACATTTTCTCTTGCCCACAAGCTACATGGAATCTATGTTTGGATAACTGGTTGCTTCGATTGACCTCCCCACATCTTACACCTCAAAAAAATGTATGTATCTCTTGAAGTGTTGCGAGATGATGAAAAACAAAGGTTTATGAGAATGATTATCTATATATGTCTTGCTTAAGTTGTTGTCAAAGATCCTTAAGGTTTTCTGATCATGATGAAGATCCCAAATGCAGTCATATCTCTCATAGTTGTATAACCTCAAGAATATGTTATGTCATATCAAAGAAAGATGAAATTGAATGATATTAAAGTAAGTCGAGCATATGTGAGTCTATTATGTTTATGTTTTGGTCATGATTGTATATCAATTTACTCATGTGGTATGAGTCACAATGATATGTGATATAAGATCCTAAGCATGGATAAGTATCTGTATGATTTTTCGTCACACCAAAAGCTCAAACTGTTGGTGGAGAGGGATCTCATTGTGTTAATTGGTTGTTATGCCAACACCCTCCCGCACGATGGAACTAGGTATACACCCAATCAGGCCCAACAACATTCATCCGACTCCCCAGTCCGAGTCAGAAGGAGGAGGCAATGGCACCAAGACTTCCTGGGAGGTCACCTATCCTAGCACTACTCTGGGGCCGATGCGCCTAACTGCCTAGCTCTAATACCATGTACGATTTATCGTCACACCAAAAGCTCAAACTAGAGGAGAGGGATCTCATCGTGTTAACCAAATTCTATACCAACACACCCACTCGCGATAGAGCCGAGATGCGACCATGTGATCTGTGGGCCCACCATTAGGCCCCAGCGGTATTAGGAGGTAATGACATCGGGACTTCCTGGGAGGTCACCCATCCCAGTACTACTCCAAGTCAAGCGCGCTTAACTACCTAGTATCGAGCTACATGATTTTCCATCACACAACTCGAAGTGATGGTGGAGAGCTGTCTCATCGTGTTACACACATCTTCTTGTGGAATATCATAATTGCAGGAAAAGAAGACATGGGCATCCTGACATAGCATTGATCTTATTTCACCAAATGCAACCAACAATTGTCCAATCCATTTAGTTCACCTTTGCTAGCATACTACTAGCATGTTCAATAAGTGGTGCTTTGAAATTGGGCTACACAAAATGTGGTAGCATGCGTTGTTCAACAAAATGTCAAAATGCCTAAAAGAAATGAATTTTTATGCTCAATGCCTAATTTTATGGTAGTCAACAGTGCCAAGGTAATAGTTAGATATAAAACAATAAACCAGTATATTGAGAATTTCAAGTCTTTGGTACATAGCTAATGGTTGAAGTCAGGTTCCAAATTGGTAGTCAATGTTGAACTAAACAATAGATTTAGCTAAGAAATTAATGACTGCAATGAGAAATTTGTAGTATCTATTAATACAATGTTAAGTATGGGTAATTATAATTGTTAAGTATTAGGATTGTACTGCTAATGGTGTCCTTCCTGTATAGGTCCTGCAATTTCTCTTCTAAGAAATTGTCACTCAGTAGTAAAAGTAACAAACAAAGTTTTTGTTCCTCATATGAGGAAATATTTTTCTGGGAGAAAAATCAATTTATTGCCTTCTTTCAAAATTAGTTGTTCTTTGCCAACTTATTGATTACCAAAACCATCTTCCATGAGGTCTCGATTCGGGAATCTCTAGGATGTCCCTGTAATGCTTTTTGATTGCTACCACCTTAGACATTGAAGTGGTTCAATTTCGATTTTTCTAATTTTCTGCCCATGTATAGACTATGATGCATCAAAGGATTTATTTTGGGCTCAATTGGGGCCTTTTCAAATCTTCTATATTTACCTCACATTCCAGACTTACTGTTCATTGCACATTTTCTTTCTCACCTTCAGAATTTCAGTTGCTTAGGGTTGAAACTCAATCAATGTGCTCATGTATGTTAGTGCAAATGATTGACCAGGAGGCTTACATGTGCAATAGTTAGTATGTAACTATATTTGTTTTTTTCAAAGTCATATTATAAGTTGTTTTGTGAAATCCCACTCTTGGTTTTGATCACTAATAGTATCTAATAGGGTTTATGGCTGGAGCAGCTGTAATTATATCTCTTCAGTAGCTAAAAGGCATTCTTGGACTAAAGGAATTCACTAAAAAGATAGACCGTGTGTTTTTCATGCGTTCTATATGGAAACAAACTAACAAGGAAAGTTTATATGCAATAATGTAGGAGTGTAAAATTTCAATTTGAATGCATTTATGCTAGTAAATTAATTGTTGGAGGATCAGTAAAGTGCATTACTAATTTTTTTGTCACGTTACTTGTAGTTAATATTTTCTTGTTGCACACGTACAGATCCAGACAGTTATTGGTTGGAGTTTCATGTGTGATCCTCTCCATTTTTATGTATGCCTCCTCGATGAATTTTTTGGTAGGTATTTATTCTTATTCTCTTCTTAGTATAGATTGCTATAAAATGTGTACAATGATTCTTTCAAGAAGGTTGATGATTTTGTTTCTTATTTTAGGGACTTGTTATCAGAACCAAAAGTGTTGAGTATATGCCATTTTTAACATCCTTATTTAACACCCTAAACACATTTGTCGATTTGATTTGGAGAGATGTGTTTTTAGTGGTACACTTCTCTTATTTCTCACTACCATTTTAATTATGTTTTTCTGCAATGACTATGAACAAAGAAACAAAAGTTTTTCTTGGATGGCAGTATAAATGATCACCTAGATATTTATGTGTTGGGAATGACAACAAAACATGGATTTTATCATACAGGTATATGAGTGCACAACTTAGCTTATTAGTTTTGTGCGAGGTTTTAATTATTGTCTGGTTTAAATGTAATTTGTGAATACTTTTGGCAAAATTGGAGTAAAATATGTGTTCTTAATATCTCATAATCCAATGCACCTTCACTGCTAATGATAGTAGAGAATTGTATCAAAGTTGAGACAATCAAAGTGAAGAACATGAAGATGACAACTGTCGGTGGAGAGGTAGTTGTTCAAAATAAAAGTTAAGAAAAAGAACGTCAAAGTAACACCAGAGAAGCAAATAGATCGCTTGAAGCTGGTGGTGGAGAGGTGGTGTTAATATTGTATGTCAAGGGTTAACGACATTTAGGCACCCTTTTGTATTTTATCATTGTATTTCAAGGGTTAACAACATTTAGACACCCTTTTGTATTTTATCTTATTTGATATTAATAAAATGTTTGTGGACCCATTTGTTGGGCACAAGATTCAAATCAAATTGTTCTTAATTTATAATATTAATTACCAGCCTACTCTAAAATCATAGATGATATGTAGCCATTGATTGCACTATATGATATTTGGTTATTATTTATTCTTGAAATTTATATTTTTCATTCTTTAAATTCGTATCGTCTCTAGAGAGACAATAAAAATTGAAATTAGTATTGTCTCTAGAGAGACACAAAATTAGTATTCATCATTGTCTCTAGGGAGACAATAATGATATTGTCTCTAGAGAGACAATAATTAGAGACAATATTAGAGACACCCACTTTGAGACGATACACAACTTTTTTATCGTCTCTATTTGAAACAATTTGGTTAAGTATTGTCTCTATTATTGTCTCAAAACACCTCTCCTTGTAGTAGTGATAACAAAATTTTCGAGTGTCCGATATCGACCATGGACGCCACTTCAACCTGTTCATTCTCGATCTTGGACCAAATTTCTCCTCCTTTTGAATCGGGAAAACTGAGTTAACCATCGGTGGATAGCTCCAAAATGTTGGGCATATTTTTGCTGGGAGTCTCTCTGTTAGCCACCTGAAGGATTGTCCTCTCCGAGATTTGAGCATACCATATACCAACATACCAGTTATTGGTTCCACTGGGGCTGAAAAAACCCAATTCAAAGGTGCCATTCTTAGAAATTAAAGTCTGGTTTCCGGTGAGTGAGGCTCCCAAAGGAAGCATATCTCCACCATCAACTCCGGCTGACCCCAAAATAACCATATAACCAAGAGCTAACAAAAATATTCCCAACACTTGATGTTAATATTAGAGCATTGTTTCCCATTTCATGTTCGTTGTCATGGAATGTGTAGCTTATGAGGACATACAAAGCAATTACATGGATATCTTAACAGTGGATGATCTTACAACTTTGTTTGAAGAGGAAAGGGTGGCAAAAACAACAGATTTCTTGATCAAAATTCATAGCAGAAGAATCAAGATTAGCAAAGAACTGGAAGAAAGGCAAAAGTAGCGGTTATTTTGGGCATCTTTTTGGTGTTTGGCTGCCTAGTTTGTGTTTGCACTTTGGGTCCCATAGACTACTTGGTCTCGTGGACGTCATTAAAAACTTTCATTCTTTCTCATGGCTCGCATGATATTCTAAATTAAATAGAGTGAATCAACGTTCAAATAAGATAGTTGAGCGGGAATCGCGTAGAACCTTCCATTGTAAAAAAATTAACTTGCAATCTTTGAATCCTCACTTTTCAAGTTATTAATGTATTATTATTATTAGTTTGTAAAGACTTGCATAGGAAATTCCCATGAATTAGGGCACGTCTGCTTACACGATTAATTGTGTGAAAGATATTTAACCCTCAAAGCACGAGGTCTCTACTTAGTTGTTGCGGTCTTCATAACTTGTTAATAATTGGTCGTAAGTATTCCATACAATTATTTTCATGTTTTTGGGAGGCGGTTAGGGGTGGGACGAGAAGTTAGTGGAGTTAGTTGGTGGGGTATGTAATTATGTCCATAGGTCTATATACGTGAGGTGCATGGGAGAGGTCGATAGGTGTATGGTCGAATATATTAGAATGATAATATTCTATATACATTGAAAAATTAATGTGAAAGGGGAATGTAATATGATGCATGTAGTTGGAATTTTAAACTCTCGAAAACTTCATAGTTGAAGAAACTATTTTAAGTATAAATCATGTAAAATTATTATTCAATGTGAAAAAAATAGTGAATATGTGAAATAATGTGTGAGGTAAAATTCTCATTTTCTCATGACCTTTAAAATAATATTCTTTATAATTGGTGTTGGCTCAAGATAATAAGCTTCAAAAAAACGTCACCACCCAGGAAGCTTATATAATAATTCAATATGTGCAACTCTTTTCCATTCAATACCCGATATTTGTCATGTAGCTTTTTTCACACATTGGTTGTCAAGTGTTATGAACAAATAAATTACCAATTGCCAATAAATAATAATATTCTTAAAAATAAATTATTAACATATAATAATAAAAGATATTGTCGGAAAGTCCACAAACTATTCAATTGTTTTTTTGGTGCTTAGTTTAGGTTTAAGTTTTGCAACCATTTCATTCTCTCAATCTTTCTATTGCAATTTTATTTGGGGTTAGCCAGCTCGAAGGCTTTGATTGTTATTGGATAAAATTGTTTCGTGTTTTGTGGAAGATTTAATCTCAAGTTATTTTGGTGTAGACGACAAGACTTAAGAAAGAAAAATTGCATGCCGTTTGTTATTTTTATGATCATGTCATGTCACATGGCCATTGTATAAAGGTACCACTTTTGATTTGTGTCTTTCCTAGTTCCGATTTTGAATCTACATACAAATAAAGCACAGGCCACACATCGATGGTGAATATGGCCGTAACTTCTAAAACATAAATGCACAACAGACAAATAGATTCGGATACATCACATTAAATTTCTGAATAGAAAAAAATAACTCCACTTCGTAGCTTGTCTATTTCAATGAAATTTTACCATGTGTAGGTTCTGAAAAGAATAGATGTTTTTAATATTCCTGATCTGCAACATGAATATTTCTCATTTATGGGGTAAATATGTACTAGTTAAAAATATTTATATAAATAAATTTCTTCATAATATTCTCGATCACCTATATAGTAGAAAGCGAGTATTATTATGTGCACAAATAATTTCAGTTCTAAGAATAGGAGATGAATAGATGTAAGTAACCTTACATTTAAATAGTTTATTTTCATTATCACAACTGTAATTTCCACAAGAGAAAAGATCCATCTTGTCGGGTAACAGAATATGTATTATACATACAATATAGAAAATCCCACTTTTAATTAAAAATACCATCCATCAGAGAGATAGAACGCCTCTCTGAATGCAAATGCAAAGGCATTTGGGGGAAAATAAAACACCCAAAAGAAAAAATAACACCCTCAACTTAAAAACGTGTCATTTTCTGGTACTTTTGTCATCAATAAATCCCATGGCATAGCATATCCACTTAACTATTTGTATTGTAAACCCCAACCATTTCCAGTACCAGTCTTGTAAACTAGAGGTCCGGAGTTCGATCACTGGTACGACCATCTAACATGGATGGTTTATTCTCATTCGTAGTTGCAGAATTGGAAAGGAAGATATATGTTTTTTCATTTCCTGAGTTACTGATTTATTTTTAAATTGGCGTTTCAGATTCTGACGCATCTTAGCATCTTTCCTCACTTGGGTATTCATTTATTGATTTCTAGGACTGATTAAAGGGAAATTTTTTATTTGGTTTTTATGTGGGCATTTTGTCAAACAATTCATATACCTTGTGTATGCGTCCACATTTTACATACAAATAAAACAGGAACCTGCAACTACAACATCCAACAAATCTTTCAAGCATTTTATCGAGTTTGGGTTTACACTTGACGGTTGCAATTGATTGAAAATTTCTATGACATTTGTAACAAATTCATTGTGTGCATATCTCTGCAATAATTGCAGTGATCCGTGAGACCACATCCATTTGAGAAATTTTTCAAACTGTCCACATGCCTTGTGTAGGCTTCCGCATTTTGCATACACGTCTGTGAGGGAACTTGCAATTATATATACAAAAAATAAGCTTTCCATTTTGCTTTCAAGGATTTGAATGCCCTGTTCTGAAGCTCCAAGTTTGACATAGGTTGGGAGGTTGCTGGAAAGGGGTGTGGAATCTGGTTTCCCTGTTTTCCCATAAAATTAAAAATTACAAAACATGAATTTGAACCTGCATTATAATTTTTTATGAATTTCTAATTGACAATTGGAATATCAGTTCATAAACATTATTCATTTCAACATGATTATTCCTTTCATCATCGTTATTTATCACATTCCTTGCATTTGGGATAGTATATCTACATTTTCTTGCATGATATATTTACTTTCACTCCCTTATATTTTATGTGTTATCCCTTCTAATATCTTTTTCATTTCACACTAATTTGTTTTTCAGGATTTATAATGTAATTTTTGACACATGACAACAAATTTCAAAATGTTTGAGGGTGGGGACTATGTTTTTAAAAAATAAAGTATTACTTTTGATATTAACGAAGATAAGAATGAGATTGGGACAAAATTATTGAAACAATAGAATAATGATGTTAGTGAATGTGTGATTTTACTAATTGTATTTTATTGAAAGTTTCTAAGGCCTCTCCGGAAAAAATCATGTCAAAATTGGATGTATTCCAATAGGGCTCTCCTCATAGAGAACACCTCCCTCGAATTATTGTTCTTTTTATTCTTTACTATAAATTTTAAACACACCAATTCACCGTAAGTGGAAAGGAACAAAACCAAATAGGATAGATGCATTTTTATGACCAGCCATATCAAGACTTAACATCCGTAGTGATTGTCGTATAGATAGGAATGAATGTGTAAATATACGTAACATGCTAATAGCTAAGTGATAGGTTCCGGAGAATTAGTTCATCATCTCACTTCAATTTATCAAATTTTTTATAATTATAATGGCTACTACACCTAAAGGTGCAATTGCCATCTTTGGTGGGCAATAAGAAAAAGTGGAATATTTGAATACGTGTAGTGTTGTCACCCTAAAAATTCCCTCCTTTTTCAAAGACAAATTTCCAAAATTTTGGGTCGAGTGTCCTTTAGAAGTGTTTTGGTAAAAAGAGAAATTCAAAAAGTTAGAAAATTTCATTCGTTGGAGTCATTTTTAGTGTTTTGCGGCTAAGTCAGATATTTGTGTCCCATGTGTCCCAAGTGTCGTCGGGCCTCCAATTCACCAATTTTCCGCTTTCTCCGCACTTGTTATGTTTGTCGGTTAAGTCGGACATTTTCTTCCCCGCGTGTCCCAAGTACACTCGGGCATCTTGTTCGTTGATTCGCCGCTTTTCCCTTATTACTCTACTCATCGGATTTTTTGGGTTTGCGCGTCCTTCGTGTCCCCGCGTCCCATGGACCATCTGTGCTCTTCGGACCCGCTTTTTCCGCATTGTCCGAATTAGCTCTGCGCGTCCCGCATGTCCCAACATCCCATAGACTGCCTATGCTCTCTAGACTGCATCTTCTGCACTCCTCTTGGATCGGGTATTTCGGCTTTACGCGTCCCTTGTGTCCTAATGTCCCATGGACCGTCTGGGCCATTTTTTGCTTTTTCCACTTTTTGGATTTTTGAGTTGGTGCGAGGGCCATTTATTGCGCATTCATGATTTTATCTCTCCATTCATTTCAACTCATGGCTATTTAAAGAGAGGTAACCGTTCATTCATTTTCACACTTGCTCGCTCATTCCCTCCCACTCGCGTTTGTGCAAATCAAGTCATTGCCCGCATCTTTGCTTCTATATTTTCTCTTGCAGGGATTATTTCGAGACTGTGATATACTCCATTAAAGGTTATCTTCTCTCTACCTCTGTCATGATGAAGATGTAATATCAAGGGCACGAACACCTCTCCTCATTGGAAACCTCTGTGCCTGACATCGGTGATAGTGAAGCTCGACATCTAGACCTTGATGATTTTTGGAGCAGACTTGGATGTGATAACCCTACTCCCATCGCTCAAATGATCAAAAATAGTGGGATTGCATTTGCAAGCGGTTTTCCTATCTTTGTTCAGTGTGTTGATACCGTTCTCGCTTGTGGGACTTGTTTCAATCCGAAATCCAAAGAAATTGTTAATGTACATGGTGAAGTAATTATGCGACTAGATTCCAAAGCTATCTATATTGCTCTGTGCATCCCAATGATGGAAGGTGCCAATACCCTCACCCTTGCTCAATAACAAGTACTATTTGATCAGGATAGTGAGAGATATAAGGCTAGGGTAGCTAAATCATGGTTGAAGAACCCTAAAAAGGGAGCATCCAGACTTTTGAAATCATTGTTCAGGGTTGATTTCAACGAAGAGCTTTTAGACATCATCGCCCTTCTTTCCCAAATCATGGGAATGCCCTCTACAAATGAGTTTCACTTTTGGATGTGTCCCTTTATCAACATCATTTGTGAGGGGAAGAAGAATTTGAATTGGAGTGAGATTATTTGTGAAAACCTAACAGAGTAAGCTGGTAAATGTTCACAGAACCCAAACATTCTACATGTCATCCTACCTTATGTACACCATTGCGGCATCCAGAAATGGCTTGGTCTCACTTTCATTGAAGATAAGAAAGATGCCCCCATATATGAATACTGCCCTCAGTTAACCCTCAAAGTCAACAATCATAATTTCAGGAGAGTTAATGACGCATTCACCATGTATATTGTGAGGCTCTTGGAAGGAAATACTGCTCGAGAGGTTTTCTGAGGAAGCAAAGACTTTGATATATGACTATGGAAGCTTCTACACTCAATTTTGAAAATTATCATATATCAGACTGGCTGGTTTTGAAGGTCCGCCTCTAAAGCTTCATATGTTATGTAATGATAAAATGGCTCTTGTTGAGATTTGCAGGCAATTGGATAAGATCCACTTGAACCTCGGAGGATAAGAAGATTACTAGCATTCATTTTCCTATCTCCCTGGGAAATTATACATGCAGGATAGCCCTAGATGCCCATAACATTGATAGAACCATTGTTCCTCTCACTATCCATCACTTCAAATCCAGAACTTGCTTTGATATCAAAGGATACATTGCTAATAATTTTAGGATGGTCTTCTATCACCTTGCTAACATTGAAGATTATTGGGTTGATTGCACAGATGATTTTGAGGCCAGGAGAAAGTACTTTGTCAGACTCTCCCTTCAAAAAATCATAGACTTCAACGTCTATAAAGTACCTAATGGGATCAAGGATGATAATGAGGACTTGCAATCTATTGAGTATGAGAGATCTATTAAACACACTCCTCCGGAAACCATTGATTGGTTTGTAAAGAGAGAGATGAAGAGATGATTCGAAGGAAGTAATCAATCCTGTTATTGTGAGAACCAAACTCTGGTTTGATAGGAAGATGCAAGACTTCAGGATGAACAAAGCCAAGTCTTCTTCACAGGAAACTTCTTCTCCTAGGAAGGAAGAACCTATGCCCAATATTGAGGTGCCTAAACAATCTACTCCATCCTCCTTAAAAAAGGTATACAGAAGAAAGTTAAGGCCATCAAACAAGAACATTGGCATTAAGAATGATCGTATTGCCATCAAGAAGCAATTGGCTCAACATACTCCTTACCAAGATATTCCAAGAAAGAATTTTCAGCCTAGGAACCGTTTTCCCTCTTCTCAGACTAGATTGGCTATTGAAGGCCCACCCATCAAGGTTCCAGTCAATGCAACTTGTGAAGTTCAAGAACCTGATGATGAAGAGGAGAATGAAGACTATGAAGAACTGAAGAAGAAGTTAATGAAGAACAAGAAGAGCTTGGTGAGTCTCAAGTTCATTTCCTCACCACTGAAGGTATAGATGATGAAGATGAATACGATGAAGTAGTGACAGATATGAATAGTGAGTCATATGTTGTTATGACTTGGGAGCAAATGAACATGAAGGAAAAAGTTGTACAACCTTCTAAAAAATCTAAAGAAGTTCCTATAACTATTCCAGTAGTTACAAGAAGAGGAGCCCCTATTCCCACTACCTCCACACAAAAGGTGAGTAATGCTAATTCTTCTCCTTCTATCTCCACTTCCGGAACTCCTTGTCCTTCAACTCCTAAACCTAATAAGCCCAAATTTCCCCTCATTCCTAGTAATGATGCCCCATCCACCTCCGGATCTTTTGATATCATTGACCACATCAAGAAGACAAAGATCCAAATCTCAGAGGTAGAATTTTACCAGACTCATCCAAATGCTTTTGCTAAAGTGGTAAAATTTGTCAATTCCAAATCCAAAACTCCACCCAATACTTCTAAAGGTCTATTACCTACTCCCTCATCCTCATCTCAACCAAGTCTTGTGGTTGCAGTCTCTTCACCTAATGAGAAGATTAAACCATTCTATGTAACGCTTCTCATAGCTGGCCACAAACTCAGTAATTGTGTTATTGACTCAGGAGCATCAGACAATGTGATGCCTACAAAATTAGCTCATGCTTTAGGCTTAACTCTAACACGTACATTTGGTTCCTGCTATTCCATGGAAAGTAGAGAAGTATCGTTGGTTGGAAGAATCAAAGATGCACAAGTGGCTTTCACTGCTTTTCCAGAGAAAAGGGTCAAAGCCACTATTTTAGTAGTTGACATTCCTCCCTCATATGGTATGTTACTGAGTAGAATTTTTTTAGAGAAGTGGGAGGTGAAATCCAAATGGACTTGTCGCATGCCTTAATCCCGGTCAATGGAAAAATAAAAAAGCTGCTAGGAAAGACAGGCCGAGTACATTATGCAAAATGATGATCCAAAAGCACAATTACTCTATGAAGATATAGGGCATGGTAACTATAAGATTTCTAATTGACAATTGGAACATCGGAAAACATTCATAAATATTATTCATTTCAACATGATTATTCCTTTCATCATCGTTATTTATCACATTCCTTGCATTTGGGATAGTATATGTACATTTTCTTGCATGATATATTTACTTTCACTCCCTTATATTTTATGTGTTATCGCTTCTAATATCTTTTTCATTTCACACTTATTTGTTTTCTAAGATTTATATGGGGACTATGTTCTTTTTTAAATAAAGTATTACTTTCAATATTGAAGAAGATAAAAACGAGATTGGGACAAAATTATTGAAACAATATAATAATGATGTTAGCGAATGTGTGATTTTACTAATTGTATTTTATTGAAATTTTATAAGGCCTCTTCGGAAAAAATCATGTCAAAACTAGATGTATTCCAACAGGGCTCTCCTCATAGAGAGCATCTCCCTAGAATTATTGTTTTTTAATTCTTTTTGTAAATTTTAAACATACGAGTTCACTTTGTAAGGTGGAAAGGAACAAAACCAAATAGGATAGATGCATTTTTACGACCGGCCATATCAATACTTAACATCCGTAGGAGTGTCGTTTAGATAGAAATGAATGTGTAAATATTTGTAACATGCTAATAACTAAGTGATAGGTTCCGGAGAATTAGTTAATCAGCTCACTTCAATTTATCAAGTTTTTTTATAATTGTAATAGCTCTGCACCTAAAGGTGCAATTGCCATCTTTGGTGGGCAATAAGAAAAAGTAAAACATTTGAATACAGTGTAGCAATAAACTTGTGTATATAATTTTAGCACTCTTTGGACAACAATCTTTTATATGTCTCATAGACTTTTCAATTTTTGATTTATTGTTGTATTTTTATTTTTATTCTTTACTATATATTTTAATAACTCTTTTTATTATGGCTCTAACACTTGTATTATTTGTGAATGTTGAACAAACGATGCTTGATAACTATTTTGAATTAAATTTATACCATAATTACCATTTGTGGGTATTAAATGTGAGATGGGATCAACAAAATTAATTCGTTGTGTCATTACATTGAGGCCAGGCTTGGATTTTGCAAGGTGTTTAGACGTTTTTAGTCATTTTAGATGTCAAAATACAGGCACTTTTAAAATATGACCGTCATGCTTGACAGGTAGAATTATAATTTAAACGTCAAAATGACATGTACATTATAAATTTAACCGTCAACAAATATATATATATAGTAAATTACTTATTGTATTATATATATTTTGAAATTCATAAAAAATCTAATTTAAATCAAAATTAAAATTTAGAAATATTTGGAAAAAACAGGAAAAAATCTTACAAGTCTGTTGTTGCTACTTGCTATCTTTTTAGTTAGTATGAAATAGAAACCAGTAAATAAAATTAGAAACAAAACAAATAAAAAAATACTCTATTCTAATTCGGCTCTGGCAGATTTGCTATCTGTGGTGACAGATCGGTGATGGATGGTAAAGAGCCTAGCCATTATTCTATAAATGTGTCTCATCATTTAGTTTACAAATTTATATGACTGGACGGGGGCAGTGGGCACTCGAATCTATGATAGCTAGAACGATTCCACGAGGATAAGCCACTGGTATGCTGGTTTGGGTTCTTCATTGGTGACAGGTGTGTATAGCAATATTCTTACTTACAGGAATGGAATAATTTCTGTACTCTTGTTATTTTATTTCGACGTATTTGAAATCCTTCATGACGGAATGTTTGATGATATCTAGTTGTCTTCACTTCTAGACTATGATTCCTTGAATATGAAGACCGATATACTCAATACTTAACTTTTGTATGGTTAATCTTTTCATAAGTAGATTGGTTCACTTATGGTTTAAGATCGTTAGTTTCATTTGCTTTTGATTAAACGTTATCCTTTGAACTCGTAAGTGAACCTTTGAAGACTGTGGTAGGCCGGACCAGGTCGCAATGAAAAATTTAGACACCCATTTACTGATTTTAGCTACCCAACACAGAGGACACAATGCTTGGTATGTTACGAGCCACTAAACAACTGCCCTATTATTATTTTCCTTTCGAATGGTATGATTTTCATAGTTTTTCTTTGTCTATTCCCGTCAAAGCATCTGACTGCAAAATATCACTAACCAAAAATCCTAACATGCCAAAAATACATGAAATGACAGACCGTTTTAAGAAAACCGCGACTTCCTCCATCTAAAGCAGACATTGAGATTTAATGCACATTGACATTTTTTTGGCAGGAACACAAGCCTCAAGTTCAATCTTCATGCATTACTCTGATTTCAAGGGTATCGTAGACACTCAAACCAAAGGAGCAAAAATGCCAAAACATTGTGAATTCCATAAACGTAATTTCGAGCACAATTTACACAAATTCCTATAATTGTCAGTCGTAGGGCATATTTTATAGTCGCAACTAGCAAGAACAATCATCTAAAGGAGAAATACAGTGACAATAATAAGATTTGAGGACATTTTCCAAGTATTCATACTTATCTGTATTCACTTTTTTTCATCTAAGTAAATATTTCAAAATGGAAATCTCAATAGAAAAATATTTTCACTTCAACTTTCACACTGGAAAGTTAAAATACAAATGAAATTAATGAACAAAAAATTGTGGGGTATTGCTAATGGAAAAGAAACACAACCTGTTGATAAAGCCAAATTGTTAGAGTGAGAAAGTTGTGTTGATAAAGCTAAAGCTATGATCGGGCTCAGGCTTGGATTTTGCGTGGCAAATTGGAAATGACATTTCTTGCTGCATGAAGATTTCTTTATTTGTTTTAGAATAGATTTGAGACGCGTAGCTTTGCATGTAGATTAACCGATTTTCGATTTTTTTTTGATATTATAATTTGTGGTGCATTATTATAAAGAATTTAATATTTAAATTGATTTTGCAAGTTTTGTAAAATGTCGGAAAGAAAGAAGAAACAAAGGACAATCAACCAAATGTTTAAATGGTCAATTCCATCTCAAGATCTTCAACGTGAAGGTATTTCTGAATCTCGACCTAATATTGATTTGAATGAAGATCTTAATGAAGATATAGAAATTATGGGAGGTGAGGTTGAAACAAACAATACTGTTGGCAAAGAGGTAAAACATAAATTGAAGAGAGTTTATAGAGTAGAGTGGGAAAATAAGTATACATGGTTAAAAAAACTATCCATGAGGATAAAACTTCTATGAAGTGTGAATGGTGTGAAACATATGGAGCACCAGGTCCATGGGGAATAGGAGATGGTTGTACCAGCATGCAGAAAGATGCAATTGTAACCCATGAAAAATCAAATGTTCACAAACTATCACAAGCAAAATGGGTATGTGATAAGCAAAAAAAGGTGATATCTATTCCAGAACATATAACACAGATTGATGATTCTAATAAGCATAGAATTATCACAACCATGAAATTGGCATATTGGGTTGCAAAACAGGATTTATCTTTGTCTACATATGACTCTCTTTGTTCACTTGTCATGTCATTAGATACATCATGTATGCCCAAGAATAAAGACTATGCATCATATACAAACCGAAAGGCAGCCAATCAATTTATTTTTTCTATATCTAAATATCTTGAAGAGATACAGATCTTGAAGATGAATGAGAGTCCTTATATCTCTTTCATGTTAGATGAAAGCACTGATCGTAGCCTAGATAAACATCTTGTTGTTTATGCAACATTTCTAGATTCACAAGGATTGGGGTTGCCAGTCTCTCAATTCATGAAACTTATTAGTGTTGGTGATGGAAAAGGAAGAACAATTTATGATGCACTACAAGGTTTAAGAAATGAACGGAATATTTTGAACAAAAAATTGATAGTTGTTTCTACGGATGGTGCTTCTTCTATGGTGGGAAATGAAAATGGATTTGTGACCTTGTTAAAAAAAGATGTGCCAAATTTAATAGTTGTTCATTGTGTTGCTCATCGTGAGGCATTAGCTGCATCAGATGCTTCTAAAATGATACCAGAGTTAGTGTTTGTTGAGAAAGTGGCAAATAAAGTCTATTCATGGGTTCAAAATTCAACAAAAAGAACTAATGAGTTGATTGCATTACAGGAACTTATGAAACTAGAAACTCTCCAGTGCCTTCAGATTCATGGAGTCAGATGGTTATCTAGGGGACAAGTTATTGAAAGGCTAGTGGCATTGATGCCTGCTATAATGACTTTGTGGAAAAGTGAGAAGAAAGAATCATGGTATGATAAGGCAAGAATATTTTATGTTCAGTATTGTTTGCACATGCTTGCTGATGTTATGTGTGAACTTAACAAGTTAAACAAAGAATTTCAAGTGGAGCACATTGATGTCACTTCTCTTGGAGCTACTATTGATGCTACTATTAATACTCTAAGGAGAATGTTTCTAAATAATAATTCATTTCCAAATGGTGCTTGCTACTTATCAAAAATTTTGGAGGCATCTCAGTTTGGCTATCTACAAATCACTGATAAAGAGGGAGTAGTTCACAAACATGAATTGCTTTACACATCTATTCCCAATGCACATGGTGATACTCTTAATACACAAAAGCAACGATTCAGTCCTTGTATTGATGGCACATTACAAAGTTGCATACAACTTACAAAATATTATGTTCAAAGACTAATAGATTGTCTAAATGCAAGGTTTCTGATCTTTCTATTTTCAATGCAGTGAAGTTGTTTAGTCCCTCACACTATTCACATGATGTTTTGGTTAGAGAAAATAATTCAATGCGTTGGCTTGAAAAACTTTTCCAACATTTACAGCAGATTGTTTGTAATGAAGGGATGGACATTCCATCATTTGACATTGAGGCTTGTAAAAAAGAGTTGCATCAATTTATTGATACACTCCACTCAAGGTGTGAGGGATTTTCTATTAGAGAAGCATGGAGGGTTTTTGTATTTCTAAAAGTTGGCAAACCAACTTTCCAAACATGTTAAAACTATGGCAGAGTACACTTGTGATTCCTGCAAGTACAACAGCATGTGAGCGAGGGTTTTCAAAGCAAAACCTAATTAAAGATATAAGAAGATCAAAGCTAGAAATCATAACATTGGATGCACTCATGCGAGTATCACTAAATGGACCTGATCCTTCTTTAATCGACTGGGAGAAAGTGTATGACATTTGGAGAGGGGAAAAACAAAGAAGGTCACAAAATATTTTGTGAAAGCATGGTTGATCAATGTAAGTTTTAGATCTTCGATAAACTCATTTTATCTAAATAAAATTTGTAGTGATGTTTTATTTCACATGATGTTTATATTCTACTAAATATCTAGAAATATTATGCATTTAATTTTATATTATTTATTTCAATTTCATTTTAGAAATTTATTTAAAGTTATTTTTTCAATCTTGTAGATGTAAAATTTTACTCAATTTTTATTTTTGTAATAGTTATTATAAAAATAAATTTGACGTGCATATTATATTTTGAGCGTTAAATGACATCCATGTAATTTTTAGACCGTCAAATAAGATTATTGTGACATGTAACATTGAACGTCAAAATCCAGCACTGATTGAGGCCATAGGGATGGAAAAGATCATAAATGCAAATTGATCGGTTGCATGTTTTAGAACTGAATCACTTTCATGAGTCTCGAGATGCACTTAACTTGCCTAGTTAGTCTCGAATTCCACTCAACTTTCCCTCGTTAATTATTAATTAGTCTCCATCTATCTTGGGAGGAATAGCGGTGGAGTATGGGAATGCACTCCGCATAGACATGTCGAAAGATATTCCTGATGTTACAGAATTGATTACATTCATTAACTTATATGTATCACGCAATACTACAACCTCCCGGAGCTTTGAAGGAAGATTGATAATTATTGGTATTTTTTTAATGTAAGTGAAAAAGGATGATCCCATTTAGTTTCAATACTTCATAACTTGTATGCAGTATAATCATTAAAATAAGATGAATGCTATAAATTTTTTTATTATTGGCAAATAGTTTTTGAAAGGGACTATACCCTTGTACTGTTGCAAGGCTCAGAGGAATAGGAAAATAAAGCTCGAAAAAAGGATCAACATCGATATGCTATAAATTAATCTTTGAAGTAATATGTAAATAGTTGGAGTTTTAAATTTATTTTTCATATAAAAATTACTTTAATAAAAATTTCAAAAGATGATTAATTTTCTTCTACGTGTGTAAAAATAGTTATAAAATTTAAATATATCATTTGCTCTCTATGGATCTTGTTAGTGATTTAACAAAATCTAAATATTTGTTAAATTTAAAGTGCAAAGTGTCACTAACAATTAACAAAATACTAAAATACAAGTATATAAGTTAATAAAAAACCAAAACCCTAAGTGTAATAGAAAAGGAAGAATGACTTAGTTGATATTTGCTAAAATCTCAAAGTGGTCGATCTTTGGAAAAATGGTAAACATAATTGGTAAGTTGTCACAACTCCATACGAGAAAATTACATAAGTGTCGAATGTGTTGAGACCCGGGGTTCTTAGGATGTCTTGCGTGGCGCCTAGGCGTTAGAATACCTCTGGGTGTACCGGGTTACGCCACGAGAACCTCAGGAGCTAAATTTCAGAGCGTCGTGAGGTTGTCGTTGATCTTTGCTTCCTGTCACTAGTATGTCATTCAACTCCCGTAGATGTTTCTAGTAACCTACAATATAATATCCACAAGCAAAACCCTCAAAGAACATCAAATCCTAAAAAAGAAAGATTAAAAATGAGGGGGTCGAAGCTGTCCTCAACCGTCAAACAATGGATCTTATGACTGAGCATTGCACTAAATCTCAAACCCAATGTAGTTCTATGTGATTGTGTGTGCAATAGTGTCCTTAGGTGCCCTCGCGTCAATGATGTCAAGATAACAAGTTACGGCTAGATAGAATGCAAGAATGTGTGGATGGAACAAAAAAACCCATCCTATGCAGTGTATGTAGATGTAAACATCCCAAAATAATGTAGTCCCTTTATCGTAGATATCCCTTGATAGTTTCTAACCCCTAATAATGGTATGTATGATGTGTTTATATAGGGATCTCTTGTTTAAATTTCAACACTAGTAACACAACATGCCGACTAGGACCTCGGGATAAGGGAAGGATAACCGAAAAAGACTGAACCACAAATGTCAAGATAAGAAAAATAAACAAGCAAGACATGAGCGCCCAGATTCGGACATAAGTGCCTCGGCATTAGTGTACAGGCCAGGCACTAGTGTCTGGAGAAAATGACAAAAATTGTAAAAAGACTAACAAAAAGGGATCCATGTGACTTGACCAAAAAGTAATGTGGGAGTGAAAGTAAAAGAGGTGACAGATATAAAAGAGAAATACAAAAGAAGATAATGAAAACAAAGGGGAGGGACAAGGGAGTGTGTTACTAGTGAATACTCTTTTCGCTCAAGATCCATATATAAAACATCATACTTGCTGACATAGTAATATAGTAGTAAGTGTGTGATTTTGTGTCTACATTCCCCCTTTATGTTATTTGAATGAAATTCAAGTAGTGTAAAGGAAGTAAGGAACATACTGTGTGAAATCCAAAGAATCCATGTTACATAAGTACACACAGAATAATATGTTGTGTGGTGAACCATAGATCGACATGACCATCCGCGTGGTATAAATAGAGATAGAAAGCCATGATAAGGAGCACTATGGAGAGAATTGACGATTTGATTTAGAGAATTTGAAGATTTTGATTGTGTTGTGAGTAGAGATTTTGAAGGGGGAATGGAAGTGAACAATTCCCTACCCAATTTTGTATGTTGTTTTAATAATTGAAGGATTTGGGTGTCTTGCCACCAGAGGAAGAGAGTAGGGAGAGAGGTCTAGTTTTACCCTCCAACTTTAACTACACCCTCAAGAGGTCCAACCGTTATAGATGATATGAACACCAAATTTTGTTCAATAGCGATCCATGTTGAATAAACCATATAGGAGCAATATAGGAAAGGAAATGACATCTCATTGGCCCCACTCCAAGGGTGTCGTGAATTGTATAATGTTAGATGGCTTCCATGTTAGGTAATCTGGAAGCGATAGAGATGCAGTTCCCAAGTTAGGTCATTTGGGAGAAATAGTAATGTAATGTAGCTCCGAGTTAGGTTATCTGGGAGATATTGCAATTGTAGAGTAACTCCCAAGTTAGGTCATTTGGGAGGATTGATGGAATGTGTGTATTGTATTGAATTGATGATAGAAGATTTGTTGATTGATTGATTTGATTAAAGTAGAATACTCATAGAGAGTTTTTTCGCTTTGTCTTCCCCATATTAGGTCATTAAGGGAATGGATTTGACGTGATTAGTAGAATATTTAGAGAAATTTGTGTTTTTGCCCCCATATTAGGTCATTATGGGGAGTAAAAATGTATTTGAATGATGAGTAGATTGAATTGTTCACTTATCGAATAAAATCAAAGTAAGAAATGTCGCGGTGATATGTCAAGATTGTCGATTGATTGCATAGAAACTAGAGAGATCTTGAGGCAATCTGATTGTATGCCCGTCTTTCAGCGATAGGGTGATGGTACTCGATGAAAAACACTAAACCAAAAGTAGAGATGCAAAGATAAAAAGTGTTTGAATGATATATATAGAAGATTTTTGTGAGATTTTATGAAATTTGGTGAAATATGTGTGGGATTATAATATAATTTTGTGAAATTTATCTAGTGTAATAGTAGGGGGAATTCTGAAGTGGATGCCATAAACGGGGATGAAAACGGAGTAATGAAGCTCAAGATATGAGTGAAAGTGTATGTTGTGCATTAGTTTGAAAAATGAACACAAATAACAACTATAGTATAGGAAAAATTGAAAGTTACTATATATAGTAAGAGTAAAAAGTGAATAGTAACTTTATTTGAATTGTGATTGAGTTGGAAATTGAGCTCTGGACTTGCGAAGATACATGCAGATTAGATGAGCGAGGATGACTAGATTCACGAGGGTGGCGAGAGGCGGTGATAGCGCGAGAATCCCGATGAGTTGGTACGTATGAGTATTTTTGAAAAGTCTAACAAAATGTGTCCAATGAGTGGTTATACATGTTTTAAAAATATTAAGTGTGATGCCTTAGCTAAATAAGATAAACTATTTTATGTGAGACCATGTAGATTTTATTCAATAAATATTTTCATGCAATTAAATTTAAATTATTAAACTTAGAAGAAAATAACATAAGTGGAATATTGGTGGTTATGAATTTTCATTATGTTTGTATGTTATCACTACTAGGGGAGATGACCCTATAGTTGTGCATGTACCAAAACATGTACATTGATTTTCACCATAGGTTGTCGAAAAAAGGACTAATAGTTGTTCACTTTTTTATTAATGACACTTTTTAAGATCCAATGACAATGTGACACATAGGACACTCGGTCATTGGTACCTCTTTCAAATGCTTTATTTTTTTCATTTTAAATCAATTCAAAAACTACTTTTCCTCTCAAATAAACACATGAAAGCGAAAATGTTGATGTGACACAATGATATGCTACACGATGATATAATTTTTTATACTAACAAGACCCTACATATATCTACATGCCCCTAAAGTTAGGGTGCACAGCTATGGGGTCATCTCCCCTATCCTTCTTTCATGATTTTATATGTTTACGTAAGACTAGGAAATCAAAAGTATCGATTTCAGTATCCGATTGGAAGGGTGATTGTAAAACTCGATTAAAAAATTAAAAAATAAAACATTGACATACTTTTCCAACCACCCACCAAAGGTCACTACATAAAGAAGAACCTCTTATGATATCTTTCCAAAAATAATCGATTATGTAGAACTAAGGATTGGGATAAATAACAACCCCTTTGCACTTTGACATTTTTGGTGTTGTGAGGTTTCTGGGATGCATTGCTTTCCCATGCTAATCCAACCCATTAAATTGAGGGAAACCCTATTTTATATCGCGTGACCAAAAATAGTGACATATATTTGGTTTTATATTTGATCATTTTGGATTCACATATTATGTATGTATAATCTTGCACATTGTATGTTTTCTTAGAAAAATAGAGTAGCCATGGGAAGGTCGGGAAAAAGCGGATTCTAGAATACCTTCATGACAACAAAGGAGATAAAAACTAAAAAAATTGGACAGGAAAAAACCTACATACTAAACCAAAAAACAACACAAAAATATTTTCATTTTGGATCTAAAAAAATCGCGTGAAGAAAAACATCGAAGAAAATAAAAATCGCTCAGAAGAGTTGAGAAAACGTAAAAAGAATCCATAACATGGAAAAATGGCGGTGCATAATGATGAAAAGGTCAAATTAGGGTCTAAGGATGGTGCCGAAAAAATTGCGTGAAGAAAAACATCGAAGAAAAGAAAAATCATTCAAAAAGAAAACGTAAAAATAATCCATCAACATGGAAAAATGACAACGCATAATGATGACGGCGTCAAATTAGCGTGTAAGAATGGTGCTAATAAATGTTCAAAATTGCACCCGTTACGAGGGCTTCAAATCCATCATAAAAGGGCATATCAAAATTTTCATGTAAGGAAAAAATCAAAACTTATAAATCATTTGACAAACTACAAGTGTAATATTTTATTCAAATTGCCAAAATAAGTGTTGTGTTGAAAAATGATTGTCATTCAATGTCACTTCAATTTGTAAATCCCAAAAAAAAACCTTTAATTGCAATGTAAATTTTGTATGTTTAAGGATACTTTTAAAATGAATTTTTAATGTTGGAGGATTTTGTTGATAAAATAACGTTCCTTTGTAAATCTATATCATTTAAAAAAACCTTTCTCTTATAAATGAGGCCTTAATTGCCAAGGCAAGTTGGAGGATTGCTAGAGAGGAAGGAATTTGGGTGGAAATTATAAAGATGAAATATTTAGAGAATATAGGCATAATGGAATCCTTCTTTAATCAAGATAATCTTCCTAGAGGGTCTCCCTTTTGGAACTCTTTTGTGGTCTCTAAAGAAATCTTAACCAAAGGTACTATATGGGAGATAGGCAAGGGATCTAGAATTAGATTTTGGTATGATAATTAGATTGAGTAATCCCCCTTAGCTAACCTAGAAATATGGTAAAGGGTTGCTCGAGTTCTAAAGGAAGCAGGAAAATTTTGGATTCGTGACTTCTAGATCCAGGAAGATTCTATCAAATGGGAAACCATTGAACCTCCTATGTATTTTGATGGTGACATCTAGCCCTTGAGCTCTCAATAATAAATTAAGGATTTCCACATCCCATGCTCCAAACCAAGAGGATTCCATCAATTGGAAAGAAGAAGATTCGGGAATTTTCTTGGTTAAATCTACCTATATGTTAAACTTCAAGACTGATATGCCAAGGATTATTTGGGTAAGCTCGGGTGAAGGATCTTATCCTAAAGGTTAATATCTTTCTTGTCAAGTGGCTGCCCAAAATAAAATTTTGACTGTGGATAATCTCAGGAAAAGGGGAATGAAGCTTCCCAATAGATGTTCTCTTTGTAGGAAGGAGGAGGAAAATTTCAACCATCTCCTCCTTCATTGCTCCTTCTCCCACGATGTGTTTGCTTCCATTCTAGATTTTTTCAATATCTAATGGACCTTTCCCTTGATGATTGAAGATTGTTGTTTTCAATGGGAGAGTCCCTTCTATTTTCCCATTTTGGTCTGGGCTTGGAATATTGCCCTCCCTCATTTGTTTTGGGGATTATGGAAGGCCAGGAATGATTGTATCTTCCAAGATTAGAAAGCTCTTCTCTTGAAAGTTAGAAGAAAATTTTGGCTGCCATTAAGGAAAACATCAAACTCTTTAAAGGAAAAGCCAAGAAACCCTACCCGAAAAGAGAGCAGAAAGTTCTTGATAAGTTCACCCTTGGACTGGTGGAATTACATAAACCAAAAAATAATTCCAGTTAGATAAGGCCTGTGAAAAATGTTGTTAAGTTAAATTTTGATGGGGCGTCAAAAGGAATCCAAGTCTTTCTGGGGGAGGGGGAATTTTAAGAAACATTGAAGGAGATTGGTTGTTTTCTTATGCGGGTCCGTTTGGTCGGCAAATAAACAATATGGTGGAAGCTAGAGCTCTTCTTTGGGGGCTTTGTTGGCTAAAGAAAAATGTTTCAAGGAGATCTCAGATTGAAGGTGACTCTCTCATCATTATTAATTCCCTCAATAATCAGGGTTCCATTAATTGGTCCATAAGAAATATCCTCAACGATGTTAAGGAAACTTTAAAATATTTTGTAAGGGTTTCTTATAATCATACTTTGCATCAAGGGAACAAGTGTGTGGATAAGATGGCTAATTACGGAGCCATTAGTAATGATTACAAGATCTGGTGTAAAGAAGATGAATTACCCACGGACATTAATGAAACCATTATTAGAGATAGAGGGCACTAAGTTTGATGATGTTGGCACGAGTGAGCTTTGGGGTTGTGATAGCTTACTTAATAACTTGTATTCCTCGGTTTCTGTTAGTGTGAAAGGCGTCTAATTTGGGGAAGTTTTAGCAAACATGGGAAGTTTAGTTTCGTGAATATGGGTGGTGATAGAATTAGAGTTGAACGTGCTACGGAACATTGAATCTTTTAATCGACACTTGTGGAACAAGCTTGAGATTGGGGGTTTCAGTAATTTCATCACCAAATTACATGGTCACGACCCCTCCCTATCAAAGGATTTTGGAAAATCTTGGAAAGAGGGTAAGTTTGAGGTCAGAGGTATGGAAATTGAGGTTTTTGAGTCCACCATTTCCCTTGTGAAAAATATGAAAATGGACGGGCTCAAAAATTTTAAGGACAGAACCCGCAGAGAATATGAAATTGATATGTTCTTCGTGGGTAAGGAAAGATGCTCTTTCTTTCGATGATGGTATTAGGTCATGTATCCCGGGAATATGGAGAGATGTTTTCCTTCAAATCATGAAGTATATAACTTTGGAAGGAAAATACCGAAAAATCTATACCCACCATATGACCCTTCTGAATATGTTCTTATAAAACAAGGACGGAAGCCTGTAAGATATATTAATCTGAATCAACTAGGTACAATGGTGCAAGCTACAATATTTATACATATTGGATAGCCGAGATACAAATAAAAGAGGATTTGCAATAATGTGACAACAAATTTAAAATATAGTAGCTTCCAAATTACATCCGGGAAGCACAACAATAATATTGTTAAAACAATATAACAACATCCGTAATGTTTTGAATAAAACAATAATATGGTTTATAATATAACCATATACACAATAAATATATTAATTAATATCAAATGCATAATTAATATATAGTTAATTAATAATTAACCTAACATTCCCCCTTAATTGTGCATTGTCTCAAGGGATGAGGAGAGGAATTCTCTGAATAACTTGAACTTGTCACGTGTAAGTGACTTTGTGAAGATATATGTTTGTTGTTCAGTTGTTGGAAAAATTGAAGTTGGATGTTGTGCTTCAACACATGCTCGCATATGAAATGAACTTGTACCTCAATGTGCTTTGTTCTCTCATGAAAAATTGGATTGTGAACAAGTTTGAGAACACCTTCATTGTCAACATACATGGTGGTTGGTTTGTCCTATGGTATTCCAAGTCCTTCCAATATGCGGCATAGCCATATCGCTTCACGAGACAACTTTTCCTGAAAATGATACTCGGCTTCTATGGAAGAGAGAAAGCGAAGTGTTGTTTTTGCTTCCCCATGATATTGGTCCAGATCCCATAAAAATACAAATCTGAAGTGGATTTTCTATCATCAATATTTCCTGCATGATCTGAATCCGAATATCTAGTCAAGAAGAAGTTGTCATTCTTCTTGTATTCTAGACCAAGATCCATTGATCCTTTGAGATATCTCAAGATGCATCTTACTTGCTTTCTAATGACAAACTTTGGGTTCTGCATGAACCTGGATAGATAGCTTACTACAAAGATGATATCTGGTCTAGTGTAGGTCAGGTAAATGAGACTCCCAATCAACTGCCGATAGAGAGTGGCACTTACCTCAGGAGATGGATCTGAACGAGATAACTGTAATATATTCTCCATAGGTGTAGAAATTGGTGTGCAATCCATCATCCTAAATTTCTCAAGTGTTGTCTTGGTATATTTCATCTGAGAAACAAAAATTTGATTCTCTTTTTGCCATACTTCCAATCCAAGACAATAATGCATCAGCCCGAGATCGGTCATGTCAAACGATCGATTAAGATCTTTCTTCATTGCATTGATCATCCTCATTGAACTACTAGTGATGACTAGATTGTCGACATAGACAACAACAATCATAATCTCCCCCTTGCTTTTTGAGGTAAATATTGGGATCGTATGGATTTATAACAAATCCATGTTGTACGAGATGCTCATCAATCTTGATGTACCATGCCCGGGGTGCTGTTTGAGGCCATACAGAGATTTCTTGAGTCTGCATACCTTTTCTTCTTGACCAGGTACTACATATCCCTCAAGTTGAGTCATGTAGACTTCTTCTTGTAAATCTCCATTTAGGAAGGCACTTTTTACATCCATTTGATGGAATTTCCAACCAAACTGTGCAGCTAGAGAAAAGATCATCCTGATCATTTTGATCTTAGTTGTGGGAGAAAATGTCTCCTCGTAGTCAATGCCTTCTTTTTGTGCATACCCCTTTGCTACAAGTCTTTCTTTATACTTGTCCACTATCCCATCTGCTTTGTACTTTGTTTTGAATATCCATCTGCATCAATGGGTTTCTTCCTGGTGGAAGATTCGACAAGTTGCCAAGTGTTATTTTTCATTCACTGATTGATATTCAAAGTCCATGGCATCTTTCCAAGCTTTTGACTGTAGGGCTTCCTGGACTATAGAGGGCTCATCAGATTCAATAACTCTACTCATCAAAGAAAAGTTAACTTCTTCTCTTTCTTTACTGTGAGTCCATGGTCGGGGTGGATGTATCGGTGGAGCATCCATTCTTGCATCTCGTAATGTGCTAGTACACCACTTGGGCATACGTTGAACTATTCCCGTGGGTCGTGGTTCTATCTGATCAACACCATCATCCCCATCCTCACTTTCATCATCGAGGGAACATCAGCTTCAATTTTACAACTAGTGAAAAATATACATCTGGTGAGTCTGGAGGAGGAGACTCTGCTTCCTTCTTCTCAAAAAACTCAACATCTCTCTTTGGTGTAGACTTTTCTAGTCTTAGGATCCATCAATCTATACCCAAGAGTCTCTTCACTATACCCAATGAAGATGAGTTTTGTGACTTCATGTCCAATTTCTTTATGTTTTCTTGGGTATGTGCATACTTGCTTTGTACCTGAATACTCTAAGGTGTGCAATAGATGGTTTCCGCTTTGACCATGCTTCTTGTGGTGTTACTCCTTCAAGAGAAACTATGGGCACTATGTTCAAAAAATATAATGATTGTCTTTATGCTTCTTCCCTAGAATGTCTTTGCAAGTCTAGAATCATCGATCATACATCACACCATTTCCATGATAGTACGATTTCTTCTCTCAACAACACCATTTATGTTGGTGTGTGTGGAGGAGGCATTTGTCGATGAATCCCGTGAGTTTGTAGGTAGTCTTTGAACTCATCATTGGTGAATTCCCCCTCGATCTGAGCAGAGAGTTTTGATGTGATGACCAATTTTGTTCTCAACTGCTACTTTGAACTTCTTAAAAGTTTCAAAAGCTTCACTTTTCTTGCAAAGACAAAAAATCCACATTTTCCTTGAATAGTCATCAACACATAGCATGAAGTACTGAAATCCAGAATGACTCGGTTGCATCGGACCACAAAGATCGGTATGAACAGATCAAGCTTACCATGAGCTGATATGTACTCTTCTAGAATGAAGCTCTGTGTTGTTTTCTTGCTAGAAAGTGAGGACACTTGTTTGTATCCTTCTGAAGAGATGGTAGCCCATGTACCATATTGTACCGGTGAAGTGTCTCGAGATACTTGAAACTTACATGACCAAGTCTCGATGCCACAAATTGTGTTGAGGTGGAGTTCTTAGCCACAAGTGTTTGATCATCTCTGTGAAAAAAATCAAGTTGGAACATGCGTCCCACATTGGAGGCTTTTGTAACTATTTTTGAGCCTCTTGATTTATCTTGAATCAAACATGTTTTCTTGCTTTGGAATGACTATCAAAGTCAATTTTTAGGTTGTGATCAAGGAGTTGACTGACTGAAAGAAAATTCTTTGTCAACCTAGGGACATATAAGACATCTGATAATCTATAGTTGTGTGAACCAAGGGGTAGAGAAATGTTCCCAATCCCTTGAACTGTATATGAAGAATCATCTCCCAACGAAACATGATTTTTGATGGTGTGTCCCTCATTGAAGTAAACCAGTCTCTGTGGCGGTCATGTGTCGAGTGGCCCTCGAATCAACATACCAAACATCACTAGATGACGTGGATGGTTCACTTGATCAAGCAGTGAACAAGTAGTCTTCATTATCTGAATGTTCTTGTTGCTCAACAATATTTCCTTGCTGATGGGGTCTTCTTTTCCAGTTCCCCTTTTTCTACCCATGATTGTTGTTAGAATGTCCCTTGTAATATTGTTGTTTTGGAGGTCCAAATTTGCTTGATGAACCTTTCTTGTAAGTATTATACCAACAATCTTTTAAGTCATGTCCTCTTTTACAAATTGGACATTGCTTTTCTTGATTGTTTGTCCCTTGATACTGATTTTGATTTTGGGACTTTTGATAGGAATTAGGTTTTCCTTTACCTTTTCCTTTCCATTTTTGATGTGAAGAAAGTGCCTGTTCTTCTTCATCATCCTTATTGTGCATTGCTTCCTCTTGTTGTAGTAGGTTTACCAATTTTTCAAAACTAACTGTCGTATCTGACAAGTTTAGTGTTGTTAAAAATGGTATGAAGAAGGGAGTGCTCTCAGAACAATGGGAATGAGATCATCATCTTTGACCACTTCTCCTAGGGCTAGAAGTGAAGCCCTCAATTCTGTAACTCTTCTTAAGAAAGCTTTATTTTCTCATTTTGCTTGAACTTCAGTGTGTGTAACTGACTCTACAAATTCAATATAACATTCTTGTTTTTGGCCTCATACTTGTGCTCAACTTATCCCATGCTTCTTTGGCTGTTTTGGCATCTTGAATGTGGGGTTGCACATCGTCGAACACTCCAAACAAGATGATGAGTTTGGCCTTCTGATCTGCTTTATCAAACTACCGTTGTTGTGTTGTATCAGTAGTTGATCTGGTCAGAGTACCATTCACATAGGCCATATCTCTTCAAACTCAAGTTGTGTCTTAATTTTTGTCTTCCATGCAACATAGTTGTTTCCTCTGAGTAGTTGTGAATCGGAAAAAAAAATTGGGGGCATTGGTGCCCATTTTGTAGAAATCACTGACAGGGTTTGGCTCTTATCACCAAGTATAAGGTCTCCCAATCTATATACCATTAGTCGATATATCTTGAACCTTTCTATATACGTGCCCTTTCGATATACCCGATGGTACGTGGAAGAAGCTCACCCTTTTATATACCAGACGGTATACATGAAAGAGGCATTAACATACGTGAAAAAAAGAATTCAATATGTGGTACCAAGACAATATTGAAAGGGGTCTATGTGATTATTGACACCGGCTCAAAGAAATATCCTCATATGCGTGTAACTTTTGCTATATACTTGGATAATTTCTTAGTTTGGATTTATGTCATGCAATCATTCAGACGGATGGGATGGCTCATAGTGTGTGCATTGTGACCTTATTACTCCCATCGATTTAAAGGGTCGATGCCCAGACAAAGTTGTTGTAGCTATATTGGGCCTTAAGTGTAGTAGTAGTCATGATGGATTTACCATAAGCACTTCCCAGAGGCACATATATACCGAAACTGCTTATGAATGAGATCTAGGATCTTGTGAGTGTTTTAAAAAACCAATTTTTATTTTTTTTCGATTACAATTTCTACCAGTTTTGAGCAATTTATAATATTTTGGTTGACTATGGCAACCTATAAATTAGTATAATATATTGAAGCATGCAATTACATTCAAAAATATGGAAAAATTGAATGGTAGGAAATTTTTATTTTTGTTTTGTAGGCCCACAGTGGCCTCTGGAGCCCAATATGACCCACTAAGCCAAAAATTGCAAAAAAATAGCTAAAATGCAATTTCTGGATAGACCTCCTTTTGCAAAAAATGCCCAGAATGAAAAAATAGGCCTATTAGGAGAAAAAATTTTTTTTACCCTAAATTAGGGTTTTTCTCACTAAAAATTTGGAGTTTACTGTTTAGTTATAACTAAGTGGTTTAGAGGTGGTTTTCGGCTAAATATACCTCTAACTTTGGTGGTTTTTTCAAATTTGCCTCCAAAGATTTAAAAAATTTTGTTGGGAGTGGGATTGAACCCCACACCTCCCGCTTCTAAGTCATTCCACTTAACCACCTAGGCTCTATGAGCACTTGTGATATGAAATGAAGTATATTATATTTAATACATTCTAAAAATGACTAACCTTGTTTCAATGGTGACTTAGCAAAGATAGATGCTCCACGTGGACTGCATGCATGGGGATTACATATTCTCCATGCTCGAAAAATGGATCTGGAGCTTCTTGTTTTTTACGCCTTGCATTTTATTTCCTCCATTTTTTTAATTTTTAATCCACCTTTGTCTTGTATTTGGCACAACAACGCATTATTTTACTTTTGTGCAGGTTGTATTTTTTTATTCATCCATTGTTGTTGGCAAATACTATTTTGATTATTTGTTGGTTTGTTACATATTACGGTTTGTGCTTTTTTGCTTGATTAAAATGCAAAGCTTTTATGGAAATAAATGAACCAACCTCCTTTTGTGTTATCTCCACCACCCTTTGAATTTTTTTTTTTCGTTTTGTTGTTAATGTTTTTGCGGAGGTTGGCTTTGGGAAAATGAATCGGCTTGGAATGGAGTGATTCAGGGGACTCTTGGTTGGTGCTCAAGCAATTGGAACTGAGTGAATGTCTTCTCATCAAGGGATTTTAATGCTGGGTAAACCTTGATCAACTCGTTGCAATGTTGAATAGCCCAACCATATGAAATTTGGACTCGGTTTCAATGAAAAATACACGGCTTTATCAATGCAAACCAGTTCGACCTTTAGCTTGGATGCAGAGCTCTTGTGGAGAGCCCGGTCTAAATGCACAAATGTAAAGACCTCCAAATATAAGGACTTGGGTAGTATTAGTTGAAGCTAATACTTTTTCACCTATATTTAATGAAAAAAAAACCCTAATGGGGAAAAAATACAATTTTTTTTTATTTTTAATCTGATTTGAATAAACCAAAAAATACTCCAAAAGCAAATTTTCCTAGTGCAGAGGGCACCAAGGCAAAAAAAAATTGCTTTACGGTTTACTGAAGAACACACATAGGAGGTTGTGGAGCTTGCGAGGGGATTGTGGGAAGTTGCGTGGAGCAGCGATAATGGCTCTCCGTTGTTGCAAATTTCTTCTCCATGAATTCTCCTTCCTCTGCAACCTTCTCCAACCTTTCCAGGAGCTTCAATTCACTCTGGTACCAAATGTAAAACAAGGACGGAAGCCTGTAAGATATATTAATCTGAATCAACTAGGTACAATGGTGCAGGCTATAATATTTATACATATTGGATAGCTGGGATACAAACAAAAGAGGAGTTGCAACAATGCAACAACAAATTTAAAATACATAGTAGCTTCCAAATTACATCCGAGGAAGCACAACAATAATATTGTTAAAACAATATAATAACATCCATAATGTTTTGAATAAAACAATAATATGGTTTATAATATAACCATATACACAATAAATATATCAATTAATATCAAATGCATAATTAATATATATCCCGAGGTCATGCCGAGATAGCAGTGGGGATGGAATATGTGTGAGATACGAGACAAACTAGTTAGGCAATCTAATGTCTTGATGCGCACTAACGGAACTTTCGAATGTAAAGCAAAGAAAGCCCTCCTAACTTGGGCTGGTGTGATAGATCGGTCGTGAGGATGACCGCTCGAAGGCTCAATCAATATCGAGCTCTAGCGTGATTTGATCTATGGGTTGTGGAATACGTGGAAAATGACCCGGGATAGTTTCATGTATTTCTTTGGAGAGGTCATATGGTGGATGGTAAATGTAGTCAATTCTATGGACGGTTCTCTGGCCTAGTCCAGAACTCTCTAGCTTTGTTAGCTGTTGTGTCTAGCAAGGATAATTGTTCGATGATGATAGGTGGAAGTGGAGTAGACTAGAATACTAGTGTGCGTAGGCCAGTGTCTATGTCTAATTCTCCTGGATTCGTTGGGCTGTGGGATTTGTGGGTCACAACCGTAGACTCTTAGTCGTTGTGGACCTGTTATGGTCATGCGTGAAATCAAGTCCTAATCCCTAATATCCGATGTCGTATGCTTTCTCAGCTTCTATATTTAGGATCAATAATTGTGTGATTTTCTCATAATACCCTACAGGCGTGAGTGCAACTGGATTCTTAGGTGGTATGTATATCTAGAAGAGTGTCTCTCTGCTGCGTCATGTCTATGGGACCAAAGGATCACAACCAAAGGTTTGTTCTCTTTTGAACCCTTCTATAGTCATATGAATGTTTGCCTAGGGTAATCTGTAGTTCGGTTGATTCGACCAAAACGTGTGTGCTTGGTCGTCTTCTATGTTTAGTCCGCTCAACTGAGAATTGATTTGTTGCAAGCTTACCATTGTTCGGAAGACTTGAATCCTAAGATTTTGATCTATATCGGTTATTTCCATGATGAGATTGGGTTAGGGCACGATTGGCTCGGATATGTATTCCCTAGGCTCTCTAGGTCCCATGATTGTCATACAAAGTACAAACAAAGTAAATTAAGCGTAACAAAATGAAATTTAACTATGTGAAGTGTATCTATAGCATATATGTTTTCTCTATTTTTTGTGTTTTTGATGAAATTTACGAATTTAAGAAAACAGCTATTTAAAATATCTAGAAAGACTACTAAAATAATAATTTAAAATAAACAAAATAACCGAGTGTAGCTATTTGTCTATGCAATTTATAGATCTATTCTAAACAATAAAATAGCTCATCTAATCTATTTGCAAGATTCTCGATCCTACCTCAGAAGTGAGGAGTGAATCATAGTTTCTCATAAACTATCAATCCCCACAACTTCCCTGGCAATATCGAGAATAGAATTTACTGAAATAAAGCAATTAACTACTCTATTTGATATGATTCTAATTAGAAGTTTGAAAGCTAGAACCTGGATTCTGCAGAACAGTGGCGAATCCGATGGTGTGTGTGATCTTGTCCCCTCAGTGTGATCTCCTCGTTCCTTCATGTTCACGTGGATCCAGAAAATTTTGTAATGCTAGCATCAATAGAAGTAGATATTGGGATAAAGGCAGCTTAGAATACACACCGAATACAATGCGAGTAGGAGAGGGATAGCGCAAGAGTACAGAGCTTGGCTTATGTAATTCCTAGCGGGATCTATTGCGAGTCATGCAACATAAAGCATCAGAACCTGAAACTATCCTGTTTGAGGAGCAAAACCTGTAACTTTAATGGCTTCCTAAGCTATTCTATTCCAATGGATTGGATGAAATAACAGCATTGCTTGCACAAGATGGATATGTGGCTTACCAACAGTAAAACAATGCTAACTAACCATGTAACGAACTAAACTATGAATCCTAAGCAAAATAAAAGAATGAATTACTGAAAATGAGAAGATGAGAAGTGAATTAGGGGCCATTTGCTTGAGCACAAGCCAACCATTTTTAGCATTTGCATTTACCCAAGGTAAAAGCCAAATAGAACTCTTAAACTATAAACAATGGCAAAACACTATTCCAGGGAACCAGAATCATAAATGCAAGCTTATGGTGGTGAAAGAAAGCTGGTAAAATGTTGAATTTACGTGAGTCGTGTTAAAAGAGATTTCTGGAAAATGCGTAAAGGACCGCCGCCTAAGCGAGGGGCGGTTCCAGCAGACCGCCGCCTGTTCAGGGCAGCGGTCACGAGACCGCCGCCCAAGCGGAGCGGTGGTTTCGTCACTGAAAAGAAAAAGGCTAAGAAAAGAGGGAAATGGAAAAATAAAGCACACAGGGGCTAAGCGGGGCATGCGGGATGTTAATGCACACTTGGAGAGCTTTTCCGGATCCCGAACACCTTGCGAGGAGACCTGTATCATCATTGGGGCACATGTCACGTTGTTCCAGCAGTACAGTACCTTACAATTTTGGGTACGTACATATTGCCCCCTCAGAGAAGCGTTTTAGCCATGAAGAGGCGTAAAACGGTGGGTCCAAGTATGGCGGTCCCGAAATGGGAAGTTAGAAGTTATACCTGATACATCCGTGTGTTGAAATGACGCCATCCAAAATTCCCGTTACCTACAAAGCGAATGGAGAGAACTCAAGTGCGAGATAGACACAATAGTTTGAAAAATAAACGCTAAAATAACGAGGGAATGAGAACGTACCATTTGTGCGCGGATAAGAACTTACCTCCATCAGCGCTCCAAACCGAAAAAATCATTTTAAAAGCGAATCGAGTGTATATATATGAAAGTGGGCCCATTTTCCATTTCATTTCGCAAGTCGATTTGATTGATTTTGAGCTCTGGGACTGTTGTCAAAATTTCACCCCACAGGTAATTTTGATAACATGCATCGAATATTCAAGTCCCGGGAAAATTGATTGATTTGGGGCCAAAAATCATGTTCTAGTTAGAGTCCACTCAAATATTTTCTAAGTTCCTGTCTGAGAGGAAAAGAGCAAGCTGCGAGAAAATGCAAAAGAGGTTGCAGAAGGCAAGTAGGTTGATCCAGGAAAAAATCGTAAAAATGACTAAGTCCTAGTCCTAGGGGCAGTCGGGACATTTGGGACAAAAAGGCCCGAACCGGCCGGCTCGGCCGAAGTAAGCACAAACAGCCCGCAAAGCAACAGGGACATCTGGGACAAAAGTACGCGGCGGGCGCGAAATGCCGGTTCGACCGAGAAAAAATTGGCTAACTGCTGAGAGGGACGCAAATGGGACAATTGGGACAAAGAGGCGCGAACCGGCCGAACCGGCCGAAAAGAGTCAAGTCAGTCCGAAGCAAAGTGGGACAAGCGGGCCAAAAATGCCCGAACCGGCCGAATCGGCCGAAATGAGTCCAGAGGGTCCAAAGTCAAAAGGGACATCTGGGACAAATGGACGCGAAATGCCCGAACCGGCCGAAATGAGCACAAAGGGCCCCAAATCAAATGGGACATCCGGGACAAATGGAGGCGAAGTACGCGAAGGAGCCGAATCAGCCGAGGACCAATCAGAAGGTGCCACGTGTCCTCACAAGAGAAAAGTCAAAAGGTCAAAGGGACGAGTTATCGAGCGCTGAACCGAACCAATGAAATGGCGCCACGTGTCCAAGTTTAAGGGGCCCACAAGCAATTTCAAAAGGAAAGCCGCTGCGAAAGACGGAGGAGAGAGAATTGCTTGTCCAATCAGCACGTGCCACGTGTCGTCCAGATGATAAGGCGAAGAGCGGAAAACATTTTAAAATTCGTTTTGATCTGCATTCAGTGCCTAAATCTTGGATCGCCATATCTTTTGATCGAGCTCGGATTTCACGTTCTTTATATCAACGGAAATCTGTTGAGATGCTCTACATGATTTCGGGATCAATCTCGAGTTTTGGTGTAGTCTAAAGAGAGAAAATCAAGAAATGGCTCGACGTGTGGTAATGGCAGAGCGACTTTTCAACAACCCGTTTTAATGCTAATGGGTTGCATTCTTCTTCTGCTATGAAGCAGTGACATTTTAGCGGCCAAATTAATACAAATGGGTCGCATTCTCCTCAAATCGGTCAAATATGGCGGGGTATGGGTTGGTAAGGTATCTATGCCATTTTAATGTGTTGGTATTCACCGAGGAATGGGCTTACACGTTTTCCACATTTGTCCCCAGGCTCGACCCATACTGATGTAAAAAGCGATTTGGCTCATTTTAGAAAGTGGTTGTTCATTCTTTACGCTTTCGGCCCTCCCTTCTTTTCTTCTCTAGGGTTGAAAATGGAGTTTGAACCTTCTCCCTTGCTCTGTAATGGCGTTTTTGCCTTTTACTAATGGAATGACATTCATGTGCAAACTTACGGAGAGCAACAAAACGTGTTTTGTGATGCATCCATCCTTCCTCATTTTTGCTTGTCCTCTTCTTGCCTCTCTTCATTGCGGGTATACATGCATGTTTGAATGTTCATTGCGAGGTTTGGAGTTTGTGTTCATGGAGTTTTGGGACATTTTACGTGTGTGAAATCTATCCTTGGGCACGTGATGCATCTGTCCATCCTTCCCATTGCTCACCTCTCTTTGTCCCATGGCAGTTTTGATAGATGTCCAACATTCTCCTTCTCTCGGTGTATCACCGTTTTAGTGTAGGCTTTGCTTTTTTTTTCCTTTCTCTCTCTCTCTCTGTCTCCTTGGCATGGTTAGATTAGGATTAGATTAGCTTGCAAAATGCTTTGGAATAGCTTGTGGCGGGTAGTTTAGGAGCAGAACCAGCCTTCTCTCGGAGATTCCTCTCTCGGTTTTACAAGTCCCACGCTTGGAGAGAGGTTTCCATGTTGTGCAATCACCTGGATGCCGAACATCAACCTAGAAGCTGATGTGCGTCCGAGTGTTGTGATTTTTGCATCAGCGGGACCCACGGTGATGGTTTCTTGTGTGAGTAGAGTCAAAACATCCGTGACGAGATAGCGATCATGCCTCCACATGCGGCACATCGACCCGTGAGATCACAGGTTAGTTTTCTTCAGTTTCTCCTTTTTACCACCTTAAATTTGAAATGCTAAATACTTTGTCATGGGGGTAATTTTTGAAAATGTCAGTGTTGAAAGGTCCACCTAGGGGGGGCACCTACTGGGTAGGCTTTGTTTTTAGGTAAAATGGTCATTTTTACTTTTTAAGGCTTTTTAAATTTAAAACCCACGTGGGTTTTCGGACCACGACCGCCGCCCTGCCCAGGGCGGCGGTTACACAACCGCTGCCCTTAAGGCGGCGGTTACAAAACCGCCCCTACTCAGGGCGGTGGTTTTGCACAGAATGCAAAAGGAACCTCTTTTTGAGATTGTGTTTGTATTTTTAGCATTTCTACGTGCTTTCATGATTTTTCTAGTATTACTTGGATGCTAACTTGCTTTGTTTTGTGTGTTTTTGGGTGTATGCAGGCGAGAGAGGAGTATATCCGGTGGAGTCGAGAGAGGGAGTGTGATTGGCTCCCAGGGGTACTAGATGCCCTCTCACAGGATGAGGAGGACACTCTTGGCCGGTGGGATACTACGCATTTCACGCGTGCCCCACGTTACACCATCTAGTCACATCCTTTGTGACTTGTTCTCATACTAGGATGTAGATCGGAACACCTTTCGATTGCCAGGGGTCCGCGGTGAGTGGACTATTACATTGGAGGACGTCTCATCGCATTGCGGGGTCCCGATCATCGGGAGACGACTCATCCTAGAGACAATGAGCTCACGGGCATAGATTGCATAAGTGGGCCACATATATGGGAGATGCGGTCATCTCACGGGGGTCGAAAAGAAGGGGGTGAGAGTTCGATCTATTCCTTCTTTTCCCATCCCCCTACTTCGCCAGGCCATCATGGGGATCCTTGCCTCAAGACTGATTGGGGACAAGGGAGGAGATACATTATTATACTGTTGGTCCCCCATTATTGCACAGATAGAGGGGCACGGTCGGATATATGCTTGGGGAGCGGACATTCTTGGGACCACCTACCACGACTTATCTGAGGTGGTCCATTTACAAGGTCATTGAGCCACCCGACTCTAGTCATGAGTTGGGTCATGAGCATTTCATCCCTTATGGCGAGGGGTGTGGAGGTGGCGAGATCCGGGCTATGAGGGAAGCCAGATGGATAGACATGTCCGTGCTTAGAGCACCTCATCAACCTTGATTACCTCCTTGATTTCTTTTGCCGACATGGAGGCCACACCATACGAGACTCATGGCAGGCATATGGGGTGAGGAGGATCTTACCTTGATCTCTGCTCCACGACATGGCAACTTATTGATGAGAGTGGGGTGAGTGGAGATGTACCCCTTTGGCCGAGTTCCTCGGCAGTTTGGCCTACCATACATGGGTATGCTTCCCAGTGGCACCGGTATATAGAGATCAGTCCGAGAGGCGGAGGGGCTAGAGGCGAGGGGTTAAACAGTGGTTACTCTGGCGTTTCTATTATAGCCGGGAGGATAGTTCATGCTTGGGAGGGAGAGCCGGTGCGCCTGGGGCCTTTACTTCGGATTGCCGAGGGTCCGCCCACAGCAGCGATGACCATATTGAGGTAGACTCGAGTCGAGGAGTTTACGGGGAGAGAGGCAGAGGAGGAGACCGAGGAAAATGATCTGAGTGGCATGATACCTGGGATATCATGCAGGCGGAGAGAGGTCCGAGGCAGAGCGCGAGAGAGGGTGACTCTAGTTTCAGAGGAGCCTCTCTCCCGGGGCCATGGGCGAGGATGAGTGCATTGCGGGGCGTTACGTTGCTCCCGGCCATAGGAGTAGCCCCTCGGTCGGCGGCGGCATCCAGTGGCGCTTGATCCCATAGACCCATCATGGAGGCCTGGTGATCCGAGTAAGTTACCTTCTCCCCTCTCTAGTGTTTGTTTAACTTAAGATCATTTTAGTTGCTATCTTGTATTTTTAATTTCTTGTTTGGTTTTAATTTTTTTTTCTCCTTGGTTTGCAGAGACCGCCGATGAGTGGCGGGACTTGATTCGTAGGGTATGTACTGATACCCTGATGATCCCCATGGAGAGGACCCGCGCAGAGCTGTCCGTGGACGCTGGGGAGCCTTCAGCAGCCGGTAGACATACCAACGTCTTCGCTCTGTCTGGCATGTGGCCAGGATGGTATCAACCCTTCGCACCTTGAGCTAGCGGGGTATAGGACGGCCAGTGAGCGCTTGATGAGGAGCCATTCTCGTGGTGAGACTGCAGCTGCCCCTCGGATCCTGAGCCCTCCGTGCATTCAGAGCACCGGCGTAGCCGGAGTCCTAGGCGTGGGCATGCACCTTCAGAGGGGTCTCGTAGGGATTGAGAAGCCACTTGGCTCTCGTAGATTTTGTACTATATATTCTTTTGTATATCCAGGCTCTTTGAGCGTTTTGACCATGCTTAGTGCATGATGGCATTGTATATAAACATTGATTATTTATATATATGCATTCATTCTGGATCAAAATCTTGGCATTCATGGCTTTCTTTCTATTTCCAGTTTCCTCATGTATGCTATGATGTACGTTTATATGTTTCTTTTAGAATATATGCAATGGTGAACAAATGATGCAAGTGTTTTAGTTTCCTTTTGTGTTTCATGATCTTTGATATATGATGATGTAGATATAATGTGATTTTGAATCTTAGTTTTTGTAAGCAATTTTAGATACTTCATGTTTGTTTTGGCAAAGTGATGAAAACAAAGCTGGTATGATGAAGAGATAAACTGCCTTTACCCAACTCCACGCAACTAGTAAGATGCGAGGGCTTATCACCAAGAGTTGGGAAGGGCACAAGTTATGAGGTGTAGTGAAATGATAGTGATGAAAGACAGACAAAGCTTTGGTGGAACCAAATTAGGACACCACAAGTCTACTCTACTCGAGTGACTTCATAGTTTTGGATGCAACTTGCTTTGCGGTTTATCCAGACTTAGACCCGTAGATGGCCACATAGTAGACAAAATCTAGGTTTTTAGGATTTTAACTCTCTTGGGACTTTGAACATCTGATTCATTTGTTTTTGACTCAAAGTTTCAAAGTTTGAATTGTTTGTGTATGACTTTTTACATTTATTTGTCAAGAGGACCCCCTACACTTTGCCCCATGCTACTAGTAAGAAGCGTGGGTTTATCACCGTGGGAAAAGTATAGGCGAGTAAGGGCATTCCCATCCTTTCCCAACCCTACGTCACTAGTAAGAGACGCAAGCTCATCACCAAAGGTTGGTGGGGCAAGGAAATGTGTAAAATTAAAATTTTTTGTTTGATCAATGTTTGACTTGTTTATTTGAGTAAAATGTCAAGTATGTGTTTATTTCAAAGAGATATATATGGGATAGATGTGACACCATGAAGCTTTAGAGCAGGACGATAGGCAAGACACCTACCCTAAGAAGAAATCAAAAGTGAGAATAAACTTGCAGATCTTGGTATGGTTACCGTTAAGACTTTGCCATGTCTAGCTTTATTTGATAAAATGATTATGAGATAATTTGATGATATCATGAAAATGGAGAAGTATGATTAAAGAGTTTATGCCAACAACATCATGAGTTTGTAATGAATTGCTTTGAGAATAGATTCCTTAATCACAATTTGTGTATGAACAAGTGGACAACATGATCCTAATCTATATGAAGATGCAATGTAGATATATATATAAGTAGTGCTAGTTGCTTACGCATAAAAATGCTTGAGGTGTAGGGAATTGATTGTTTTGCCAAATTCCTCACCTTCTAGCGTACATAAGAGGTATGCACCGTTCCCATAGTCTTTCATGACTCGGTATGGACCTAACCATTTAGGCCGGAATTTCCTTCCTTCGCCGGTCTTCTTGTCGATCCGGCTGTCTAGTCTTAGAACGAGATCACCTTCATATATGTCGCGCTCATAGACTTTCTTGTTATATTGCCGGCACATCCGGTCAGCATAGACTCTATGTCGTCTGTTCAGCATCTAACCTAGTTTCATCTAGGCTTTCTAGTTGGGAAAGACATGCTTCTCTGTAAGCGTCTTCATCCAGAATCCCTTGTAATGAAATGCGGAGACCGGGTATTTCAACCTCGAGTGGGGGAAAGCGCCTCTGCCCAACACTAGTGAAAAGGAGTTTCCCCATTGGTGTTTTTATTGAGGTTCGGTGGGCCCATAATTTGGATATAACTTCAAGTTCCAATCTCGTTTGTTTTCTTTCACTGTTTTAAGGAGAATGGCTTTTAGTGTTTATTATTCGCCGCTTCACCTGTCCATTGGCTTGAGGGTAATACAAGGAAGCCGTATGATGGCTTATTTTAAATTTATTGCATAGCTCGTGAACCTCTTCATTCTTAAAAGAAGTTCCATTATCGGAGATAATGATTTTGCGAGATACCAGTACTGCAAATGATTTGGTTTAAAATGAACCTGGTGATTACGAGAGACCCAGTATAGTAGTAAGAGGCATAGCCTCTACCCATTTTAGTAAAATATTCAATGGCCGTGATTATAAAATTATGGCCGTCTGCAGGACGAGGAGAGAATTTCCCTATTAAATCTAGGCCCCATGTAGAAAAGGGCCATGGAGTAGCGATTGGTTGCAGAGCTTGTGCCGGCATATGGATCTCATGGGAGAATTCTTGGCACTTATGACACTGCATATGAACTCTCTATTACATGCGTTGTGTTCTAGAGTAGGCTAGAAATAGCCCATTCGATGTATTTTACGAGTGGTGGCATGACCACCGAAGTGGCCTCCACACATTCCATTGTGGGATTCATGGAGAATCTTCTTGGATTCTTCCATGTCGACACATCTTAGGAGCATTCCATCAAACGCTTTCCGATAGAGCACTTGCTCTATAATGATGTATTTAGCTACGATAATGCGTAACCACCTTCATGTTGTGGTGTAGCTCCTTACGGATACATATGGTCCATGATATAATTAATGATATCGGTACGTGCAGGGGACACTCAGAGATAGAGGGTCGGGTTTCGATGTAGTATACGCACTCATCTGGAAAATCTAAATCTACTAGATCGCCTCCATCTAATGGGTTATCAGCTAACCAATCTGCGATGATTTGTCCTTTAACCGACTTCTGATTTACAAATGTTAATTCGAATTCCCCCATTAAGGTTATAAAACATCCAACATTTTTAGACAAGGATCCTTGTGTGAGGAAAGTTCGTAAATGGTCCATTTTTACCATGACCCTTGTTTCTTGATTTAGCATATAATGTCTTAGGCGTTTGGTTACAAAAACTATGGCGAGGCATTCTCGTTCTGCTTGGGTATAACATGTTTCATAGTCGAGCAACGTTCGGCTAATGAAATAAATCACGCGTTCTCTCTTGTCATCATCTTCTTGAGCCAACATGCAGGCTAGCGAGACATTGGTTGCTCGTGAATATAAAATTAATGGGCGATCTAGCTTAGGTGGCATTAGTGTAGGTGGTGATAACAGGAAACACTTAACTGCATCAAAAGCTTCATTGCAGTCTTCAGTCCAATCAATGCTATAATCTTTCTTGAGCAAATTTTTGATTGGATGTATGGCAAAACTTAAGTCGGAATGAATCTCCAGATTGCACCCAGCTTTCCGAGGAATGACCTGATTCCAGATTCATCCGAAGGTGGAACCATTTCGAGGACAGCCCGAATTTTGGTTGGGTCAACATCTATCCCTCGTAACGATATGATGTAACCTAGGAGCTTCCCTCCTGTTACTCCAAAGACGCACTTTTCTAGATTTAGCGTGACTCCGTACTCTATCAGCCGTGAGAGAATGATGCGGAGTATTTCCGGATGGTCACAACGCTTCTTGGCCTTAGCCAACAAGTCATCTACGTAGGATTCCACGATTTTATGAATTAAATCGTGAAATATATATGTCATAGCTGGGCATTCGGTATGTAGCACTAAGCATTCTTGAGACCAAATGGCATACAACATAGCAATAAGTTCCCCAAGGAGTTATAAACGTGGTTTTAGCTTGATCTTGTTCAGATATTTTAATTTGATTGTATCCCGAGAATCCATCCATGAGAGACAAAAGTTCAAACCCACTATGTTGCATCAACAATGACATCAATGGATGGCAACGGGAAGTCGTCTTTAGGACACGCTTTGTTGATGTCTTGAAAATATATGCAGATGCGTATCTTTCCATTCTTCTTGAGAACAGGAACGATGTTAGACACCCATTGGGAGTAATCAATGGCTTGATAAATCCTACTTGGAGGAGTTTTATTACCTCCTCTTTTACCATGAGAGCTACCTTGGGTTTCATGGGTCTCGATTTTTGTTTAACTGGCTTTGCATCAGATTTAGTGACGAGGTTGTGCACCGCGATGTGGGGTGCAACCCCTGTCATTTCCTTATAATTAAATGCAAACACCTTCTGATGTTCTTTGAGGATCCGAGTGTGTATTTCTACTTCCTCTGGGGTTAACGAGGACCCTAATTTCAATATCCTTGGTTCATCTTCCGTTCGATGTTAATATCAATTGTTTCTTCGATCAAAGAGGCGTTACCCTCTTCAAACTCAGGTGTGGCGGAGGTAAATCCAAATCATCCCCATTTTCTATTGTGCATATGCTAGGTTCCATTTGTGAGGGAAGATCCACCATGGGATTTCAAGTAGGAAGATGAATGTGGGATTAAGGACAAATCTATCATATGATAGGAGAGATGTAGTGCCGCATAGGCATTTAAGTAATCCAAAGTGGCCATATCACTATCAACATGGTCTAGGATAGTAGATTCATTTCTGTTTAAAAGAGAATTTGTCATTGTCTTTATCAATGGTTCATCGTGAAGGGATACCATGAAGCGGGTATCCTCTAACTTTTTGCTTGAAGTAAAACGTGATGCGGAAGTTGCTTATTGAATCGGCGAGAAGATTTTCTCTCGTGGGATTGCTTGATTGATATGAAGTCAAATTCCTTGCTTAAATCTAATACAACTTTTTGTAAAATGTAAATGCTCGGCTTTGGTTTCATATATCTCGAGACTTGGTTTGCTACTAATTGTGAGTCTCCTAAGACTCTGATGTTATCAACACCAATTCTTTTAGCTAAGATGAGGCCAAGGAGGAGGGCTTCGTACTCAGCGCCATTGTTTGTGCACTCGAAATTTAGTTTAAAGGCAAAAGGTAAGACTTTTCCTTCAGGGGAAGAAGTAAGATTACACCGCCCACCTCGTAATGTGACATCTAGCTCCATCAAAATGGAGTGTCCAATATTTGATTGGGAATATGGATGTTGGGATATCTGTTGTGTTTGCATATTCTACTTCCACCATACAGAGATCCTCTGCTGGAAGAGAGCCAATGCCTAGGGGATATCCTATGCCTACTGAATCGAATGGTAAGAATATTGGTAGATCATTTTCTAGCAGTTCAACGATTTTTGCAGTAGTTCTTAATGATACTGCTTCTACAGTGTTAGCCTCATCTTTAGGGGTTGGGGTTACTTTGGCTAGGCTCATAGCTTCAAGATCTGTTGTAGGTACCAACTTTTCATTTGTTTTTGCGTCGGTAGGTTTATTAAGTTGATTTGTTGGGAGTTCAAACTCCGAGTGTACACTGGTCTTTTCTTTAAGTCAGCTAGGTGTACATCAAATGGTTTTGGATCACCTTTGGCCACGAATACCTTTCCTAAATGTAAAAACCTTACTTCTTGAAATAGTGTAGAAGGGATTGCCTTCATGCGGTGTATCCATGGTCGGCCGAGGATCATATTATAGTTAGTTTCCCGATCTATAATATAAAACTCAGTCAAGATGGTTTTGGGTCCTAAGGTGACCGGTAATATTATAGTTCCAACCGAGGTGGCTTTAAGACTATCATAGCCCCTTAGTGTATTTCGAGTTGTGGAACAATTGGTTTCTCCATACCCTAGCTTTTGGAGGAAAGAGAAGGGGACTATGTTAACTGCCGCCCCATCATCAACCATTGCACGCTTTACATAGTTGTTATAAACCCATACTTGCAAATGTAAGGCTGGATCACCTCGGCGTGTGATCTCAGCATCTGTCGGCATTTTTTTATCTCGAATATGAATTCGACATCCCTATCTGCCTACCCTGGAGGATGAACATCAAAGTCCACATGATTTACCTGTGTTTTAGGCGGTGGAGTGATGTTAATTAGATGACCTAAACCTAATGCTTCTAAAAGAGCAGCCCTGTGGCAAGGGAGAGTTCTTTAGTAAGTCTAAGAATGAAATGTGCGAGAAGGTTTTGTTAGGTCGTTAATCAAATCATAGGCTCCCATGAGGTTTTACTACGATTTGTTGGATGTCATCCCTCGGCGGTGGCTTGGACTTGGTTGAGAGAAATACTCTCACGTCCTTGTTATAGCTTTGATGGGTAGCTCAGTGTCTAACTCTACTAAACCGACTACCTTAGGTCGTGGTTGACTTCCTAGTTGTGGCGCAACTAATGGATTTAGCGAGGTCGAGGCTTCATGATCATTGTTTCCTGTCATTGCACCCTTGTTCGTCCCAGTTGGATTTAGCTTGTTGTTATCATGATTTGGGAGTGGATCATTAAAGATCTTCAGGGGTGCGTTTTGAGGGGAAACCGCCCTGAAAAGGTATTTGACATTGGTGACGTAGGATCTGCTAAGAACATATCCATAAAAAGTTGTTTTTGTTCATCTGGCAAGCGTTGCATGAATTTATTGTAGTCACGACACGTTCTAGTGTCATGGCCCCAAATTTTGTGGAAACCACAGTATGAATTAGGATTGTAATTCCTAGTTTGTTGATTTGATGTGTATTGTGGCCCAAAATTTTGATCAAACCATTGTCTATTAAAATTTTGCATTTGTTGTCTTTGGTTTGAATTCTGGTTTTGGTACCTAGTTGAATTTTGGCTTGGACCCTGTATGGGATTTCACCATTGTTGTTGTTGTTGTTGTTGTTGTGGATGATTAAAATCCACTGTATTGATTTTGGGGTAAAGTTGTTGTTTCATTGGTTGTTTATTTGTGATGGAGTATTGATAATATTTACCTTTTTAGGTTGGTCGGTTACTCCATCATGTTGTTACACCCGATTTTGTTAAGGATTTTAGGTCCTTAATTGGCGTTTCGTGGTAGTGGGATAAGTTGTAGTGTTCTGATTGGGGGCGATTAACCTCCCGTTTGCTCCATATGTTTTGTGACCACTATCAATTGCTGCTTGATCTATTCGAAGAGCACTCTCTAGTACTTCATCGTAAGTTCGTAATGGGAACTTCTGGACTTCTTCCTTCACTTCTCTGCTAAGAAAATGAAGGAATAAATCACATAGTTCCATTTGATCCATGTTTGGAGCACTTGCCGAGGAATAAAGGACTGTACGCCACCTTTGGATGAAATGGGTACAGATTCATTGTGTTCTTGTTTGATGTGCAAGAACTCACGATTTCTGCTCTTAATAGTTTGTTCATGTCGAAGGCCTTGATGAACTGTCCAATGCGAAGCGAGTTGTTTAAACGAATGGATGGAAACCTCGGGTATTCTATAATACCAATTGAGAGTGATGCCTTCCAAGGTTTTTGGGAATATTTTAGCAACAACCCCATCCCATGGGAGTAGTTCTCGAATGGATGTAGTGTAAGCTTTGATATGCGCATTTGGATCTCCCTCTCCTTTGTATTTGGGAAAATCGGGAAGAGGTCTTAGAAGCATGACACTTCGTATGGTGAAATCCAAGGTCTCTTTCAAATACAAGAGTAAGTCCCTATCGCATATGTTTCGACCATTGATGGCTCTATTGAGGAGTGGTGGTGGGATGGGTTGTTGATATGGCGCGGCGTATGCGTTAGCAGGGGCATAAGGAAGCCCCTGTGTTTGAGAAAAAAATGAGGGAGGAGAACATATCCCCTTGTGGTGATTTGGAGTATATGTTTAAGTATGACGGGTACTATCCGAGAATGGATTATTACATAGTATGAGAATGGGAGGAGCAGTGCTAGAGATGGTGGATCTAGTTGGCATTTGTTGTGAATGCGAGGAGTCATGCAAATTTCTTCTCCGTTGTTGCAAATTTCTTCTCCACGAATTCTCCTTCCTGCTGACCTTCTCCAATCTTTCCGGGGAGCTTCATTCGTCTCTGGTACCAAATGTAAAAGAGACGAAGCTTTTTGTAAGATATATTAATCTGAATCAACATGGTACAATGAATAGTGCAAATGGCTATAATATTTATACATATTGAATGGTCAGGATACAAACAAAAAGGAGTTGTAACAAAACAACAAATTTAAAATACGGTAGCTTCAAATTACATCAGGGAAGCACTAACAATAATATTGTTAAAACAATATAATAACATCCATAATGTTTTGAATAAAACAATAATATGGTTTATAATATAACCATATACTACAATAAATATATCAATTAATATTAATTAACGCATTGATTACGCCATAGGTCATAGTGAGTATCACTTTCTTTATTTATGTCTTTGAAAAATTCTTTGATGGCTTTTTAGCGGGAGAAGGCGGAGATTCCTTTGCATGAAGGGTTCATCCTTACTTTGTTTGAAAATGGGAAGCGTACATTGACGGAAAAGTGATAAGTGAGCGTGGGAATCTACAAGTGACTCTTCCTCACACCCGACCTCTCGAGGTCGTTAGCCGAAAGACACCGGTGGGGATGGAATATGTGTGAGATACGGACAAACTAGTTAGGCAATCTAATGTCTTCAATGCGCACTAACGGAACTTGCGAATCTAAAGCAAGGATCGGTCAGCGTGCAGATATCTTGCTCGAAGGCTCAATCAATATCGAGCTCGGCGTAATTCGATCATGGGTTGTGGAATACGTGGAAAATGACTGGGATAGTTTCATGTATTTCTAGGAAAGGTCATATGGTGGATGGTAAATGTAGTCAATTCTATGGGACGGTTCTCGGCCTAGAAAAAGAGGAACTCACTAGCTTTGTTAGAGTCATTGTGTCTAGCAAAGGATAATTGTTCGATGATGATAAGTGGAAGTGGAGTATGTTGGAATAATCAGTGTGCGTAGGCGTTCACATGTCAAATGTCTCAATTCCTCACGATTCATTCAAAGTAGGTGCCAAGGATTTGTGGGTCACAACCGTAGACTCTTAGATCGTTGTGGACTGTTATGGTCATGCGTGAAATCAAGTCCTAATCCCTAATATCCGATGTCGTATGCTTTTCAGCTTCATATTTAGGATCAATAGTTGTGTGATTTTCTCGAATACCCTATAGGTGTTCGTGCAAAGATTCTTAGGTGGTATCTATATCTAGAAGAGTGTCTCTGCATTATGGGAAAAAAGGATCACAACAAAAGGTTTGTTCTCTTTCGAATTCTGAGTCATATGAATGTTTGAAACTTTAGGAGTAATGGTAGTTCGATTGATTCGACCAAAACATGTGTGCTTGAGTCGTCTTCTATATTTAGTTGGCTCAATTGAGAATTGATTTGTTGCAAGCCTTACGTTGTTGAGAAGACTTGAATCCTAAGATTTTCATCTATAGATTATTTGTGATGAGATTTGAAAATGGCACGCTTGGCTCATATATGTATTCCACTGGGCTCTCTAGGTCCCGTGATTGTCATACAAAAAGTAACAAAGTAAATTTAGCAACAACATGAAATTTAACTATGTGAAGTGTATTATAGCATATATGTTTTCTCTATTTTGAGTTTTTGTTGAGTTTTTACGATGAACTTTACGAATTTAAGAAAACAACTATTTAAAATATCTAGAAAGACAACTAAAATAATAATTTAAAACAAACAAAATGCATAGTGTAGCTATTTGTTTGTGTAATTTATAGATATATTCTAAACAATAAAAAACTCATCTAATCTATTTGCAAGATTCACGATCCTACCTCGTAGAAGTGAGGAGTGAATCATAGTTTCTCATAAACTATCAATCCCCACACTAGGTGAAGGCAATATCGAGAATAAAATTTTTGAAATAAAGCAATTAACTACTCTATTTGATATGATTCTAATTAGAAGTTTGAAAGCTAGAACACGGATTAAAAAAATTGGCGAATCCGATGGTGTGTGTGATCTTGTCCCCTCGGTTGTGATCTCCTCGTTCCTTCATGTTCACGTGGATCCAGAAAGCATGTAATGCTAGCATAAGAAGTAGATATTGGGATAAAGGCATTTTCGAATACACACGAATACAATGTGAGTTAGAGGGATAGCGCGAGAGTACGGAGCTTGGCTTATGCAATTCCTTTTGGATGTAGGAGTCATGCAACATAAAGCATCCGTAACTGAAACTATCTGTTTGAGGAGAAAAACATGCAACTTTAATGGCTTCCTAAGCTATTCTACTCTAATGGATTGGATGAAGTACAACATTTACTTGCTTTGACAAGATGGATATGTGGCTTACAATTGAAAACAATGCTAATTTAAGCATGTAACGAACTAAACTATGAATCCTAAGCAAAATAAAAGATTCTGAATTGTTTGAAAATGAGAAGATGAGAAGTGAATGAGGGCCATTTGCTTGAGCACAAGCCAACCATTTATAGCATTTGCATTTATCAAGGTAAAAGCCAAATAGAACTCTTAAACTATAAACAATGGCAAAACACTATTCCAAGGAACCGAGAATCAAAAATGCAAGCTTATGGCGGTGAAAGAAAGCTGGTAAAACCTTGAATTTACATGCCCCAATAAATTCGTAAATAATTTAATGTGTTAAAAGAGCTTTACGGAAAATGGGTAAAGGACCTCATTCGATGGCACTTGGTTGATTCTCACAGACCGCCTTGTTTCGTGGTCGAATAATTTCATCACCAAAGAGAAAAAGGCTAAGAAAAGAGGGGAAAAGGAAAAATAAAGCACGCGGGGGTTATGCGGGGCATGCGGGATGTTAACGCACACTTGGAGAGCTTTTTTTAGGATCGAACACCTCTGTTGAGAGACTGTATCATCATTGGGGCATGTGTCACGTTGTTCAGAGACAAGACCTTACAATTTTGGGTACGTACGAAACCTATTATGAATTCTACTTTGAAAGATAAAGCGAAGAGGATGACCTCACTCTTGGAAATGCCTTCCTAAGATGAAGGCTAGGAAATGTAAAAATGTGGGGGAGGATTCGGTAAAGAGAAGAGTGAGGTAGGTCATGGGGAAGCGAGCAACTCGAGTAAAAGGAATTGGGATGGTAATTTTAACTTGTCGAGGATTTGAGTAAAAAGGTTCAAGACTTAGAGAGGGTGTGCTTGGGCGATGGAGGAAACAAATGTTGGTCAAAGGGAAACTATGTTGGATGTCATTGATGCTTTAAGAAAATTGTCTCTACTCAAGTGAAGTCCAAACAGAAGGTTATGGAGCTAGAGTACCAGTCAAAAAGCTGAGTGATAGGTTGGAAGGGATGGAGGAAGGCACTAAAAGGAGGAATTTCAACTTGCGCATCAGTAGTTCTCGAGGATGAGCTGGAGGAAGATATAAATGTCAAGGGTGCTGAGGGTGCCAAGATCAAATATAGTCATGATGGTAGATTCTTGAAGGATCTCCTAAAAATTAGTGGGAGAACAGGATTTTCTTCTTGGTAGAATTTTTTGACGAAATTCTCGTGATTTTGAAGTTTTGGAGCTGGTTTTCTTTCTCTCTATTTTACTCTCTTTGGTTTAAAGTCCTGATCTTCATTGTAAGAGTTAAGCATGTTTAACTCCTTTCATGGAATTTTTGTCTCTTTCTTCTCATTGGTTTCGTTCCTCCTTTTGTAAGGCCCTTGGGAGCCGATCCCTATTTTTACCTTATCTAATAAAAAATATACTTTATAAAACCATTAACATGAATATTATGGAAAATATATAATAAAAAGATAGTTGTCTTGCATTTATATTATTGTTTATATATATGCTTTTGGATGAGACATCCTTTGTTTGCATGTGCCTCTTACATCAATGAATTTTATATTTATCTTCTTGATGTTTATGATTTATACTATTGCTAAATCTTAAATATTATGAAGTTGTGGAATCGTTAATCTTGCTGCAAATTTCAACAATTATAGGTTTTTGTTTTTATCTCGAGGTTAATCTATAATTATAATATTAACTTATAATGTAAATTTGAGGAACTTCCTATTTTTTATTTTGGTATTTAAATATCACAAATAAGATTATCTCATAGTTGTAGGATTTTAGGCTAGTGAATTACAACTTATACAATGGTAGAGATAAAGAATGAAAATATAAAAACATCTTATAATCGGTAGTGAAAGATTTGAGAGGAGTAAGAGAAAATACAAGACAAAACATAGTTTGGTATTTATTTTTGGTGGCATGTACACTTAATTTACTCTTATCATACGAAATCATAAGTTTTTAGTAGTCTTCATATGGGAAAAGTAGGTTGAAAATATACCCTTCACATTTTATTCAAATTGCCAAAAGAAGTGTTGTGTTGAAAAATTATCGTAAATCAAATGTCACTTCAATTTGTAAATCCAAAAAAAAATGAAAAAATTGTAATGCAAATTTTGTATGTTTAAGAATATTTTTAGTATGAATTTTTAATGTTGGAGGATTTTGTTCATAAATGATCATTCCTTTGTAAATCTATATAATTTATAAAACAATTAACATGAATATTATGGAACATATCTAATAAAAAGATAGTTTTCTTGAATTTATATTATTGTTTATATATGTTTTTGGATGAGACATACTTTCCTTACATGTGCCTCTTACATCAATAAATTGTATATTTCTCTTCTTGATGTTTATCATTTACACTATGGCTAAATCGTAAACATTATGAAGTTGTAGAATCAATCTTGCTGCAAATTTCAACAATTATAGGTTTTGTTCTTCTCTGAGGTTATTCTATAATTATAACATCAACTTATAATGTAAATTTGAGGAACTTTCCAATTTTTAATACGCCGAAGATGTTCCTCTATGGTAAAAGGCCTTGATCGTTCATGCCACAGCCAAAATTTGTGAAATCGTTTTGACATTTTTTCGTTAGGTTTAATTTGATAGATGTTTACCTATTTTTCATGTTATTAGTAGTCCCATGGAAACCACGATAGTTGCATGCTAAATCGCTTCGTCTATAGAAGAAGTTGCATGCTAAATCGCTTTGTTCATTGAAAAGCTATAAATTTACCTAGAGGAAATATTGTCATTAACCCAGCTAAGTGAGGATTCATTAGAGAGGAATCAAACAGCGCAGAATGTTTCCAATGTTTTTGCACAGACAAAACATCATTGCTACGGTAATGTATATTTGTTCATATGTTATCCTATAATGGTTGCCTCGGTTTGGGTCCTATAAACAAGCACAAAGAAGTGGGGCCATTTTTCATATTTTTTGGTCATTTCTTAGGGAGCCTACAGGATATGATAGGTGTTCTGGGTGTGATTCCTTCCTGCTTTTTTTTAGTTTTGGTTGGGTATGGTTACCTGTGTTTATCTTTCCATACCGGAATATAATGCTATCTTTTTAATTCCAAGTGCTAAAAGAGTTGGAGCCATATCTACAACAAAATGGTCCTATGAAACATAAAAGTTCTAGCTGTGAGCTGCAATTTTCCTAGGCAAAACATTTCTCAAAAAATTAACTTAACAAACTTCCGTTTGGCCAAAAACTTCCCAAATTCTCAGAGGAAGAGCTGAAAACTTCTACCCCTTCTATGGAACTGCGTCCTTGGTGCTCTTGGTGACCTCTTTCCCTGCCTAACATTACAAGTAATTGGAAAGGCTATATTTACCTGGAGACACTAGGGTTTGGGTATGAGTATGGAGATGCCATTTCAAATTAGGGTATAGGAGAAAATGAATAAGGGCATGCCTATATTATATATTTATATTGTCACTAGAAGAGATGATTACTGGAATGGGGTCCTTGTCCATATACTAAGTTTTTTCCAGGGGCTTCTTTTCAAAAAGAATGACAATATAAACACAAACAAGGATAAATCTAAAACTTTTGTAATTTGACTAGGGTTTTATAAAATCACTGCATATAGCTTCCACACGCTATTATTGAACTGATCATATTTATAGAGAATAATTCAGAATTGAGTTGAGTAACTTATTGTACCAGAGTGATAACAAGCGTGAAACTAGAGTATACCGCCATGAAATTGAGGTTAACAACATGTTTGATTTCAATTCTTTTCTTTCTTTGCATTAAGAATGTATATGAAAGGAGGTGAAATATTTAGTTTTTTTGTGCTCTCGTAGCAGTAAAGGAGAAATGACATGTTTCTTTGAATGCCTTTTCTTTTTCTTGCACTTGAAAGTTAAAAGTATAGAAAAGAAGATGTGTGAACTAGTTTTGAGAGTATGCACAGGAAGGATTTGACTGTTAAGGCCACTATTCACTTGGACGTTATTTAATTGTTGATGAAATTAGTGGTTATTTTGCATGTTTACATAGCACACTAATATAGAATGATTTTGGTAATTTTAGTGGTTATTTTTCATGTTTACATAGCACACTAATATAGAATGATTATGGTAATTTTAGATTATTTCTCAGTTTTCAAGATGTAACTGATTTTTCTTGCTTTTCTTTGCTTTATCAGGTATTTACACAGTAACAATCTTACAAGTCAACATAGGTAATTGCACTCTTACTCTACCCCATCTTTCAAGTTGAGCCACTCCTTGCAGATGGTTGGATAGACTCTATTTCATTAGCCTTTGTAATGACAAGTGTTGGAACCTAGACAATGCCTTCAAATTACATATAACCATTCTATTGAATAATTTAATAGAATGAATGAATAAAATTATTATATTCTATATATTTAGTTTATTGAAGTTTGAGTTTTTTATGTCTTTAGTATGTGAAAACTCATATGTACATCATGGAGTCCTGATACACAATAAATTCATTACCATTTCTCACCTCTATCATACTTTCTGGATGCCTACTCATGAAACATGAAGTTCGTTCTTACCTTATAGTGGGAAAGGTTAATAATATGCCTTTAATTGAGGTCACATGGTCATCGTATCTTATACATAATTGTCATTTATGGTCAATTGACATGTTTGATGTTGTGTGATGGCCTATTTGTCTTATTACCTATGTATGAATGTATTCTTGTAAAATGTTAGTATTTGTGCAGTCTTGCCAAACATAAATTGCATTAGTTGGGGATTGATAGACAAGAAAAATGAGTTTATGAGGTTATGACGTGCATTTGCATTTTAGACCTTGTGAAATATTAAAAAGATTAATTGCTCAAAAAATGACAGTTTTCGATGAGGCTTAGGGTATACGATCCACATTTGAAACACCTGGATCAAGGGACTAATACAATTAATTCCAGGAGGAGTACTCTAGCCCAATAAATGGAGGAATCCCAATGGTCAAAATCAAAAACTTATACCGTTCGGAGTTCACATTGCATTGTACACATAAATCATTTGAAAAACTAGAAGTGTAAGATTTTATTCAAATTGCCAAAAGAAGTGTTGTGGTGAAAATAATCGTCATCCAATGTCACTTCAATTTGTAAATCCCAAAAAAACCTTTAATTACAATGCAATTTTTATATGTTTAAGGATACTTTTAGAATGGATTTTTAATGTTGGAGGATTTTGTAGATTTATATAATTTATAAAACCATTAACATGAATATTATGGAAAATATCTAATAAAAGATAGTTGTCTTGCATTTATATTATTGTTTATATCTGCTTTTGGATGAGACATCCTTTTTTGCATGTGCCTCTTACATCAATGAATTTTATATTTCTCTTCTTGATGTTTATCATTTATACTATTGCTAAATCTTAAATATTATGAAGTTGTGGAATCATTAATCTTGCTGCAAATTTCAACAATTATAGGTTTATGTTTTTATCTGAGGTTAATCTATAATTATAATATTAACTTATAATGTAAATTTGAAGAATTTTCCATTTTTTATTTTGGTAAAATGTCACAAATAGGATTGTCTCATGGCTGTAGGATTTTAGGCTAGTGAATTACAACTTATACAATGACAGAGATAAAGAATGAAAATATAAAACATTTTATAACTAGTAGTGAAAGATTTGAGAGTAGTAAGAGAAAATACAAGACAAAACACAGTTTGATATTTATTTTTTTGGTGACATGTACACTTAATTTACTCTTTATCATACGAAATCATAATTTTTTACCAGACTTATCTGGGAAGAGCTGGTTGAAAATATACCCTTCGCATTTAGATCCGTGGTGGGAAGGGGTAGAAACCAACCCAAAGATAGAGAAAAATAATATTACAAGACTCGGAAGTAACCGTGGCCACACAATGCAATAACTATGATTCAAAGAATAGAGACAATCCTTCACAATAATCTACACAAAGCAAAGAAATTATATTCCGACACAGAGAATAGAAATGAAGAATTTAATAGGTTGAGCAAGTTTCTATGATTGTATCGAGGCCAGGACTCCACGATCTACTCTTAACCAGCATATGGTTCTTATAAACCATCTTATACTCCGTACTGTTAGCTGGGCGAAATCCCGTCAATTTCTTATACATCTTGGTGTTACTCATTTCCGAATCTATGGCGGGTGCTCTCTCGTCCGCAGGTTTAGACGTTTTTTTCTTGGCGGCCGCCATGAGCCTGGCGACCAGTGCTGGCAAATTATCGTGGGAATCGAGGACAGAGATGGGCAGCAGGAAGTAAAGGCCGCCTGTTTGAAGCTCCTTCGACACGGCGAGGGGAGGGCGGTTGGTTCTGATGGCGTATAAACCCCGCGAGCAGCACACGAAATGATGCGGATGATTTTGCAGAAGCCGCTTTACGTTGAGAGGAGTGGGAATACATCTACCTCGCCGTTGATGCGCACCACCCGCACATGACTACCCTCATGTACTGGGCACACTTCCGTGGATCTCTTGCATGACACTTCCTGCCCCATTACTTGCTTTCTTTCTGAATTATCTTTGAGACAGTCAACCTTAATATACAATGATGAGGGGAACGCACCAGTCGCCCAATGCCATTGTTTCCTCTCGGTTTATTCCATCCTTCACGCGGTTGTTTTTGTCCATAACAATTGTCCATATTATTACTCTTTTTTTTGTCTAACTAAATATATCTGCCTTCCACGTGTCTCCACACAAATGCTTTACGCATATTCCCAACATCCGCTCCTCACGTTTTAAAAACGGTGGAGAACTAAATTAAGAGACAAATACCCATAAATTTAATTAGCCCTAGTTTCGACGCATGAAAGAGTAATATTAGCAATAGCACTTGAGTGCGAAAGAAGTTAAAGTTAAGCACTAAGGAGAAACATTAGGGGAGATGATGGTAGATGAAGAAGGAGATAAAGGGGAGTGAATTGTAGATAGACACCTCCATTCTATTTAGGTATCTTTTATTCCATTATGGAAACAAGGGATGTGATCGGTGGAAGGTGTACTCAATCTTAAGTTGGCATAAGATGTAGAACCGTTGTGCATGACCTACAAGGCACTATGCCTAATTAATAAATCTAGTGGAAGGATTTGTTTTAGGAGATATTTTTCTACTCATGGATGATTTGTGATAGCAAGATGGCTCCATACCTCCCATCAAGGCATGGTTGTGACGGGGCTCACAAAGGGTGGATCTAAATTAAAGAATATAAGCTATTTGCACTCAAATTTATCATCTTCATCTCACTCGTATTGTTCACACGTGCAATTTTCCCTTAAAGGGGCCAAAACAAAAAATGGGGCAAAATCCAATAAGTTCAAAGTTCAAAGCCCAATTTTTAAGTTTGCGTGATTATTGTTGAATCCCAAAGAAATGTGAACCTTTCAATACAAATTAGAAAATAACGAACTACAATGAATGGACTAAATCTATCCATACATCAAATTAGCATTGTATGCGATGAACACCAATAAGTTCCAAGTTCAAAGCCCAATTTTTAAGTTTGTGTGATTATTGTTGAATCCCAAAGAAATGTGAACCTTTCAATACAAATTCTAGGAAAATAATGAACTACAATGAATGGACTAAATCTATCCATACATCAAATTAGCATTGTATGCGATGAACACCAACCCTCTATTTGTCACTATATGCTAATGGTGGTTGCCTTCTTCCCACATAAGGAATGCCAATGATCGTAATGAAGTTGTTTATGCAATATTTATGTAGCACCAAATACGAAATGATTTCCACAAGTTACTCATATGAGATGGCAAAGATTAAAAAGGAAGGGGTTCACACTTCAAATCTAAGAGATGAAACTATTTATATGTGGATGGATACATGACCTTTCCGTGGTGGTTGAATTGTTGACAAGAGCTACAATTGTTGATGCCTCACATGTACTATACAAAATGCCTTGCCCCGCATCCACTATGTTATAACAATTATTTTATAATATAACCTCGACCCTTGCCCCTTAAATATTCAACATCACTCAAAAGAAAACTTGTGAGTAACATAATATTCAACATTTTCTCAAGCAAGAAATTGGACAATATGGACCTAGCCTTACACTTGGCGGAAAGTTCAATTTAGTAATTAACCGAATGAGTTACACTTGGCGGAAAGCGAGTTCAATTTATTAATTAATCGAATAAGTTAATGCATTATAGGTCCATATTGTCCAATTTCTTGCTTGAGAAAATGTTGAATACCTTTGTGTTACTCACAAATTTATTTTTTGATGGATGTTGAATATTTAAGGGGCAAGGGTCAAAGGTATATTATAAAATAATTATGCCGAAAAGGCGTATTCACTATGGGAGAAGTCTCCCCTTCCGACATTGGCGCCGAAAACAACAAATCGAGATGAATTCGTCAACGATATTTACGACAGCTTTTGAGCCTTACACTTGGTGGTGAGTGGCTCAATTTAGCAGAGTGCAAGGAAACCGACAGGTCTAAAATGTCGTTTATGATGTAAGAAGAATGAAACGTTGTTTATGATGCAAGGAGAATGACAGGTCTAAAAAATCATTTAGGATATGTCACTCTCCAGATTCTGCTGTGGGTTTTGAGGATATGTTTCCTCTGTTCAAAAACTTGTCTGCAAATCGTTGGCCATTGCTAAAAAAATTCATCAACGAAATTTTAGGGTAGTAAATTTATTGTTTGATCTGAAATTTTATATAATGCAAAAATAAAAATAAAAAAGTGAGTGGGGAATATTAATACATCCCAAAATTGTGCCCCACATTCCCAGGGAATGAAAATCCTTAGTCAGAATAAGAATAAAGCAAGGAATATTTTATCATTATTTTTCGATTGTTTATTTTTTCATATTCACGATAATTCATGGAGACCGGAAAATGGGTAGTTACATTACTTTCATAATTGTTGGCCGTGTAGGAAGAAATATGAAGCAAAAAAAAAGTAATAAAAGATTGTTTGTTTTTGAAATTCCCGGTAATTCGTGGAGAGCGGCATAGTTGCCGCTAATTTGAGAAAAAGGTATTGATTAGTGGGTTTTGAAGGTGACACATGTGGAAGCCCACTAATTATTTGTTAAGACCTTTTCCATGTCATCATTGAAATTGAGACGAATTACGTTGCAGCACCCTGTAGTTTTAATTACGTCGAAAGGCATTGTCACTCTAGGAAACGCCTCCTCCCATCCGACAAAGACAGAGATAACGCACGAAGAAGATTAATCGGTTGACGATGTATGACATGACTTTCGAGCCTTACACTTGGCTGCGAGCGGTTCAATTTAACAATTTACAAGGAAACTGATAGGTTTGAAACACTGTTTATGTTATTATGCAAGGAAAATGAGATCACCTAATCGGGTTGGTGGGTTTGTTTGACATGGGTCTATTTTTTCCATTCAACTTTTTCTGTTTCAACAGATAAATTTGTAAATCTGCATTCTTCTCTGGGTGAAGAAGATAAACGTCGTCAACAAGCTCAAGAGTCCACCACGTTGGATCTCCAATTGTAAATCCGATCATTAGCCACGGGGGTTCATTAACTAGGCAATATCCTAGCACGTGGGTTCATATTGAGGTAATTAAAATTAATAAAAGTAAATTCAATATATCGGTAGACATGAGGGGGTGAAAGGGTTTAATTTATTCATATTTTGAATCAGGTATTGGGGGTAGGTTAGATAAGCGGGCCAAAGGAAAGCAAGTTTTAATTTTAATATAAAACTAAAACATTTGAACCCTAGTTTTTAGAACTAAATACCTTAACATTGCAATTTAATGAGTGTGGTCATAAAGTTAAATTATAATCTCTTTTTGAATAAAGAAATCTCAATTAAGAGATTCTTAACCAATAAATAATAAGATGGTAGAAAACTAGGATTGAGTATGCTTTTCAACACAAGTGATATTATTTCACCATCTTAATTATTTGAAGAACTATTAATAAATGATTAAATATTTACATTTATAAGGTAATTTGTAATAGGTCTTGAATGGCTTCAAACTATATTTCGAGAGAAAATGCATATTTAAAAAAATTGAGTGAGAAATATGATATATATATATATATATATATATATATAGGGTGCAAATAAAAGGGGTAAATAAAATTATCATGGAAAAATGGGTATGTAAGGTACATGGAAAAAATAGGGGTATTTTCATTCTAATAATATAATGTGAGGGGTATTATCCATTAAATAACTAGAGGTGAAAACTAAAATTAAGGGTATATTTCTTTAATACCCTTCGAATGCACATGTTATATCATACTTTTACTAAGTGAACCCCGTGTCATTAGCATGCTTCATACTAATTATTTTCTATTTTAATACAAATGAACAATAACAATGTATGTTTTGATTTTAATTGTTTTCTACTTTAGAAACGGAGAACACATAATAAGAATAAGCTCCCTCCACCTTATTCTTCTAATGATTGAGATATTTGGTGGGTTCTTTCGTGTTCTGAAACACAAAGTAATTATTTCCCAAGGAAAACTTGTTCCATGCCTACGGTATAGAGTATGATTAGTGATTAGGAAATGTTATAATCCAAGTTAATATAAATATTTGTCTCCACCTACCTGTTCATGGCCGCAATCGCCTTCTCAAGCTTAACTGCTCCACCCTTTCCAATAACGAGATAGAAATCATTGCATTTTTAACCAAGTAAATATCCACCTTGCTTTTATCAAAACAGTGAATTGGATTTAATTGTGCCATTTGGATCTTGAAGATTGTCTATAGTAGCGCTCAAATTAATCACATACCCAAAGCAAGAGCATACCATAAAATGGTTTTAGAAATAATATTAACATCATTGGTTCTATTCTAATATAAAAATTTTAAAAATAATATAACATGGTATCATACAATACCTTCCTTCTACTTGGTGTGATAACCAGTGCTATGTAACAACCAAAGCAGTTTAGCGAGTTTGTGTAATGAGGTGAGGAGGAGTGGATTTATAATTGGAAATCATTATGAAAGGATGAATAATAGACTAGAAATCGCATGTGAGGTGTGTGATGTTAACACTGGAACGGAAATATTGCTGAGCAAAAAATGAAATTGAAACGAAGAACAAATATTCATATCTCGATCGAATTTGACAATGAGAAATAAAGGCAAAATAGGCAAGCAAAACGAATTTCCGCAAAGAGTGTTGTCGATAGACCCAGTAGCATCATTTACAAGACAAGTTTGAATCCATAAATTTACGGAAAGCATGATTTTCGGTAGCGCAGAGAAAAATATAATGTTGCATTGATCCATAATAAGCCTATCATGAGTCAATATGGTCGGTTGCTCTTGAAAAGAACTCGTCATTTAGCTTGCCTAATGTGCAAGCCCTTGAGTTTGTTCCCTAAGTGCAATCGCCATGACTCGTTCAAATGCATACACCCGCTTAGAGGACTGCGTATGTGGACTTCACGCCGCCTCTATTGTAACTGTCGTTGTCACCACAATCCGCGCCACTCCAACTCGAACATCTTCTTCTTCTTTTCTCTTTTTGCAATATGTGCATGCTCAATAATCGAGTACCGATAATTGATGATCAGTTGAACAACTGCAACCTTTGATTGTTGAAAGCCCTTTACTCTCCCGTTGCCAATTCCATTGGGCATACTGACTCATGATAGGTTGATTATGGTTTGCTTGCAACACAGTTTTTCTCTATGTCGACTAGAAAGTCATGATTTGCGCAAATTTGTAGGTTGAAAAATGTCTTCTGAATGTTGCTATTGCCTCTATCATCGACATTGTTTAGGACAATTCGTTCTATCCACATCGTTTGCCTTTATTTCTCGTCGTTGAATTTAATCTGTACATGGTGCTTTTTTGTCTACTACAATTTCCTTTTCCACTTACCATTATTTCTCTTTCGGCGTTAACATCACACACCTAGTGTGCCATTGCTAGTGTTTTATATGGAGGCACAAAAATCCCTTGTGTTCAGAATAGACCTTTACTCACTCAAAGGATTTACGGTACTAAATGGGCATAAAATCAATATAGAGTAGTAAAGCTATGACCTTGCTTCATTGTCATTGGGGTGAAATTAGATCATACATTATATAATGGCAGTGCCAATCTCAATGATATCAATGGAAGTACCGATATAACAGTTGTGGCGCTGGATTACGTCAATTTTGAGGGACTAAATTCTACAAATTCGTGTCACAAGATTAGAGGAGTGCATCGATGTTTGTAAGAGGAACACCGAAAATGTATCACGGGTTTTGCCTTTAAATTGACACCGGGCTCTGTGTTTATTAATCGAGTGAATTGTTGAACGGATATTGGTCTCCAGAAGTGCAAACGCGCATGTATTTGAATCTTTGCAAGTGGGGAAAATTCCCCAAATTCCTTCAATAAACTACTATTCATGGTCGCAAATGTTTTTCAAGCTCTCTTAAATCTTCAGGTTCCACCCAATTATTTGGATATCACAATGCGAGATCTGGTTACGCCGGAGCGTGGCTACCATTCACTTAGGTCTTTACAACGACGGTGTGGAGGTTTACATGCTTGTCATCTGTCTCCTGCTTTCCCGTTCCATGCACGCGTGTCATGCTCTGTGCTCGCGGTGCCTTTCTTCCGCTGCAGCTGTGGCCACCTCTGGCCGTTTCTGCCAGCCCTGTTCGTTCGTTATTTCAATTACTTCGTGTCAGCATCTACGCCCATGGATAATCTGTCTTCTTAGAGTTTTTTCGACAGAGGATAACAAAGAATTTACAGAAAAAGAATCTACATCTTTCATAGAGACGCCAGCCCTGGAATCAACAAATGTTGAGAATGCATTCACAGAGGATGTAGATTTTATTTTGAGCGAATACATCACAATCCATGGAGATGGTGGATGGAGATCTCTTCCGCAAAAAGCAGGGAAGTTTTTCAATTTCAGATAAAATAGTACAGGAACAACAGCTCTTTTAAGTTATTCAATAACACCAGCTCTTGTTAGAAGGTCAGAAAACTGTTATTCAGGGCTGAATGGGTGCGCGAAGAGCTGGAGACCACGATGGTTGAACTACCTTCGTCCTGACATTAAATGGGGAAATATTTTTCTTATGAAGAGGAGGTCATTATTCAAATACAGAAACTTCATGGCAATATGTACTAACATAAATAAGCTTAGATTGACTAATAATAATGTATGCAACCTTGAAATTGTAAATGTTGATACTGTGGTATGTACAGATGGTCATTAATTGCAGTACGACTGCCTGATCAAACAGAGAACGAAATCAAGAACTACTGGAACACTTAGGGAATTGATTAAGAAGCTGCAAAAGAGCGGATTCAGTGCTCCTTTTGGCTGTCAAGAAGATCGCCATTCATCGGAAACTGTTTGCTTTATAATAGCAAAAGGCCCTGGTTAAAATGCAGAGTAATGGTATAGACATATGTGGACGGGATTTAATGATTATAAATAGTGATAACGACTTTACTACGATGACTAATGTTGTGGAATCTGCATCCGCCTACATGGAAATCAATGGACACAGTTCTCCCATTTCTATGTCCAATTTAATCGACCAACAATTTCCGCATTCTCATGTACAAAATTAAATTAATACATTCAAAAGTTCATTTGATATGAACGAGTTCTCTTCTTGTGAGCGTAAGCTGCTTTCTTCTCCATTCAATTTCTCAAAAGATTTGGTAGTAGAAGTGTTTGAACGGAGGCCAACAAATGAGAGTGAAGAAATGTGTTCTTTCCTTATAAATTCAGGAATAATGAAATGTACTGTGGTATGACAATAATTGAAAAGATCAATTCTTTTAGAAGAGGGGATTGGATTGAAAGGAGCAGCAAATTAAGGTTTTGTGGAACGTTAATATGTAAGAGGATAAGATTATTCAGAACTTTTAACTTACCGGTATAACAAGTGATACATAAAATTGTATTATTCCATCATCCATTTGACGTCCTCATATTTTAGTGAACATTTGGGCCGTAGTTATTTGAAATTAGTACAGTTTTATTTTATGTACAGTTGAGGATAATATATATATAAGTTCCGCTAATTATCAATCTAACTCTGATTTTAAAATTACTTTATTAACTTTTTGAATTTCTTTTAAGCACGTCTACAAATAAGCCAAAGGTTAATAGAACTAAAGATGAACACTATCATATTTTGGGAAATTCAAACACTAACACTGTCAACTTTCTATTTTTAAAATGTTGCCACAATATTATGTTGGTGCGTTGTATTTTGACATAATAAGTATTTTAAGGGCTAAATTTTGCCTTTAAAGCCTCTAAATATAATTTACTTTTTTGGTGACCTCCCTCACATCAACGAGTTGTTAGGGAAATAAAATTGATATGAATGACCTCAATATTTGGCATTATCATAACATGCAATATCCTGAACATTTTCTTGTAACCTTGACATAACAAGGGGTTTCCCTTCAACTTCTGTCATGTATCTATTAGATTTTCATGACACTTCATATACATAAAACTTCTTTTGCATGAATTGGAATACATGTTTTGCAACAGTAAGACTAGACACATTATTTCAGAATTATGTATGTTATTTCCTGTTATTTAGCCAAATCTATTGGATTGTGAGTAAGAAATCTCTTGATATTGAGGAAAACCCTATGGTGGTGCCCAACAAAGGAAAAACAATAAACATCAACAATATGGAGGATGTGTCAACTCTGAAGAAAGTTGGATGATGTTCAGTATAGGCAGCATTTAAGCCTTAATTTTACTAACCACAAGCTCCTCTATCCACAACCCTCTCATTAGCAACAATTTTCCTTATCTCAAGTGAGACGTGTGATCTCTTCTCAATCGGCGTTGGATGGCGACCTCTTCACAGAAACCCTCTACTCGACTCCCCTACTACAATTTGAATTAGTCCTTTCAATGGTTCCACAAATGCATTATAGATCTAGCATTGAGCTCCTTGTGAGCTAATCCCTGCACCTATTTTGGCCTCAATTCGACCGACCATCTCACCTCTTGGCCATGATGGTTGCATCGCCAAAACATTGAACAAATCTTAGTTGGAAACCCACCTTTCTACAACGAAGGAGGAGAAATGTGTGGGTAGGATTCAACGAGAAATGTTTGATAGTAATTCTGACATGCCCCACTACATTTACATTCACATTCAGTTTTTTTTTATTAAGGGTAAAAGGTATTTTACTGGGATCCTTATCATGGGAATTACAAAAAGGTTCAAAACCCAGATAAATCAGTCAAGGCACAAGAAAATGCACCAAAGCACAACTGCCTCTGCAGTAAGAAAAACAAAAAAATCACAACGAAAGTCCTATAGAGAGAAAACAAGAGAGGCATGACACGACAAACCAAAAAGAGAGGGTACTCATCCTTGAGAAAAGATTTTTTCTTGATTTCCTCGATTGCACCTTATTCCACCCCTCTTCCTCCAATGTGTGATCAATAAGTTCTTCATGATTTGAAACTGAAGGTTTCAAAGATGTAATCTTGATATCTCGAACCTTCGCAAATATCAAATACTTTGAGCTTGTTAGGATCACAAGAAATTTTTTTCTGAATCTCTCATGGAAAGACGCCAAACAAGTAGCATTTTCCATAATTATCTTGTCATTTGAAATAGATTCAGCTGCAAGGCCCCTAGGTTCTTCGATGTTTAATATGATTTCGATATTGTCTAGGATCAAGCTATCCACAAATCCTCCCTCACCATCCTTCTCGATATATGAAATGCCTTTTTCATCCTCCTACACATCGATCTCTCTGCCTTCAGTGTCATCCTCATCATTCACGAGATGGATCATCATTTACCAAGGCCTCTTTCATTAAATCCCATTTTACACATTAGCTTAGACCCAATTCCCTTAGTATGTTTTTCAAATTCACCCAAAGGAATGTCTGAAACTAAATGAGAGGAAGAATTAAAATGTGAACAACTTATAGAGCATTCTTGTCATAGTTACTACATCTGATCTAGAAGGAATTTCTTCTTCTATTAACCTTGTTGCAACTTTTCCAAGAGGGCATCCTTGGTCTTTATTTCTTCCTGCAAATCTTTAACAAAAACCATCAACTTCTTGCTCTGTGCAAGCATCTCATTGACATACTCCTCTTTCTTGGTTGTAGAGGATTGTGGTTCAGATTTTAACCACTCAATCTCCTCTTCCAAGGAGTAAAACTTAGCTCTCAAGAAAAAATTTTCTTCCTGGAGTTGACGGTTAATGGCTTCAAGCTCATCAAGCTTCTCTTGCTTAGATAACTTTCCCATGTTTTCCCTATTCCTACAAACACAACTTTACTTCCACACAATTGCACTACACAAAAGAAGTAAGCCCCAAAATGTCTACAAATTCTAAAAATGAAAACTAAAACCAAGAGTTTTCACACACAATCAGAAGCTATTCCAGCTATCTCACAGCTCTGATACAAGTGATCTGAAAATTAAAATGCCACTTTAAACTGACTTAAAAAATTCCTTGTGTGCATCTAATTTTAAAAATATGGATTTCAAATAAGTCATTTTAAAAATCCATTAAACATCTCATTTAATACCGTAATCGTGAGTTTGAACTGATTTGTCTTCGATTGATTGTACTCTGAAAATGAAAATGGATTAATTCTCAGCTTAATAATAAATAAAAAAACTTAATTAAATATGACCCAAGTTGGTTCATCAACTGAATCACAATGCAATACACATCCTGTTAAAAGCTTGCATTTAAAAAGGATTCAATTAACTGTTAAATGATCAAAAATCACTTCTTCTTGTGATTATAAAAATGATCAATATCTACATAAAGAATTGCAACTGCAAGAAAAATAGAAAATAGATAACACCGATGTGTTTATGAGGTTTGGAAAACAAAATCCTACATCCTCGGGTCGTATTACGACCATTCCATTATTTAAAATAGTTACAAAAACACATGATCAAATGCAAATTACAACAATAATGAAACTTTAAACCTTTCTCAGTGTTATCCCTGCTCTGTTCTACAAAATCAGACCTCCATTGGCCTCCAATTTGGCATGGTAATGCTCAAAATAGCACGTTGCCTTTGCACAGAATAACACAATCAAAATTTTGTCCCTGTATAAATAAAATGGAGCCCATTTTATACTACTTGAACCCCCGTGCGCAATGGTAATGTTCCTATCCTTTTGGCTGACCGTTCAAGGCTCGAGCCCCTATCTTCGCACTTGTATTTATTTTTGTGGGAGCAATCCCACATAGCCCGTGCATTGGTTGAGGGGTTGTTTAAATGATAGGTTGTGGCGGCTTTGAATTGGCTTAAGAGCCATTTTGTTGGGACCACATAGTGACATGGAAAATAACATGGTGAATAATTACAAAAGTAATATAGAAAATTCGAGCACATATTTGGGTGTTCTCTATTTCATCAAATAGACGATAATAATAATGTGTACATGAATAATGATTGTAATATTGATGTTTAATTTGCAACTAAAATAATTATTAGAAAAAATATTATTTTCCTCGAGTGTAAGGGGCCATTTTGAGGTCAACCTCGGAAGGTTTATTGCTTTACCCTTTTTTGGACCATTATGTGAGTTTTGATAGTGATTTTTGAAGGTATGTTCTATTGTTTACTATATTATATAGATAATAATATTACAAATGTGAATAATGGTAACAATAGTGGTTTGGGACACACAATCTACAATCCTGATAAAGTTTCAATTGAGAAAATTAACAAGACAAATATTGAAGCTATTGTGTTATTCACTCTGTTATCAAATCTAGGAATGACTGCATATCAGCCTCCGGATTTGGTAGGACTATTTAAATTGCTTCATTAGTTCTGGACTCCTCTATTTTCATAATGTGAGCCCAAGTGCCTTGTATTTTTCTGGGAGATAGTGCAAGTTACTTTGCACTAAAGGCATTCTTTATTCAATTTTCACAAAAGTTGTTCTCTTTTGACTGTCACTCCATGCGGTCTATTTTAGCGCCTCCACACTTGTAGGTTACATTTTTTGAGGTTGGTTCTATAGAGGATGTGCTTGGTTCTGGTCACATCTATATCTTATTTATACCATTATCCGTAAAGATGGAAGTTGCACGCAATGGTGCATGATTGCAATGCAAGCCCAGACATCATATAACATATTCATAATCTTATGGGGAGCTTATGTGTTGAGGCTATGAAAATGTTACCATTTAAACATGACTGCACTGAAATACGTATGCTAATATATATCAACTAATAGTACCTATTAAAAGTTTGAAGTCACCACATTCGAGTAGATAAGCCTAACAACTAGAGTTAATGCACCCCTCTTTCTAGCACCCTCTATTCACGCCACAACGGCCTTACGTATTTGGATGGTTACAACAAACAATCAATGTTTCAATTATATTAGGTATAGAGGTCACACCATGAAAACTATTACACGCATACATGCCTCCACTGTTCAAAGTCTAGGTCATCATGCAAAGTTGTTGCAACAATTATACATATCTTCACATAACTAACTTCTCTTACCCAACTTATTCCCAATTGCTTAATGTTAACCAATGTCATAAAAAAATAATATGAATACAAAAGGTTCTTGACATTGCATTTATATGAATATAAATATGCCTTATGTATCGTGCTAGAAGATGTCACTAGAACTATATGAGAAACGACTTTTGATGACACAACCAATACTTTGCTAGGTGTATTATAGATGCTCACAAAGACACCTCACCTCAAATTCTCATGACATATGGACCATTACAAAGAATGCCCTCTTCCCCATGTTAAAATTTATCCTTCCCATTTCAACAATTATCCATAATGGTAACGCACAAATATGATGTGCGCTACGCAAAGCAACTAAAAGGGAACAATAACAAAACCATGCAGACATGTTAATAACATTATTTGAATCTTGGGAGTGAGACAATAAAAAGTAATACAAAAATTAAACTATATTGTACATATTCAAGACTCTCAAAGAAATTTTTCGTGCCCTAAACCTAAACCTTGTGTTAATGTTAGTGGGGATTGGAAAAGGGTGTGACGGAGCTACACATATCGGCTTTGTGGATCAAGCAATTATCTTCATCTTGGGACAGGCTCGAAGAGATTGGGTCCATTGATGGAGGAATCAGAAGAATGCGGCATCTCTACATTGTTGCGTCTGGTAAAAACTTATTTATGGATCTTGGTGTTGTGCCTTTTCTCGCAGATGGTCATGGGTATTCAAAGGAATGTGGGTTAGCTACATCTGGGTTTGATGGAGTCATTGAAGCCTTTAAACTTGTTTCGGCTACCCCTATTCCTAGTTGGCCATTTCGAGAGGGTGTGGGGTTTCGTATGGTGTCAGAGGAGCGGCTGCAAATCTAGGAGGTCGCAAAGATTCCTTGAGTTAGCAAAATGTCCCTTTTAGTGCCTTAGTCAAACCAATGAAACATGCAAAGTCTTCTCCCATTGTTTGTTGTGGTGTAGATGTTTTGAGATCTGAGATATATTTCAAGGAGAAAGGAATCATCTGTAGATTCAACAATATTTTCTGGCCTACCTGCACTCCATGATTGGATCTCCCTTTCGTGGAAACCGCTTATGGAAGGTAAAGTTGACATCTACCCCACAACTAGAGGCTTCTTCATAGTTGTCTTTGATATTACAGTTGATAGAGATCGATTTTTGATAGATTGTGGGATTTTCAAAGCCATTTTTTTCTTATGAAGCCATGGTTCCCTCTTTTTAACCCTGTTTCTAAAACTTTCCAAACCCGACCTGTGTGGATCTGGTTTCCATATCTTCCTCTCCCATTTTGGGGGAGAAATGTTTAACTTCTATGGGGAATTATTTAGGAAAAACCTTGGTTATTGATATAAGATGACTATGTACGAATATACTATGTATGCTCACATCCTAGTTGATATGAACACCTTAAAGGATTAAAAAGCTTCAAGTGGATCTTCAGGTTCGAGGAAGGATATGGAATCAAAACACTAGAACTATGAAGGCTTCCCCTTTAGATTCTCGAATTTTCTTTTCTCTTGGTCATTTAGCGGTGGATTGTAAGTTTGGGAAGAAGAATACTAATAATCGAACTTCATGGTGGAAGAATGTTGATTCTAGCCATTTGGTTGTAAATAGTCACTCAGATTCCGAGTCAGAGGAGGGATCTAATGATGAGGAAGTGGAGGCTCATGTGCATGAGATAATCACCCCTTCTCCTACCCCTATAGAAGGATCCTTCTCCTAGCGCCGGTGCTTCTTCCCTTCCCCCTTCTTCGGGAATCCTCAATCAGGTGGGTGAAAATAATCTTGAAATTTGTATACCGATTTACCCAAATGAAAATGTTAATCCAAATACCGGGAATGATTGGTCTACTGTGAATAGAAGAAAGAAAGGGAAGGTTAATGACTCCCTTAAGATGTGTCTTCGCTCCCATGGGAAGAAGTCTCATGGTTAGTGTTCCTTCTACTTTTGTTTTTGTTGTTAGTTGGACTTATGTTGTTTGTTTCTCCCTATGCCACTAGTAGAGGCTTCCTTCATGTTCCTCAACACTATATCCTATGTCTCCACTTTCTCTCATTGTAATGGGGTAAGGTCCCCTCAACCCTTATTTTACCCTTAATAAAAAAAATATTGTACATATTCATAATAGCACCCTTTTGGTAAACAGAGTGTAGATATATTAGCACCTTTTTCAAAACCTTGCAAGAGGGGATAGAAAATACCATTACAATATATGTAGATGGGGAAGAACTTACCCTTATAACATGATGTACATATTCACCATAATAGCCTCCTTATAAATAAGGAACATAGAAGGATGCCCATTGTTAACGTTGTAAAATGATGTACATATTTGTAACAATGTTTTTATTGTAAATAAAATAGATATAATTTAAAACATATCAATTCCACCATTGTACTTCCCATAAAAAAACATACACGTTAGAATGTGGTTAAATTGTAGTAAAAAAGGGTTGGACCCACCCAAACCCAAATGATTTTTATTCTTTTTATTTTGGCTTGGCAAGATTATAGTAAAGCCCGCCTATAATTCTAGACAATATTCAAATCATACACATTGTAGGGTCTTATACGAAGGAACTATTAAGTTTAAACAATCCACTTACCAAAAAAAATACAAATCATTCAACTTTAGAAAAATACAGAGATATAACATATTGGGGTTTATTATGAACAACTAATCAACAATAATCAATGTTTACAAAGGATAACTAGCTTCATTGTGACATATTCTCAATTTCACCTGATGGTATTCTTTAATGGGGAATATAAAAAAAAAAAAAAATAGTGCAAAAATATGTAAAACATCACACCAGAATGCCAATTGAGCAAAAACCCATCTAAATGGAGAGCTCATGGTAAACACAAAATCAAAATGGACAGATTATAAAACTTTCTTACATAATATTCATTTCTTCATGTCTTGACACTATTCAAAGAAATGCCTTTTCCATATGCCTCCTCAAACTGACAGCTTTACAACAGGTATGGACATCCATCAAACAATAATAGAAAGTGTATATTTCTCACACATACAAAATATGTATGCATACTGAACACATGCGAACGACTTACAGAAAATGTAAACAAATGCACTCAATCATTACTTGGCAATCAATTTTTAACTGGCATGTTTGTGCACAAATTCAAAACATTCAAATTTAAATTTCCTATGTCAACAATCTGTGTAATCTTGAAGAAGCACACATGTTATTTGAGGTCTCCAAGCCCTAACAAGTTTTACCCAATGTCGAATCTGAGCTGAGTTGATGAGAGAAAAAAATACTTAGTTTCTCACAGCATTCCCTATTTCCGTAATAAATATGAAACACCCTAAGAAATAACCAAATTTATATTTGATCATAAAATTTTCATCGAGATGATGAGAGAAAAATGTTTGGTGTTACGAATGTTTTTAGTCTATTCTATATAAAACTGCTTCAAGCAATCCTTGTCTTCTTTGCTCCTAAACTTTTCATGTCTACATGGCTTATACACCACGTCTTACCTCTTTCTCATGCCTGTAAATTCCCATTTTTTTAATAAGAAGATTTAGATATATATATATATATATATATATATATATATATATATATATATATATATATACCATATATATATGTGTGTGTGTGTGTGTGTGTGTGTGTGTGTGAATGTGTGTGTGCAAAAACATACCACCACACCACAGAGAGCAAACACTTGTAAAACTTTAAGACAACTACAACAAATTGCTTTGAGTAACAATTGTTGATCGAGATATTGGTGCACAGGAAACCTACCACATGCTACTGAAATTGACGCTAACCATATGTAGCTGAAATTTTGTCACCCTATATGTGGGAAACACAATGAAATTAGAACAATCACAACAAACACTGCAACAAGCAACCATTGTAAGTGAAAATAACACCCACATCCTTAGCAAACAATTCTACACAACATACTATAACCCCACCCCCTTGGCTAACGAGAAACCACCAATGTAAACCACTCACCCCCTCGCTAATGAGCAACCACCAATGTAAACCACTCCCCCTTCACATGTACATAGCCGAAACTGTACAAAGAACACAAAAATGTATATGGTTTTCCAACTCTTTTTAATTTCTAAACTAACAAAAAACTACCCCACTAAAGCATCATCTTACCTAAACATGTTCAGTTCATTCAAAGCAATACCTGAAATACGAGGGTTTGTATTTGTTTACTCTACCTTTACTACATCACTACACCTCTATGTATGATTCCAACATTTACCACAACCACCTATGTTTTCTACTAAACCCCACCCACAAAAAACCTTCCTCAATAAATCACAAAAGAAAAGTGTTGTAAAGCACCTCTCATACCAATGTACGCCAACATAAATTACCATCCTCAAGTCATACACTATGCCACTTACCCTTCTTTACGTGACTACTCATACCTAACCCTGCCCATTTCCTTTATGGACATGAAAAGCTCTCAACCTTCATTATTAAATGCCATTTTAGTCCCCCTCCATCTCAATTACAAGCTTCATGAAATAAATATGACTCATCAAACCAACTTACATATACTCAGCACAACCAAACTTAAATAACTAGACAACCCATTCCCATATTCCTTTTTAAAAAAATTAACCCACTAAACATGATAAAAAAACCTCAATCACCTCTTGTATAAAAATGTTGTACACATAAAATAAGTAACCCTCCTCATCGATAAATAACGCATGCCCCACTGTACAAATTGTCCCTATTTAGGCCTATAACTATAAATAGCCATTCACCTACTCACTTTCATAAGTGAATATAAAAATATTATCTTAAAGAAACAAGAATGTACCTGCAAAACCTAGAAAGAACATATGGATATGAATAAGTCTTTAAAATAGGAAATTGTAAAAATGTAGTTGTATTTCATTGGTTATTTTGTGTAGACACCTAAATTTGGTCATTTGGCATTTGATAATACATTCCACCCACAACCACCATCATCTTGCCCACTGCATTTTATGTAACTTTACAAAATTACAAGCATTAAATTGATACCTTGCATTACAGTCCAATTCTTACCGACACATTAACGGTGTAACCTTGCTCCTCTAGGAGTGACCACTAGTCATAATATGTTTGTTGTTTGGCTTGGAGATTTGTTGCGGAGTTTTTTCTTTTCGAGAAACTATTCCAAATCAATACCGTTGATGCGCATGCAACTAGGTATGGGTCATTGGGTTGTTGGTCTTTACATTTGCCTCTTACCAACTATAAATAATGTATGTGAAAATGTTTATGTTGCTACTAAAAATTATGATGGATGTCTAATTTTTTAATTAACATCCTTATAATATATTAGATAATTAAAATTATAATGATGAAAAGGGATCTTATATTATATTAATGCAATAAGATACAAGATAGCTTTCAACAAAAAATGAGTGGTATGAGAGCACACCCCAAAACCACGAATAAGCTAGGTCGAGCCTAGAACAAAAAGTCAAACTAGGTCGAGCCTAGGAGAGTACAACAAAAAAAAGGCATCACCTAAAAACACTTAAAAGGCACTATCAAGCAACAACAACAAACATGCCCGAGGCAGGTAGATCCAATCATCCGGCCACCCCGAACCAGGAAAGGTCCTTGTCCAGCATCCGAAATCTCCCAACCAGCAGCAAGTTCTTCCTCCAGGTCCGCTTCCCTATGTGTAGGAATGGCGAGGTTGAGGCGAGGGAATTTTTAGATGGTGGCAGAGGTGGCGGTGGGTGCCAAGCATCCTGTTGTGAAAAGCATGGCAGAAGGAGAGCCCCACCCTGTTTGCGAGTGTTGAGTGAGAACGTGACAAAGAGCCCCACCCATACTAGCGAGGTGGTGATCCCCAACCCTACTAGTGAGCAAATGAATACGGCAAAGAGAGCCCAGCCCACGACGGTGAACAGGCGAGTGACTATGTCGATGTAACGGCCCCGAGAGAGCGGCGGGTGCGACTGAAAAGCATGACACTGAGATCGGCTATTGGCCACCACGGGATGAAGGCGAGGAGCACTGGTGGGAGAGAGGCACTTAGGAAATGTTGCATGGGGCTTCCCCAGTGGCGCAACAGGTCTAGAGGTGATCCACCTCCAGTGCGCCACCTTGTTTGCTTGAACTTGAATCTGCAGAAGTACATTGGAGATCACCATAGATTTATTATAAATCAAGAAAGATTGATCAACTACAGAATTAGCAAAGAAAAAAACATTTCTTTCTTTCCATATCCAAAATAGAATCTCCCCTCTGAAAACATGCCAAATCTAGGTGAACATAGGCAGAAGTTTGGGATTATCTCCCAAGAGGATATGTTGCCAAGTGAAACAGTGGGGTCGTGAAGGAAAAAAAAAAAGAATGGATCCAGATTCCAGCAATTTGAGCTTTGGGACAGAACTAGAAGACATGTAAAAGTGTTTCTAGATGCCCACAAAAGGGGAAGTTGGGAGTGGAATCCCAATTTGAACAAGATGAGCCCCGATAGGAAGGCCTTGGTGTAGAATACACCAAAGAAAATGAGAAATTTTGGGCTCCACACATATAGTCCCAAATAGTCTCAAATCATCTACCCTGTAGACAGAGTGGCATGAATTCCCCAATGAGTATTAAGTTTTTCCACCATGGGAAAATGGGCGAGAGCCAATGATAGCCTTTTTTGGCTTTGTAGTTACTGAAAAGGAGTATCAGCATACCACTTCTATTTTATCCACCATGGGTGAGAGGAATGCACAACAATCTTATGCAACATGTGATCAGGAACCGAATTGATCACAGTAGTGAAAGTATCTTGATCTTGGTTGGAAATCGAAACAGAGCTTTAAAATCCAGCCAAGAGAACCAAGATTGAGTGTTTTTGTAGAAGAAGTCCTCGATGGTGTGAATTCCGCGCTTGAAGAATTTGAGCACGGAGATTCCGGACCTCTGCTAAGCATTTATCTTGGGATTGAAAAATCGGCGACCACCAGAGAGATTGTTGATTGAGAGAAATCCCATTATGAAAGCCATCCCCTTTCCATAAAATCTAGGGTTTGACACATTCCCATGCTTTCCAAATACTTTTAAGCACAAAGGTGCCAACAATTTTGACAGGCACAAGAGTGATGAGAAAATTGACAAACCCTAAGCCTTTCCACATAGGGTGGCCATAAGGAGAGCCTTCCGCAATGCCATGTCGTATGAGAACTTTCCAAGCTTCTTGGCCAAGTAATGCTTCTGATAATCCACTTAGCACAAAGAGCTTTCCCTTGGCGTTGAATGTGAATAAGCCCGAGGCCTCCAGAATGTGAGGAGGAAACAACATATATCCAGGCTACCCGATGAAAACCTTTTCCTAGTAGAAGCATTAGCCCATAAGAAAGCTTTGAGTAGTTTTTCCAAGCTTTTGAATGGAGGCTTTGGAAGGAACCCAACAAGATGAGTAGTAAACATGGGTGGCAACAAGAACTTTAGAGCAGATTTGGAATTTTCCAGCCAAGAGATAAAGGCCTAGTGATCAATATTCCAATTTTTTCACCACCCGTTGAATGACATAATGCCATAGTTCAGATTGAGGAGGCTTGAAAAGCAAAAGGAATACCTAAAAATTTGAAAATCTCACCATGTTGCAGAATTTTCCAATCAAAGGTGGCAAGCCAAGTTAGGCGCGGAAGGAAAGATTGTCTAGTAACATTGGGTTTTTGCCATTGAATGGATGAGCCAGAAGCTAGGAAGAAAGTATCCAAACATTGCATAACATTGCTAATGTTGGTCTCATCCTCGATAAGCATAAGGAAGGAATCATCCGCAAAATTCCCATTGAGAAGTTGAGAATTGGGCTCATCAGCAACGAGATTCCATGAACAAGACCTGCGCTTTGGCATGAGCTAAGAGATAACCAAAGCCTTTGCCTGCCAACACATACAGTGTAGGGGCAAGAGGACAACCTTTTTCTGATAGACCGAAAATCCCAAAAGGCTCGAGATGAGGCCATTAATAGAAATTTGAGTAGAAGCATCTGCAAAAAGCATATTGATGGATTGAATAAAAATGGGTCCAAAGCCAAGGGCTGAAGCATGGTGAGAATGAATGGCCATTCAATCCGATCATAAGCCTTCTCAAAGTCAATCTTGATAAACATGGTGACCTGATGAGATATGTGAGCCCATTCCATGCCTTCCCACACCACGATGATGTTATCCAGATGAAACGTCCTGTATATGAAGCATGTTTTCTCTGGTTGAATAATAACATGTAGAAGATTGCGTAATCGCAGAGCTAACGCTTTGGCAATGATTTTGTAGGAGACATTCAACAGCGTAATCGGCCGCCAACAAGTGATTTTCTTGGGATCTCCTTGCTTAGGGATAAATTTGATGTTTCCCTTATTAATGTGTGGCCCTAGGGATTGGTTCTGAAATCCTTCAAGATAGACCTGAAAAAGGTCTTGCCCGACAGAATCCCAAAGAGCTTTATAAAATTCACAAGGGAATCCATCGCATCCCGATGCTTTATCATTAGCCATTTGCAGAGTGGCTTCATGGAGGTCTTCAATGGTGAGCATTCTTTCGAGATCACCTTTGAGCCTCTAAAAGCTTTACGTGACACAACACCCAAACAAGTGGTCAAGAGTGGCTCGGTGAGCTATGGAGGGTGGCTGAGCTTGAAAGACGAGCTTGTAATGGTGCACAAAGGCTTGCAACATAAGTTGTGGGTCAGTAATCCGAGCTCCATTGTCCATGATAGCTCTTGGATTTGTTGAGAAGGCTTTTTGGCTCGAGAGAGAAAGAAAGAATTCTTTCAAAACCGATCTCCAATCTTGAGCCAATGCATCCGAGCTCGGATCTGAGTGCCTCTGGCATTATAGTTATCCACAATTTGGATTTGATGTCGGAGTGTTGCAACTTGTAGTTGTAGAGCATCAGAGAAGGGATCACCTTGAAGCACCCATCGCCCGGTTGAGAGTTGAGGTGTTAGCGGTGTATGAGTGGTGCCAAATTTTTTGCCAGTTGTCATCGGCCGTAGATTCTAAGAAATCTGGTAGTCGAGTCAAGCGCATCTTCCCACCATTATATCTAGTTGGCTTTACATAGGTGGATGAAACCACTTGCTGATAAGTGATGGGTCGTGGAATTAAATTCCAAACCCGTTTGATATGATTGATAGTGGGGCCATGTTGCATCAAGGTAGTATTAAGAAAGAATTGGCCTTTATGACAAAATGGGTGTGCATCATGCCAACAGATATGAAATCGTATAGGAGAGTGGTCCGAAAGGACAAAGTCAAGCATGACCTCCACTAGCATAGAATAAATGCTATCAAACTCAAAGAATTTTGAGCTGACAACATGGCCCTATCAAGCCATTTAAGGACGTGATCTATCCCTCCACGAAGATTGGTCCACGTGTACCAAGTTACAGAGGTGGGAAAGCGAGATGCGTTAGGATCAAAAATCTCAAATTTATTTCGCATGAAGTACCACACTTCCCTTTCACCAGGTGTCCACCTCATAGGCAAGTGGCCACATTTATCATTAGGGGATTCAACCATATTAAAATCTCCACTTATTACCCAAGTAGGCATCGGGAATGGAGTTGGCTATCCACCGCCAGATCGGCCCTTTCGGCCGCATCATTTGAGGCGTAAATATTTATGAGCCCAAAAGGGCGGCCATCAATATTAAAGAGGACCCATATGACACGGTTGGTGGGGTCGATTCCATGGTCAATTAATAAGGGCCGCCATTTAGGAGAAAAAAGTGAAATTAATCCCCATGCCCTACTTCATGATTGCTACAGAAAGCCAAGTTGTCAGGATAGATGGATTTGCATACCATATGTAACTGAAAACCTGTAATTTTTACTTCCTGCAAAAACAAAACGTCTAGATTTGCACATCGTTGTTGAGTTTCATGCACCACATATTTATGACAGGAGTCTGTAAGACCCCTAACATTCCAAGATAAACAATTCATGGGAAACATTGGTCAAGAGCCATATCCCCATCCTCCAAGCCATCAAGGGCATCATATTGATTGTGCAAGAAACGAGCAACATTATGCTGCAAAAAAATCCTACAGATCAACTTTTTTTCGGTCGGACATACTCAATGTTGTATTCCACTTCAGTGGAATCCACACGTTGTGTGTTGGGCTATGGTCCCGAGAGATGCGGAAGGACTTGGGTCATTTGGAAGGCCCTTGTGAGTTGTTTAGCAACAACAGTGGAACTGAATGTAGGATGGGGACGTGAGAAACAAAATTTTTCTGGTCCATGAGAACCGACGCCATGCGAGGGGTGTGGAATACTTTGGCAATGGGGTAGCCGAGATAAGCAAGCAACAGTTGGTTCTTTAGCAACAATTGTAGGTTCCTTAGCCGGGATATTAAGAGATTGTTCCTTAACAATTGGTTCCCGATGGCCATGGGAGCCAGAGGCTTTGGATTGTTGGGCTTTGTTCTTGTTTTTCCGGCCCCAACAACTTGCCAACCTTCCTCCTGTTGGGGTTTGACTGGCTTGGGAGTTGTTTTGGCCACAAGGTGGTTATGGGGTACATAAAGTGGACAATCCTTGATCTTGTGATCAGACGCTTGAAAATGGAAGCAAGTGTTGGGTAGATTGATATACATGACCCTGGGAATAGTGTTTATCACCCATTTGAATATCCACAAATTCTTTGAGATCCTGTGAGAGATCAATCTCAACGCATACTCACTTCTGAGGATGAGCATGGTAAAACTTATCGGCTTCCAGGAAAACTACCCACCCAAGCGAAGTGGAAATTTGTGACAAAAAGGCATGCATGGCAGAGGAAGACTAGGAAATTCAACCCAAACAGGCACTTTAAGGGCGGTATATTTAGATACCACAAAGTCCTTGTGCCAGGGTGTTAACACAAGCAATGAGTTATGGACATACCAAGTGGCTTGCTTAGCTAGAATATTGGGTGCATTAGTAGGGTTAGAGAAACGAAAAAGAAAGAAACCCTTGGTCATGTTTTGAATGCTATCTAGGGGACTCCATGAGGAGTCCAGACTATGTTAACCTAGGATTTGAGCATGCTTTCAGAGGGGATTCGACCCACAAAATACCCAATGAGGCAAAACTGTTCTAACCATTGACAAACAACATTAAATTCAGGAATGGGAAGAACTACATCCGGAGGAGAAAGATTACCTCGTGAAAAACCTTGAGATGAACTTCCTGGGTCGCTTCACTATCCTACCACGTTGTGCCATTGCTCGCTCCACTATCTCCTACCACGGTTGAAACAACTAAGTTTGAAGATGGTGAGGACATTATATAGGGGATGCCCAATGAATACGGGGTGATAAGAAACCCTAGGAGAGCATAAGTTGAATAATACAACAATAATTCGTGTAAAAAATTTATTAAATTAAAATGGTTAGTAACATTTATCAATCAATGGAGAGGTATAACATGTTAAAATAGTGTGCTCTTTAATAAAATCCAATGTAGGTTTCAGGAGTTTAAAGTATAATAATTAGTAGATGTGAAAGATGGAATATTGGAAGAGTGCATTACAACACACTTATCCAATCAGTAGCCTCCCAATTAATATTTAAAGCGTTATAAAAGTTCAAAAGAGAGAACCAAGTATAGGAAACACGTGGTATCACTACAACTAGTAATCGCATGTGGAATGTGTGATGGAAACGCCAAAGGGGATTCGTTGAAGGAGTTAAACTTGACGAAATAAACTTGTGAGGAGGAGGGCGAAAAGAAGAAGATTGAGGGAGGAGAAGTGACAACACCTTGACATCTCATTTCCTTGATGCTTGAAAGGCACGTTTACTGATACTTGCATATGGAAATGTTTTTTAGCTTTATCAATGTTTGAGGCATTGGAAAGAGAGGGATTTCTTTCTGTGCACACCATGTCCTCCTTTGATCGTCAAGGTAATCCAAGGTTACAAAAAGGGAACGTGTTGGTGTGAGTATTATAATCTATCGACGAGCCAACAAATCGAATGCGTGGAATGAATCTAATGCATGTATGTCAATGGAGGATATTTAGAAGAGATGAAAATCGTGATTGATCCATAATGTAAAATAATTGTGAGTTGGCTAGAGGATTGACAATGCAAAGACATGTGCTTATTGACCTCTCATCTCCCTTAAGCTTGATAGTCCCGATTACCAAGACTTGCATTTGGAAACATGTTGTGTAGCGTAATCAATGGTTAAGGCATTGGTAAAAAAATAGAGTTTTTTTCCAAGTGCATTATGTCCTCTTTCAATTGTCGATGTCATGCAAGGTTACAAAAAGGGAATGTGTGAATTTAAGATTAAAATTCAGAGGATCCATTGGAAGATTATAATTTGAAAGGTCGGTTTAGAGATTACAATCTATTGACAAGGAAACAAATCTAGAATTCATGGAATGTATTAAATGCATGGATGTCGATGGAAGACAGTTGGAAGAGATGATGACCTATTGTCCCTACCCAAATAATATCTACTATATGTGCCCTATATTACTGTTTCAAGTCTGTTTAGACGTTTTTCATGATATTTTCCATAAAATACTTGCAAATATTTAAATTTTATTTTGTAATCAAACTATGAACAAACATACGTGAGCTGTAGGCATAGTGAGGGCAAAGGGCACACATTGGGTCTAAAAAGAGTGGATTGGGTTTGATATATATTTGACTAAAATAGAGAATTACGAACAAAGAATGCACCAACAACAAAACAAACCAACATCATTAGAAGCACTTACTTTATCGCCCGTTCCAACGTAGTCGTTGAACATCCTAAATACTTGCAAGGTGAACATCACTGGTCTACCAAAATATTTTTGTTGCATGGAAAAATAACAACAAACATTTTTGAGTAGATCACATGTGTACCTCTTTTATCTTTCGGAGGGGGCGGTTTGCATCCGAGTTATTTAACCAATCGGAAGTAAAGAAATACAGACAGAGAACAAATATTTCATCTTAATTAAATACTTTAGATTTGGTTAAGAAGGTGTTTCCATAGCCGAGGTTTAACCTATTAAAATAACAACATATTTTTGTTCATTGTTTGTGTCTTAATATAAATTAAGAGTAAACCGACAAGTGTATTTGCCTAGGGCGACTGACGTGAGCTGGAAATTGAATTTTCCATGACCCCTTCTTACTATATTGTTGAGAGGAGGCCTAGAAATTGATATGTTGTGGACCTTTTTGTGATTTTAACTATATATTACGAGTTAAAATTTTAGGCAGGTGTAAATAATGAGAGGCTAAAAATATAGAAAACCGTATAATATTTTAAATACTCCTCTACAAATATATGTAAATATGCCAAAATATATAACTTATTTATATTTATATAAAGAAATCATTAAAATATTGTATTAAAAATTGGAATTAACAACCACTAGAAGAGCTAAACTCTCAACAAATTTAGGCATGGTCATAATTTTGGAGAGTTTAAATGGTGTCCATCACACATGTAATTCATATCTAATTTTTCATTTTACTATTAAAAATGTTCAATATCTAATTAGTTAATGAAGGACCGATATTAAAATTTGAGATTAATTCACACAACTCACAAACATAATTAGATCTCCAACATTTATTGAAGTGTCACAAGCATGCACTCATCTTATAAATACATTAGATTAGCATTTCTATAAATTAATGAAATTGGAACAGCTTTTTAAGTGTGAAATGGGGAATGGCGATGTAAAATCCATGAGTTTAACTTTGCTAGTTGACAAGAAATCAGGATGAATCATATATGGAGAAGTTGGGAAGAATTTCATTGATCTAATTTTTAGTTTTCTTATTTTACCAATTGGCTCCGTTTAAAAACTTCTACCTGCTTTGAAAGGACCTAAAGTGGTCGGGTCCATCAATAATCTGTATGGGAGCATGGATAAATTTCCATCTATTCTCATGAACGGAGACAAATATGAGTTTCTCAATCTAAAGGTCATGTTGAGCTATTATGCCCCCACCCTCAAGATTGATTATGGTGAAAGTCTTGAACATGGTGAGAATTTTTATGTCTGCATAAATAGCCATAGCAACTATTACTATAATTCCATTGGCAAGTCACTCTATTTTGCACAATATGAGCCAACATAATGCTTGACTGGGAAGTAGAAACCACTTGGAACTATACCATGTGGTTCATAGTGATCCCCGCAGTGCACATCCCAACTCGCCTACTCGTATTGTGCAAAAAATAAAGCAACAAACCCAATGGAATTACAAGTAATATTTGCTATGGTTATTTGTGTAGACTCCACAATGCACATGATACCATCAATACGAAGATAACGAATAATAGTATTTGAAGTTTGCGTATGCTACAATGACTTATTTATGGAATGAACCACATTGCGGATCAATAAGGGATGTATTAAATATTGCAAACCGGAAGCATCCTTAATTAATCATGTACGCCCACGACACCCGCCCGCATTAGAAATGTCTGCAATTCCATTCTCCATTCCCAATTTCCCATGCACCGTCACCATTGCTTTTCGAATAAATTTCGATTGGCCTCATCCACATCTTTTCTATTTTTAATATTTAATTAATGTTTGTATAACTTTCAACACTGTAAAAAGCATGACCATCATCATCTTGTTGACCTCAATGCCATATGATTTTCTTTCAAATTCTTCTCTTTAAATACATGTAATGCGGACATTTTATTCCAAATATCCATAGTTCAGATGACACCAACCATGGATTGTGATCGTAACTTTAAGTTGCTATTACTTGTTCTTCTCATTTGGGTATTTGTTGCGGTAAAAAGCAGAGCGTAAGAGACATACCCGACTTGCTTGTGGGATCTCTAGCATGAAGCATGCGTGGAGGCTACCTATAATATTACTAATGAAAATTCTATCGGGTTGTCAAACATATCAACCGAAGGAGACTAATGACAAGTATTTCGGGATGCTAACCCTAACAATCGAAGGAAAAAGATAATAAATGAACAATAGCAGGAGGATTTCAACGCATATCTTGCAAACTCCTCTCCACCGTTGATTTCCTAGAATGTGTCATACTTAGCAAGGCTTCACCCATATAAGGTTCGCAATTGAGAGTATACGCCTCCGGTGTAAAACTCTAAATATAAATCTCTCCATGTCTATATTTGTATGCAAGCATAATTCATTAAATATAAGGGTTCAAAAATTTGCACTACTATTTAAGAAAAAGAAATCTAAAGCAAAGAAAATATAAATGCAATTTAACATGACCAACGAGGTTGGAGCTTATCGATAGTTATTACGTGTGAGGCTTGCATTTGTCCATGCATAAAAATAAAGTAACAAATTCCTATGTATTTTAGATATCCTCCAACTATGCATGTGTATTTACAATAGTATTAAACAACAACAACCAAACAATTACAATTTTGTGATTAGAAAATTATATTTGAAAAATCTTTTTAAATATAGTAAATAAATGTATTTATTGTTACAAATGATGTAATTAATTGAGCATTGTCTATCAAATTTTTATGGGCAACCGACCGCAAAATAATTTAATTTTTTAATATTTAAATTAATATAATTAGTTTAATAGTGACAAAGATGAGCTTAATTAAAAGACAAGTGTGTTTTAATCTCTCAATTAGCTAAATTCATTCGATTGATTAATAAAAATGAAACAGACGATCTAATGTATTTGCTTGAAAATAAACCAACTAAAAGAGATTAACTAAGCAAAATTGATATCTATCATCACTAATTAATTAAAATAAATCTAATCTCTAGACACATACAAATTGTTTCTAATTAAATGAAACTACTTCTATGCTAAAATAAAATAAAATAAATAGGAATAATGGATGTGGCTATTCCTCGTTACATATTAATAAATTCTAGAAAGTTTAAAGCGAGGATTTCTTCTAATTTGTAAATGTGGATTTTATTTCCTCTGTTGGCTTTACCTCAGAATCATGGGAAGAAGTAAAAGCTTCTCAGAAGAAATTTCTTCCCCTAAAACTTCCCCGATAAAACACTAAAATTCTACAGAAGCTTTTAAGTGTGAATAAATTCAACAAGATGCACAAACACATAAGCTTCTTCAAACTTACTTCCCTTACAGATCCACAGGATAAGCAGGGAGGAAGATTTCAAGAGAAGATTTTCTCGTATGCATGTTTAAATCTAACTAATGAATAAAAGGAAAGCTACAGGTAATTTGATAGTGAAGAAATGAAAATATATGTGCACAAGAACTTCCTCCAAATCCTTCCCAAGAAAATCCACAAGGATAAGATGAGAAGGATTTTTCAATGGAAGCTACTTACATGCAATAAAACTAACTTGTAAATTCTACCTTTCTTAAAACAAGATTTTGAGTGATTATGAATTGAAATCTAAATTAAAAGAAAGCTTTAAAGAATTGAATTACAGTAAGTAAGTGCGAAGTTGGTGGAAAATTCCGTGGACATAAAAACCTGAAATAAAGGAACCGTGATCGCGGTTTACATACCGCGATCGCGGTTCCTAAATTCCAGGTTCGGTAATTACGAAGCCTAAAACCGCGAGCACGGTTATAAAGCTGCGATCGTGGAACTCGAGACAAAATTTAGCTTGATCCCATGACTCCTTATTTTCCTCATTTTTCATTTCAAACCGCGATTTTTCCTAAACGTTTTTCACTCGCGCTTTGAATACCACTTCAAAATTGCTCATCAAACTTACGGATAGCGATAGATTCAACCATCTTGCCAAGACGAGGAGGTAAGTCCCCGATTGTAATCATTTTTTTACATTTTAGGTTTTTTTTTTTGCATTTTCATGGTTTTTTTGAAATGTTTGTTTATGTATACAATTTTCTTGTTTTATTAGTTGGTCAAGCAAGCTCGAAATCATGTAAACCATCAAAAATTCCTCAAAACCCACCGAACATTCCTCAAAACCCTCTGAACATTCCTCAAAACCCTCCTCCAAACATAGATCCGCCTCTTGTGGCTCCTTTTGTCCCCACTGAGCCAGCAGGAACGCAAGATAATATCATTGGAAGAATCCGAGAAAATAAAATTGTCATTGAGAACCTAATTCAAACTATAAGACAAAATCATGCTACAAATCCATCCCGCATGACTTTAGCCAATACATTGCAAACATTGATTGGCGAAGTCGAGTCTACAACCAACCAAATACATAGATGGAACACCTTTAGAAGTGACTATAGGCGGTGGTATGCGGATAAACTATCCCATGCGGCCGTCAAAGACAAAAAAATTGGAAAAGACCTCATTTGTGCATTATTTACCGACCCTAGAACCAATGCCCCCTCGCAGTTACTTGCAAATGGTTCCCAATCCATTGGTGCCATGATGATCAGAATCAAAAACAATTTTTGGGACCGATGGTGGATGGTTTTTGATTATCCACCATGTAACAACAATGAGGTTCCTCTTATTTTTGAAGAAATTATATTTCAAATTCATGCTCAATGAGGTCCCGAATTATTTTGACTTTTCTCGAATTTTTTTAGTCGAGGAGGTGGCTCTACACTGAGCAGGACACTGGTGCACGCGTAGGTCACCTAGGATCCCCATGCCCCAAAACCCCCACCGCCTTGGCTTATCCCTCCTACGGTGAAGGAGGTTGTGGAGATTGATACATTCGCATGCATTGAGGAGCTCATGACACTCTCACCTGAAGATAGTGACCAGATGCATCGGTGATGTTGGTGGAGGAATCGATTCTAGTGCACTACACCACTATGGATCATGTGGTGTCGTATGCACTCACAAGCACAAATGAGACATCATTTCTGCTGGTTCACGGGATTTCTTTTCTATAGATGAGATGTGGGAATGTTTTTGGAAGCTGGTGCCATCCGATATTGGTCTTTCACGGGTAAATTTCAAATAAATTTAAATAATATATATATACTATAGTTTAATTTACATGTTTAATATATATATATATATATATATATATATATATATATATATTTGATTGTACGTCATGTACATACATGTAAAAACTAATTTTTATTTTATTTTAAATAAAAGAGTCGATGAAGGAAACATCGACGACATCGACATGCTAGCTATCACTTTGGCGTGTTTCAAATGTAAGTTTCAAGTTGCATAAACTTACATTTTTAATTTCATTTAATTGCACTAGATTATTATTATAATGTTTCACGTGTATGTTGTACATGTATTAATATTTTCTCTTTTATACGGGGAGCTCTGGCGGGTCATCATCTGCTCAGGGAACTAAGGCTACTGGCACGCCTCACATGAGTTTTACGCAGGTTAGTAAATCTCTTTACACTTTGTTTCTAATTACTAGAAGTTCACGTGGATTACATGCTTTGGACCTCTGTCATGTAGATTTTAATATTGATTTGTACATGTTTTTTGTATAGCTTATGACTGCTAGAGAGACTCCTCCATATATGTAGACTGTGGAGGCTACTGTAGATACTACCATAGCATCTGCAGATCCACTAACTGAGGTACAATTTTTTAAATTTGTTAAATTTTGGAGGTTCATTATTTCTTATTAAACTTAAATCTACAATATCAAATTTTGTATGTATATGTGAAATATTTAATTTGAAAATTAATTATTTGTATGTAGCTTACCCCTCGTGAGTCTATTGTTGTCCCTACGATGCGTCAACAACAAATTGATAGGGATCATGACATTGCGGTAAGATTTCACATACATTTTAACTAAATTGTACAAGTTTCTAAATTTTGAATGTATTTTAAAATTTTGGGTGTTAAAAACTTGTTGTTTATGAATGTGCAAGTTAGGTTGCAGGCATGCTTAGAGACACCTAGGACCACACGGATGAAATCCGTAGTGGCATCTCCCTCCACTACATCCCTAGGTCGTGGACGTGCTACTTCTAGTAGGGCAAAGAGAGGGAAGATGTTTCATGAGTAGATTTATAGTCCACCTGGATGTACATATGTGGTCATGAGTAGATTCATAGTCCATTGTATATATATAGCCTTTTGCGACCGCATGTGGTCCCATATGTACATTATGACACACTTAGTTCGAGATGTACACATACATTATGAACTTATACATATATATTTTAAGAGACGTGTCAGAGCACACTTTGTTTGATTCTTATATATATCCATGTGTGTTGGTTTTCATAACGATAAATCTGAACTATATATGTTTGATTTGATTTCATTGCATGTATGATATCCTTCTATTTATATCATTATAGAATAAATGGTTGGACATTGAAGAAAGATAATAAGAGTACTGTAAACTGAACAATTGATAAATAAAGAACATGATTCTAGAATAAATTGTGTTTTTAAGTAACATTAGTAACCATATCGAGAGGAAGGAGTAAGGGCCACTCCTCTCCGATGTGAATGGAAGTTTTATTTATTTCTTGTTCACTATTCTAATGTTTTTTACTTCTAGTATTAATGTGCTTGAATTATCTAGACAATATTTTCATTCATGTATGTTTATGTTTTCATGATCATAGAATTAGAAGTATTGTCCCTGGGTTCTTACTATTTTAAATAAATTCAGAATAGATCCTTTAATCATGGAAGTTGTGTTATTTCCAATTTGATTAAGTTTACATTCTTAATATGTTCCAAATCATCTCTTCATTGCAAATAGGCTTGGACACAACATTGATATTGACAAAGTATTAAATTATTAAAGCGTGAGTATGATCCAAAAAATAGATCTAGAAGTACCAAATTATATGTATTTACTTTTTGAAACTTGGAAAATATACCCTCAACATGTTCATCGTTATGGAAAATGGCGAAGTCAGGTTGACGATGATTCTTATTATATTTTGTGTATTGACTGTGTGGCGGTTACACAATTACCGCGACAGTTGCAGAACCGCTTCTCTTCACAGAGAGTAGAGATTAGCCAGGGGATTGCTATCTGTAGGCACTAGCAGATTATGTAATTCCGCGGTTATTATGTAAACACCTCTATAGAAAGTAGTGATTTTGTCCTTGACGATGCCAAAATGGGAATCTAAATAGTTGAAAATGTTTGGACTTCCCAAACCAGTTCGTTTCTCATCTCCTTTCATCCTTGGATATAACAACTATAAATGCAAGCACATTTAATCATCTAAGTAAGTCATTTGGAGTGAATTCAAGTGTGAGAAAAGGGGGAAAGTTTTCAAATTGTTCTGGTTTTGTTCATAGACAACTAAGTTCTTTCTCGTTGAGGGTTATAAACAAGTGATGCAAGTAGAGAGATCTTAAATCCTTGTTAAAGGACATCTTTTGGTAGTGATCTTGTATTGTATTGTATTAGAGATTTATATAGTGAAGTGAATAAATTTCTTACCTAGCTAGAGTTTTTCCCACATTGGGTTTCTCTAGGATAAATTCTTGTCTCCTTGTCTTGCATATCTAAATTTTAGTATTGTATGAATGATTATTTCATAACATAATTTGGATAATAATAACTTTGGTAATTGTTCATTTATCACCACTAAGATAAAATCCATTTATTGTTTAAAAGATGCGGTTTATGGATCAGATATTTTAAGATCAAGTTTTTTGTGTGGTTTAACTTGTGTTGACATTTTTAGTTAGATACCCCTCACCTAGAAGGGTAGTGAAAGTGATGAAGGTATCATCATTCCTTTTGAAGAAGATATTTCCACCAAGAAGTGGAAGCAAGGAATACGAAACATGGCTCATAGTGAGATGCACATGAGACTGAAGAAGAACGTTTCTACAAGATGGAGGCAGATGTGGCAAGTCTATCCAAATATGTGGGAAATATTTCCTTGTCTATGGGAAATATTTAGTTCATCATGGGAAGAACAACCCCATACCAAACTTACTCCTCCATTCAAAGAGAAGGTGAAGATATACATTTAGCCTTATGATGGGGACATGAATGCCGATAAGTTAGACCATTGGCTAACTCAAATTGAGGTATATTTCAATTTACATCAAATCAATGAGAGTCAATAAATTTCATTTTCAAGGTTAAAATTAACCATTCATGCTTTAACCTGGTTTGAAAGCTATGTTCATTCCTTGGTTGTTAAGAATCTTCCACCTATTTCTAAGTGGGATGAATTTAAGAGGCCAATCAAAAAGAAATTCTATCATATTTGTTACGATGAAGAGAGGTCCATGTATTGAAAATATCTTAGGCAAAAACAAGGCCAAGATGTGCAAGAGTACACCGATGAGTTTTGGAAGAAAGTTGTCTAAATGGGAAAATATCTCCAAGTACATTGGTGGAATCCATAACCACTTGAGGAAACCCATTCTCTTGGCCAAGTCGGTGAATGTAGATGAGACTCAAGTTCTCAAGCCCACTATATAGAAAACGCCAAATGAACACTAGAGGAGACAGTGTTTTGGTGCATGAAAGGGTCGTTGCTTCTGGCTACTTCGTTCGGGAAAAGTCCCTTAAGAGCCCCGAGACCAAAATATTGTGCACGACTTTGACGGTGACTACTCTGGACTCGTGGCACCTAGAGAGGCCTCGCCTCGATCCGACACCTTGGCATAGGACCCTCTACAATAATCTCTCTTAGTTTTTTCTTTCTCATTTCGGTGCTCTCACTGACCTATTGTTTGTAAACGCACAAAATAGTGCAGTTGGAGCCAGTGTAAGGTTTTCAAACGCTATATTTTGCAAACGGTGGGTCGTGGCACCGAACCGACTACGCCGCACGTCCGGGTGGCCAAGTGAACACTATAGGAGGTGGTGTTTTGGTGCGTGAAAGGGTCGTTGCTTCCGAGCTACTTCGTTCGGGCGTAGTCCCTTAAGAGCCATGAGACCAAAATATCGTTCAACTTTGACGGATGACTACTCGAACTCTGTGGCACCTAGAGAGGCCTCGTCTAATCCGACACCTGGCATAGGGACCCTCTACAATAACCTCTCTCATTTTTTTCCTTCTCATTTTGGTGCTCTTGTTGTCCTATTGTTTGTAAACGCACAAAATAGTGCAATTGGAGCCAATGTAAGGTTGTCAAACGCTATATTTTGCAAACGGTGGGTCGCGGCACCAAACCGACACTGTGCTTGGCACATCCAGGTGGCAAGTGAACGCTATAGGAGGTGGTGTTTTGGTGCGCGAAAGGGTCGTTGCTTCCGGGCTACTTCGTTCGGGCGTAGTCCCTTAAGAGCCCTGAGACCAAAATATCGTTCAATTTCGACGGTGGCTACTCGGACTCAAGTGGCACCTAGATATGCCTCGTCGATCCAAGACTCGGCGTAGGGACCCTCTACAATAACCTCTCTCAATTTTTTTCTTTCTCATTTCAGTGCACACGCATAGATATGGTCTTGTAAACACTTGGGAGGAGTCGTTTTCAAAATTTACAACATTTTCAAAATATACAACTTGTTCAAAATATACAACTTGTTCAAAATTTACAACTTTTTAAAATTTAAAACATTTTCAAAATTTACAACATTTTCAAAATTTACAACTTTTTCAAACAATGAAAGCTTCTCTTAGCTTCGAGAATTTAAAATTCTCTACTAACAGTGCCAACCACGTGAAGGTGGAAGCTTTTCTGGCACCACTAACCTAAACATAAAAGTGTTAGTCAAAGAAATTTAAGTTTCAAATCAAAACCATATACTATCTATATATGTACAAAATACACAAATTTAAAATAAAATATATTCAAACTTAAATCTAGATCTTTAAACTAAAAATATATATATATATATTGAAAATAAATTATATATACCAGACATGAGCATTGTAAATTCATTCCAATGAACCATTAGGATCGGATCTACTCTGAATAGCAGACAAGATTACTTCATGATCTGACTCTCGAACCTTCCAAAGAATCTTGTTATTAGGTCTTCCTTGATATCTATATAGCTGAATATTTGTTGTTAGAACTAGATGTGAATATAAGAGTATTTTCTTGTGTGTCTCAAAGTCTTCAAACACCCAAACAGAGGAGTTTTTTAATGGATACCGTCAAAGCCAAGTTCCAATAACTACCACCGACCTCGTAAGATACTCAATATATTTGCCATCTATAATAGGAGAATTCAACTTCTTTCTTTTCTCGATGCAATGACATAAGAAATAGTCTATTCCTTCTTCATTGTCTTCATGCAATTCACGCAAACACATGTCCTACAAAAATAACCAAGGTTGAACAACTCAAATTTAAATTACATATTAAAATTTCAATGGACATAACTCAATAAAAAATTAAATAAATAACCATAAATACCTTGTCGCACCAAAATCAAAATTTCGTCAAAGTCCTTGGATGTTGTAACTTCATCTGTAGAAACAATTCATAATGCTTGTGGAGGTTGATAACTAGGAAGTGGAGTTAGAGGCCTACAAATCCATCCTTCCACCCATTCTTGTGAATCACACTTAGCAGTGACAAATTCGATACAAGATGCACAAAAACATGTCAACTTTCTTGTCCATACGGCCCACGAAGTAGCGTTTGAGCTACAAAATGAGTGCATATCACTGGACCCAGTGAGTGTCATACAATCCTCGTAGTTAGCAATATGTTGTTCCTCTATCAACCAAAAATATCTGCGAACTGTGGAATTTTCTTGAGAACCTCGGGCCATGTTGTCAATACACCATTCCACTATGCTCTTTGCATATTTTAATTTAGCACCATCTTTGTACTTCAACTCTTCTCTTGCAAGAGCTCTTTTCACACATGCCCCCGCACCTGTCATGCTCTCCTTTTCCATGTCCGGCCTCGGTGAAACTCCAAATATGTTGCACACCCATCTTGACGTGCATTTTGCTCATCCAATAAAACATTCATGTATTCTTAAACTGAGACGTGCAATTATCTGACCATATATAATGTTGTTTGAAGTGGATGTCCCTATCAGACAAGTTTCCATAAAATAACTAGAAACACCCTTGCACAAATTCAAGTAGAATGAGTACGATCATCACTGATATAAAAGTGCTACTCTCTTAAAAATTTGATCATTCTTCTGTCTTTGTCGGAGAATGTAGAAATGCTATATGCACAAAAATGGCAACTTGTACTGAGTTGTAATATTGCGATTGAACCTCCATTTGTGGTTGTAATGTGTAATTCTCTGCAAAATCGACCACTGAAACAATAGTACCAATAGGAAATGTGTCCTTGCATATCTTGAATTGTTCATCCAACCATTGAGCTCTATGTGTATGCCTCACATACTCATAAACAATTTCATCCTTAAATTTTCTCATAAATTAGAAAATGGGCATTTGTTCTATAACTAGCTCACACCATTTCGACTCTTTTCCATCTTTCAACTGGTATGTGAATCGATTTATATTTATCAAACTCAACTAAATTATTTCCTATTGTACTTTCAATTTGCTCATGGATGTAACTTTCCAATTTAGGTAATCCGCCACATGTACTACAACTTCCATCTAAACAATCCTGACTATAAAAAAATTGTCCAACTTCTTTTTCACAAAATATAGTAGGAATGAAATCCCTAGAAGATATTGGTGGAACTTGAACACCACATTTAGATAACATAGTTTTAATGAAAATTAGAACGAATATGTAAAAATTTAGCATAATGCATCGCAAATTCAATATGTTGCCTATAACAAGTGGTGCGCAAAGCATGGTTGATTTTCACATAGAATGGTTTCAACATTTCAAAAAAACGTTGACTAATTTTAATTTTCAAATTCTCTTGTTCAAACTTACGAAAAATTGAGTTTGAGTCATATCTAAGAAATGTTTTGGATGTGGTTCACGATTAGTAGAACCAACTCTCCGTTTTATAACATCTCTTGTATTAGGTGAAATTCTAGTGTTATCATGCCAAAATTAATAACAACTTCTTTTATAGCATAGAATTATTTTTGTCCTTACACGGTGCTCTAGTAGAAAATGCCCAAAAATAGGCATTATTGAGTGATTCAAGGATATTACGTCTTTCAATTGCTTTCATTAGAGTTTTTCGATTAACTTACAACATTCGACTTGTTTTGCGTAATCAAATGTTATTTTTTATTGATTCACTTACAACACTAATAGCAAGTACACGACGCACAATATTACTATCCCTAGTGCGTCTCGACACCAACAATGTGATATGCATCATGAAGGTTTTCAACAATTGTAGAGGTTTGACCATGTATATTAGATGTTGATAATCCTAAGGTGTTTAATGTAGATCTCATTTTAATCAATTTCATCAAACTAACCAACAATCGACATCTTTGGGAATCATTTAAAATTTTAAAATGATTATCCCAAATTTCAGTGGCTTTTCTTCTTATTTGTCGTTTAGAAATTTTGTCATACATTAGTTTCAAAATGTTTTCATCAATTTCAATAAAAAAATTAGGTTTCTTACGTAAAATCCTAGGAGGTGTTTTTGTCAAATTTTGTTTGTCTACAGTTTCAACATGAATTTCCTTATTCACATTTTCATTGTCTCCTTCAATTTCAATATTTGCTACATCATGAGTATTTAATTCTTCTTCAACATGATGATAAAGAAAAATTCTTCATCACGAGTATTTAATTCAACTTCAACATCGAAGAGAAACATTACCTAGTTCTTCATTGCTTACAATAGTTGGGATTCAAGATGAACCTCTTCTAGATTCATGAAGTTTCGCATTCGCTCAAAGCATTTTAAATTTTTGGCCTCTAATTCGTTTGGTGTTTTTTACTTAATGACTTCCTTTTTTTTTTTCTCCCATGATGTTTTGCTTAGGTGATAAGAAAAACATGCAGAAAAAAAGACAAAATTTCATGATGAATTCATACGGTAAGGTCAAGTAGAGTAAAAATCACATGGTAATTTAGACATTGGGATGTGTGTAAATATGATTTATGAACCGCAGTTAGCACACTTTATAAACCACGATCGCGGTTTATAAAGCGCTCGCGGTTTATGTTAAAAACCACGATCACGGAACCTAAGCCTCGGAAAATCTTTATTTTTCCCCAACCAAAGCTATGGAAGGTCATTATGAAGTGTAAAAGGTCAAAAACCTCAAATCGCTTCTTCCAAAGACTTGAACCATGCTAAAAAACTGAAAATATTTCACAAAAATGGTGCCATCGCGTAGGGGAGACTCTTAGCTTCAGTAGAAATATTGTTTTTAAAGTGAATAGAATAAGATAAATATCATTTTATAATTTTTTACTAACAATAGGTCTTTAAGACATTTTTTCCCGTGAATGTTCATGTCTACGTTTAAGACTGTAACTTTTGTTTCGCTTATCAAAATATGATAAAACTTATACCATCCCAAGCGTGGACAAATTCTATACACGTTAAAAAAAAAAATTTGATTTCGATATTTTTTGATATAGTTATGGCGGGCAAACGGAAAGCGCTCCGTTTTCTAAATATTTTCATACCACTTTCACGGAAAAATCATAAAAAAAATATTGCTAAAAAAAATACAAAATAAAATCCATCCCAAGATAGACAACTACATCTAACGTTTCACCAAAGGAAAAAAATAATAACAAGATTTGGTCATCCAAAATGCAGCAAACGGACTACAATCTTATAAAATTTTTCAAAAAAAAAAACTAAGTCATATAATTTTAAGTGTTTAATATAGCTAAACTTATCCATTTTTTAAAAAAAATAGTATTTTAGAAACTAGATTCCGAATGCTATGATTCATATTTATATAATTTTTCTAATTTAGAGTGCGTGTATAGCTAATAATCCCTACAAGTTGAGATTTCGCTATTTTTTGCAATATGACGTCCACGGATGACCCTATATTTGTCCATCAACTTCCTGCACTTACCTATAGCCCAACATGGAAATGTAGAAATGTGACAATATTCAAAGAGTGTTGGTTATTATTTTCTTTATCCCCTCAACTTATTTTCCAATGATGAATCCAATGTAGTCCAAGGAGTTATGTTGGTTCGTATACAAGAAGTTGTAGGAAGTCTTTGGAGCAAGTTGGTTGTGGGTATTCTAAAGAAAGAATGTAAAGGAAGTAACAAGGAAAAGGCTTTAAGTTTTCTTGTGTGCTTTTTAGCGATATTTTAACAAAGTAATGGTGTAATTCCAATTCATAAGACTCTAGCCAATGCTTCAGTGAAAATCTTAGTTTTATAGAAAGTTGGCAGGAAATGGTCCATCACACTTGGCAATCAAGAAGTGTCAAATCACTCAAAGGAGGGGCAGTCAACTTACTAAGAATAGTAAGTAAAGAAGAAGAATTTCATACGCATCTATCAAGCTCAAAAAGAAACTGATTTGGTCAAGAAACGTGTTAACTTTACAAGTTACCCTTACTAGGAGGGCCATAATTTTTTTGCAAATTCTTTACCCTTCCATTCTAAAAATTTCTACTTTGAAAATTTTTCCTTATCATGCAAAATCAAATTTGAGCTTCAGGTTTCCACTTATGTTTTTGCTTAAAAAGTGTGCCAAGTTCAAGTTTTTGAATATGAAGTTCAAACTTTGGAGGGTTTTTGAATTCTAAGCTTTATTAACTTTTCTACGAAAATACTTCAAAAAGTTTTGAAGTCTGTAAACTCAAGTTCTGAAATTTGGAACTTCAAACTTTGGGTTTCAAAGATTTAGTGGAGTTTTTATAGAAGTTAAGAGGAAGTTCAAAAGTTTGAAAACCGAAGTTTTAAAATTTTGGAACTTTGGGCTTTCAGGTTTTCGGGGTAAGATATATAATGAAAACTATCATGCATGAATTTTGGACCTTAACGTCTAAAACATTAAATGCTCAACAATCTCACACGTTTGGGAATTTGGGCATTGATTTTTGGTTTACCTATAAAAATCCCAATTTTACCTATCATTTTCACCTAATAAACGTGACTCGACACTCTAAATTTTATCAAGTTTTCGCCATGCTTCCCAAGGCATATTTTTTTATGTTTTCTTCATTTTGGGTTAAGGTTTTTTTTTTCATTTTGCATCTGGGGTTTTGTTTCTCCTCTTTCTTGTTTTCAATTTTTCTTCCTCATTATTTTGCGGATCACAATTTTTATCCCAAGCATGGCTTCTGCTATTATTCTTCACTCATTCTCAAGTCTCTTTGGCTTGAGAAACAATCTTTGTTCTCATAACTATCAGCTTCATAACTTGAAGGCATTTGAGTTTCTTGCGTTTTAGAGCCTTGAAAAAATTGTTGTTATTTCGAGTTCGTCATTTCACAATTCAGTATTTTTAGAATTCAAAATTGTTGTCATTTCGACTTTGTGGTTTTGAAATGGAAATGGAAACTAGTCTTATCAGAAGCAAAGTAGCCATTGATGAGTCATCAAATAGATTGGTACTCATCCCATAGTCTCATTATCCATACACTCGAACAAGTGCACAACCATCCCCTCCCTAGGAATGTTTTTTCATCTCAAATAGAACCAAAAGTGTCTCTAATCCGCCCAACATGTCCATCCCACTACACTAATCTATCATCTATCGGTACTCGAAGGATTTGATAGACATCCTCTAGTGTAACTTTCATCTCTCCAATATACAACCTAAAGGTTTAGGTCTCGTTATGCCATCTCTCGCCTAGCACCATCATCAAGCAATGATCGGTATAATATGTGGCAACTATTCAATGTAGGTAAACCCTATCACCTCTAAAAAGCACGATCAACCCTATCCTCTCTCTATAAAGTACTCTTAAATGACCATAGTCATTTGTGTCGCTCTCGTACATCCGAGATACTAATATCTCATGCACATCATCAAACCAACATTGTTACATCACAATTCTTTTGTTCTAACTTTCAAGCATTATTCTAAAAATCACCTAACTATGTTAGTGCATCCTTTAATATGCTAACATCTGTAATAACACACTAGCGCATTCATACTAGTAATTTTGATTGAATGTTAGTGAATTCACACTAGCACACCCACTTATATGCTCATGTCCTTACCATGATGTTATCACATTTAATACGCTAGCGCATTTCTCTCATTATGTACATGCTCTCAAATGAACGCTAGCGCATACACTTGTACACTAGCACATTCCTTGGGCTACACTAGCACACTCAAGTGCATGCGCTAGTGTTAAATTTTATTTTTCTCTTACACATAACTAACAATAAATGCATAGAAAAACTAATTTTATTTAGCTACTCACCGCGACATACTCTGTCGGTCTCCCCCAAACTCTCAAACACGATTCGCACAATGCTTCGCACAGTCGGTGGGCCATCTCTCTTACATATTAGAGCTCGAATATAACTCAAGGGAGAAAATAATATATAATGACAAATGAGTCGTGATATTTGCTAACCATCCCACCCATCTATTTATACCCTCATGGCCGTAGTTCTTCTATTTTTGGCATTCGTGACCAAGAAAACTAATTTTTTCTTCGTCATTCTCTTGATTTAATTGTCCACAATTTCTTCTCTCTCTATTACGTGATTTTCTATTTCTTCGTCACGATGCCCACCCACTCACGAAGGCATTTTGACTAGCTCATTCTAACTCACTGGGGCATTCTAACCCATTCCTCGTGACATATTCAACATTCCTTGCCATGCCACTTTCATTTGTTCCAAAAATACCTCTCAAGTCCTAACATTCAAAACTCAAAATCTTATAAAATTCCAAAATCTAAAAATCAGCAAAACAACCATATATATCAAAAAAATCATCAACAACATTCAAATAATCACTAAAAATTACAAAATTCACACAAATCCCAACAAATCAACAAAAATCAATGAAATTAGAAAATTCATTCTACCCTAGTGATCTTTCCAATCATCTTACGATTATCACAAAAAATACTAGAATATACCTTGCATTTTATTGATAGGGCAAGCCAACTAAATCATTTCTCTTGCACGTATCCTCGCTAGGGGAAATTTTGGCTCTCATTCTCTCCAATGCATTTTCAGTGTCCGTGCTTGGGGGAAATGACCCTTTTCAATCTCATATTACACTTCAACAAGATCCAATACGAGTGTCATGAGGAATAGTTATTATGCTCTTTGGTCCAATCCAATCCATTTTACATATATCATTGTTTAGGGGCATTCAAATCTGCTTAATTATCATTGTGGAACACATTAGGGGCATCATTAATTGTCTTTATTTCAAAGTTGTGTTGCATTGTTGTTACAATTTATGATCCAATTGCATGTATTTCATTATCATCTTGACTCATTTATATCCATAATATATACTTTTATGGTGTATATTGGGTTTGTTTTCTCTTGTTTTTGTTTTTGGACCAGAATTACACGTATTTCATTATCATCTTGGCTTCTTCATAGCCATGGTGCATACTTTTATGGTGTATATTGGGTTTGTTTTACATTTTCTCTTTTATTTGATGTGTGTGTTTGTCTATGCACATAACATGTTAAACATCAAGATTCTTTCATAATCACGGTGACAACTCTATTTGTGTAACAACACTATTGTGTAACAACAAAAATAAGGTTGCTCTAACTTTCACTCTACATGAAGCTCATGCTACGAGAAAAATCCATTTCATCTTCCTTCTACTCTCTCGACTCCCTATGCCTTTTACTTCTTCCTATCAAGCTGTCAACACCATTTTGTTGCGTCACCCATCCGCTTGAGGGGGCATCCCCTTAGTATCTACACTTGCTAGGCATCTAAATGCTTCACTAGGTTTCCCCGTCTTCCACTCACCGATTCACATGCGTCTACTATATTTAAAATGATATTATTTTGTGATAAAACTTTAAAGAGGGGAAATGTAGAAACCCTTAAAATACAAACTTACTTCTAACCTATACTTGGATATCTATATCCTTTGCATGATCTATCAATTTACAACCCTTTAGAATTAATTAAATCAATTTTATCCCACTATAATTCACCTCCATCCTTTAGAATTTATTTAATTAATTATATCACACTTAAATTCATCCCTTCAAGATTTAATTCAATTAAATCTATCACATTCCTTTAGAATTAAGTAAATTAGTTTTATCATGCTTATATATATTTAGAATAAATTGATTATAATTACACTTAAATTATACTCTTATTACCCTTGGCTAATTTAATTAAATGGTTAATTTCCTACTCATCCTCCACTTAAACTTCACTTCACTATCCTAGTCACCCCACTCAACTTCACTTCTAGAATCTTATAAAGGTGGAAGCAACAAAGTTGCACATACAACAACCTTCTTGGATACAAATTTATTGCCAACCAAATCAATGGATATTCAATCCATTCCAAGCTATCATAACCTCCTCCAATGCTATTTTAAGAATATGCATTCATAACTTCATTAACAACCTTCAACCACTCCATGGCCTCTCCTGCAATTATAAATAATAGGCCATATCTTTCACAAACAATCCTTAGAAGCTTTGTGAAAATTACAACTAACCTATGCCAAATTTGCCATTCAAATCGCATCCTCCTTATGTCGAATTTTGTCGTAGAATTATCATTCCTTCATTTGGAGAATAATTTAGAGCGTTCACAATCCAAAACCATAAGACATTCAACAAGTGAGTGTGCACTTCAAAGCAATTTCATCCTTGAGGTTGCAAAATAAGCTTGGAGAAAGGGTTTGATTATTTGTTGATCTTTTATTCTGTTCAAGTTTTTCTTGTATACAACTACATTGCATTGTCTATCAATTTCTCATTGGGTAGTGACAAATGACATCAATTTGGGTTACACCATTGTGTCACTCTCAAAATAATATATCTTAGAAAAAAAGGCCCTAAACTTTACCATAGGATCAAGATATTACTATTTTTAATTGATTGACTTCCTCAAGTAAAAAGAAAAAACACTTTGAAATGACCATAAATTACCTTGTGACAAGTCAAAGAAATGTCAAGAATAAAAGTGAACCACACATACCATTACAATCTTGGCTTCCATTGTAAAATAACCTTTTATATATGAAATAAAAATGTCAATTATTTAAGTGAACAATATATAATGTAAGATGAAAAGCTCTTAAAGCATGACATTTTTGTGTGGAGGTATTAAAAACAAAGGCCAAAAGAGTACAATGTCAACATCTTCTTGAGCTACGTCCATATCTAAATAAACTCCATAGTTTATATTTTATGTAGGAATTATAGTGGCAATTTTGTTCACTCCATAAGTTTTGGATTTTTTTGTTTGGAAGAGTGGAGATTACATATAGCTAATTTATACTTTATGAGTAAGCATACATCTACATTGAAGTTGTTGATGTAGCTAAGCAACACACTTTATGAGAAAACATACATCTACATTGAATCCATTCCTTTAATCGAGCAACCACGACTAAGGGGCATCAAATCTGTCAAAATCACATAGGAATGATCCGGCCCTATCCGCTTGACTTTCCATGTCGGACATCTCCGAGCCTTGCACTCAACAAGATTTGATCCTTGGTGGGTTCATTCCAAGCCATTCAACTTCACCAATGAAGCAAGGACCCTTCGATATAAGTTTTGGATTTTTCTTTTGTAAGGTTTACATAAATATATTTTTATTAATTTAATTGAAATAGACATGTTTTATCCTCACATTCAGACACATTTTATGTTGAGACAAAAAAACTTATTCAAAATGAAACATTTTCCAATGTATGGTTTTCATAGCGCAAGACCACATGTCCAAGATATCTTATAGTTAGAATGAATTATTAAAAGATTTTTAATAACAATCATGAGACCAAACACTCTAAAGGACCAAAAGTCGCAACACGGTACATGAATATTGTTTATACAACTTTCAAATCACATTTAATCACCGATGAGTTTGTTCAGAGATTAAAAACTGCAAAAATAATACTGACTGAGGTTAACAAATTTCAATCCACAATGTAATTCGGCATGCTACAAAAATCCCATGAAATTAAAAAATGTGTTGACCCAAGAAATTAATTGATAACGTCTTAACAGGGGAATAGAAAAATGTGACCTCCAAAAATAACTTGTACAGAAGAGTAGTTGAGAAGAAGTTAACGGGCAAAGCGTGTTTCCTGAATAGTATTAAGGCCAGGCCTCCATGATTTGGACTTGGCTATCAAATGCTCCTTGTACGCCATCTGCAACTCCGTATTTTCGCAACCCCCATCACTTTCTCATACATGGAACAATTACGCGACCTAGAATACGGCTTTCGGACTCCCGCGGTGCCTCTTCTTGAACTGGCCTCTTTTTGGCGGCGATAAGCAGTCTGGTGGCCAGCGCCGCCAAATTCTTGGGCGAGAGGTCCGAATCGAGGGCCTTGATGGGCAGCACGAAGTAGAGCTCGCCCAGTCGGAGCTCCTCCTCCGCTGCCAGACGTCGGCTGGTGTTGATGGCGTAGAAATCCCGCGAGTTACACACGAAATGCCGGGATGATTTTCCAGGAGCTGCTTAATCTTAACGGGCGTGGGAAACTCCTCCACCTGACCTGTCATGTGGACGATCCGGACCCCGTGAGGGCACACCTCGCTGGATCTCTTGCACGAACCTGTCTGTCCCATAAATGCTTCTGGATCTTGTAAGGCTGTAGTAAAACTGAATGCCAAGAGAATTGCTTACGCGGATACATAAAAAGGAAAGGAAGAGGAATGGTAAGCGAGAAAACATTGGGCAGGAATTATATTTGTGGGCAGGGCAGGGCAGGGCAGGGGGCGGGTTTTACTGTTGGCGGTATTGCCGGGGGCGGAGGCGCAACCTAGATTGGATAAGAAATCCGAGTCATGTCTTTGTATTTATCTTGATAGGCCAAAACTCAATTTCTTTTGCGCCGGCTGCAGTGGATGAGAACAAAATCGTGTCGGAGCACGTAGGCAGGTGGGCCTGCAATTATTACGTGTTTATCAAACGTTGGAAGCGTGATAGAGTGAAACATTTTTCTTTCTCCTGACGTATGCTTTCAACCCCTCATTGGGCCGAGTATCTCAATAAATTGACAATTGCCCCACTAAGTGAGTGATGACCCCCATGGTTAGTAGAGTTTGGTAAAGCCTATGTTCGAGTTTACATACCTAAACATAAAAACATGAAGGAGGATTTATTTATTTATTTACTAGCAAATTTCGGGGGTTAAATTTGACGTTCACCTATACCTGTCAAATAATTTTCAGAGGACGGTAATTTTTAATACCACCCTTAAAAACACAAAATAATGTCATTTTTACTAATTATTCTATATTTATTATATCTTTTATAATATAAATTTACATATTTTTTTATAATATATATACAAATCTATATAAAAATGATAGTCACGTTTTAAATATGCAAGTTACGTGTGACGGTTAGATCATATATTTACAACTATTTTACGTCCAAAATCAAAAAAACGCCTAAATGGCCGTTAAATTTAACCTCGCTAGCAATCATACATACGATGTTAACGCCGAGGGGTAGATTGAATAAATAAAACTTGAGCGTGTGAAAAAGTGGGAGAGGGTGAGGGGAAATGAAGAAGCAATTTGAGAGAGTAGAAGTGCAAGGGTAGGGAAAATGATGCAGGAACCAATACGAAATTCTTCTTTCCTACAATCACATCCTATTTTGTAGATTTTTTGAAGGAGAAAGGGGGTGGCAAGCTAGTTGTCGAGGCAACAAATTTTAGAGATATCATTGAACACAAGGACTGGTCCATCAATTTTGTAAATGTCAATAGTTGTTGTAAACAATTTAAGCCCTTGGGTTTATTGGGTATTTGGAACACACGTAAATGTAAAGGGAATTCACTTGCATGTCTCATGGGACATTTTAGAGGTAGGGACACATGGAGTGGATTTGGCATCCAAGGGTAACGTATCCATGCATAATTGTGATTAGGGTTTCTCACTAGCAATTAGGGTAACAAAGAGGGTATCCATTGTTTCAGTCATAAAAGATGGGGGAAAATCCAATATGTTATTGGTTCAAAACCCAGTTACAATGCTTTCTCCTTATAGCACTTGGTTGCCCCGCTTTTCAATTATAAACTTGAGTAATTGTAGGAAAGCAAGAAATGTGTAAACAACCATATTTGATGAATCTTCACCCCAGTGGATGGAGGAATGTGAGAACACAACAGTGGGTGGTCTTGAGCCTACTCTGTATTTTAACTGTACAATAGGTCAAGATGATGAAAAGTAAACTATCAGGGTCAATGACCATGGAATTGATGGCACCAACTTGAGCCTTAATAGACTCCGCATATTTGAAACCAGACATCCTCCACACTTTGACAGTATTTTCCCACAAACACGAATACAATAGATATTTTTTATTGTTTACATCTTGTTATCACATAGATTGCGCAATCTGCTCAATCATTAAGTGATCTAGTGTAACATGGGAACATCCCAAGGTATGGGACCTTGGCTCCTTGGGATGAACCACCAGAGAAGGCCGACTTCCTACTAAACTATGTGCATATGATGTAAGATCAAGGTGCAGAACTACAATACTTTAAAACAAAACTAATATATCTTTTCTTGGGATAAAGGGGGTAGAAGGATAATTGAAATAAAGAGGTGATGCACCAAAAGTTTTAGGAACAAATAGATCTACTTCACATGCACAAAGCATTATTGCAGAACACTATATAACATGCACAAATCTTGTTAATCTTTTCAATCAATGCTTCTAAAATAATATGAACTTAAAACAACAAAAGGGATGAATATCTTCCACAAGTGAAACAATAAAGATCATATACCACAACTTGCAAGTTAACCGAGAAATATTATCGCATGAAGGCAAGATAAATCATTGCATACAAGGAACTAAAACATCCACAAGTATTGAATGAATTATTTAACACATAAAGCATATCAAATATTCAAAGGAAAAATATTGTTTTGAATATAACTGAGGCTAAAGATTGTTTGTTGACTCAAAAATGATAGAGCCTCCTTACAAATAAGATCAAATAATGCATCCTTCTATTTATAGACTAAGAGGATTGAGCAATTATAGTTATGCCTCTTAACTATTACATATTAAAAATATAATGCAATTATGTTAGGAAACAATCTTCCACAAAATAGCAAAGATTCAGGTTTGACTGAGTCAAACCTACAACTCCCAATGGTGTTGTAGTGGAGACTCGTGTGAAAAAATGGCTACCGATCCTCGGATAGGACTCGCACCACCCTTTTCTCGATCCGATTCTTCCATATTTTCTTCTTCATCTACCATGTTCCTAAACTCAAGAAACCGCTTGATAATCCCTTGAACCTCTTCATCATCTGGTCCACATGCGTAACGATTTAGGACATCTCGCCGCCTCATTTTCTCCGGCCAACTTCCTAGACAATCTTTAGTCGTGTTCATGACCCTCTTGATCTGACTCAAGAATTTCTGGTATGATACCAACTAATGAATGGAATCAAGACCAAAAGATTTAGCTATGTCATTATCTTTGTTCACTAGGCTCTTGAATTGGGTAACAACTGTTTGACGTGAAGAGTATCAATGGTTTTGTTCGAAACTTGCAATCAATCTTGTAAAAATCTTGTATAATATCATATATGCCATCAATTTCCTCGATTCTTCTTTCATCCAACTTTTCCAGGCCTCTTGCAATATTTGGACTCGGACTTCATTGCTTTGTTAAATTCAAATGGTTTCATGATATCATCAATAACTCATTCCTTCAAAATCAAACCTAATTTCACATTGCACATTTTTTCCCAAGTTTCAAGAGTAAGTTCTAAGTTATCACTTTCTTGGGTGAGGAGTTCACTCATCTTAGAGATGAAATATTTCTCGAAATACAATTCATTATACAAATCGACAACATCCTTAATCATTTTCCCCCTTCCTGGAATAAGACTTTCCATTCATGACCCTACTGCTCATCCTTGTTGTCTAATCTTTTCTACCACGGAGAAGTATGTATCGTCAAATCTCAGAGGAATAGCGAGAGTGGTAGTATGAATGGGTTGTGTGATTTTAGTCAAGAGAGTAGTTAGCTTTTCAACCTTACCCTTGAGCTCATCTTTAGTTACTTTATCTTTATCAAATTTATCCAATACGTTACCCAAGGTAACTTGGACATCTTGCTTTGCTCCTCGTGAGTGGCCTTTATGAGAGAAACCCTAGAGATTTGATAGTCCGTTCATTGTAATAGTCTCTTTGGTTTTTCCTAGTAATTAAAGTAGCAATCTAAACAAGCCTCTCCCGTTTGATCCAAAGGACAAGTTAAAAATGAATCTCGGTCTCTGGCATGCCTTCGCGAGGGTGGATCTACGATACTAAGATTGACAACATCAATGATTGGAATCTTCTTCTTCTCGCTTTGGTGTCTACCTATTTAACCACACAAGGATAGAAGAAGAATATTCAGTAGATAATGTAGGCATTATTACCGTAGTAATCAATGAATCGGTGTAACTAGAGCACTTGTTGTAGTCACCAAAAGGGGCACCGATGTGGTAACAATAGAATCCAAAGTGGAAAGGATGGCTACAAGAATTAATGAGATGGGAGCATAAATAGGAGGAGTTTTCCAAGGAAGAGGAGTCCCGAAAGAAGATCCTAATGCCATAACATCTCTAGTTGAAAGAGTGGTAAGTGAGGAGAAAACTTGAGCCATAGAGGGAGAAGTGGTGAGGAATGTAGAATCGAGAATGGAAGAAATGGAGGACATGGTCATAGGAAGAGTGAGAGGTGGAGGGAAGGAGGAATTGAGAATGGTGAAGATGGAAGAGGTGGAGAGAGGGTGACTGCGAAACTTGAGAGACTTTGGGGGAAACACTCAGGTCAATGACCTCAGGAGATTGCACATTAGGAGATGTAACTCCCATTTTAGAAATCAAGAATATCTCGAACCATAAAATAAATCTTATGGGGTCTTGAGACAGGTTTGGGAGTTGTCCTTTTTCCCTTAGAGGGGTTGGTGTGGCCCATCGATGATTGTTCTCGTAATCTACTTTGACGCTTTAGGTCTAATTCCCAATGCTATTAGCACACCGGTAGGGCCTATTTAGAATGTGACCCACCCTTTCCTTCATCTTTGCTACATTCCTCAAGTGATCAATCGATCTATTACAATGGTTGATTCTTGATATTGAGATGTTAATAGGAGGGATATAAAACATGTTCATCATCCGGAACCCTTAGGGGACAACCAAAATTATGTGTTGAGCTACCTCCCAAGAGTTAGTATTTCAAATTCCCTTTCTCTTACTGCATTTTCATCCTAGAAATGAATCCAAATATCCTCCAACTGAGGTATGTGAATGTTGGATGATCCTGATTTGCCAAACTTTTTCCAATAATTAAAACAATTACATAGATGAAATGTCTTCAGAGTCATCTGTTTCATTTCTCCCTCAACGTTATTTTATTTGTATGTAGAGGCACACGTATATCTTTGCACAGTTATTGGAAACTGGGCTACTACCTTATGTCGGTCATATTGAATCTTATGGTAGTGCATCAACTGACGAACCAGGTCCATCAAAATCCACTTATCTGTTGGGCACCTGGACAACTTGACATGAGATCCTATTAATCTAGCCATCCTGATGTATGTGAACATTGAGAATTGTAAATAGATGCCTCCCCATTCCCTAACTTCTTTCCAGTGCCTCATCAAAAATCCTCCATTATACAAATATTTGTTAAAGAAGTACAAAATGAATGCAAATAAGGCATCATTAACTCTTCAAAAATGCTTAGGTCCTTCTTTTATTATGAGTTAAGGATAGTATTCATAAATTTGAGACGCATTCCTTGATCCTACTGGGTTCTACCCAGGATAATGTCTCATACCTATTGCTGCATATACAAGGTAAGAGGTCATACATAAATTTTCAAAGGTTAGAACATCCGACAATTAAAAACATATAACATTGTTGATGTGCTCAACCCATCAAATAAGGTCCTTGTTTTTCCTAATAGTGGTAATATATAGGTACATCCATTCCTAGAAATCCTTAGAAGAAGGAAGTACCATGACCCTTCTCAATAGTGTAATGATATCATTCACCTCCTGAATAAATTCTAATCAAGGAATCGTTTTAGGAAATCTAGATAGTGAACTCTTGGTTTTAGCCAAATAACTCTTATTAACGACCATCATACAAGTATCATTTTTTGTGTCCCGGTTGCTTAAGGGAAGACTCTAGGAAATGATAACATATCCTTCAACATTGAGGGGTTTCAAAAGATCCTCGAAGAAATAATTGTCTAGTTTGATCACTACCTTCCCATCATCATCTTTTACTATACTTGAGTCCTTGTCAAAATGTGAAGCGGAAGAGAGCACAAATTCTAGGCATCTTTGCATCGATGGTGGAAAGGAAGCAACTAGGGAAAGCTCGTTGTCGAATATTGCTTGCATCTATGGTTTCTTATTTGAAGCTTTTACCCTTTCCCAAAATTCAGGAAGATCGATGTGCCTCAAATTTGTTCCCCCGATATTTTCAACATCAGACAAAATTCTTGTAGGGGGTGTCACCCCTTGAAAACCATACTTCATTTTATCTTTCCCTTTAAAGGAAGATCCAGACATTTTTCCCTGATGAGAAACTCAGAAAATCCCACTAAAATGAGAATTGGAAATTTGTAGCGGAAGTGCAACCCTATAAAATAACTTTGAAACTCCAACCTGTACCTCCAATGTGAAGACCCGATCCGAAAGTCTGAAATCGGAACTTTGACCTTTCTCTACAACACCAAAACTCGAAATCCACCAACTCTTTGAAATCCTAAAACCCGAAACTTTGAAATTCCAAAATTGGAACTATGACCTTTCTCTATAGACCGAAACTCTAAAATGAAATTTGACTTGAAGTTCCTACATGAGGTTCCAAAATCATAAATTCGACCGCCCTATAACCCCGAAATTCTAAAATCCAAAACTCCAAAGAAAATTTTGTCTTCTAAGTGCTCTTTTCTCGTGTGGAAGCAATATTTTCCTGTGTGTATAATGATTTGAAGCCTATGTTTCAAAACAATAAAAAAACCAACATGAAAGGGCCATTGGTTTAGGTTTTAAAGACAAACACTCAAAAAAAAAAAACAAGACAAAAGAAATGGGAGAAGTGTTCATGAGAGAGGTAAAAATTACAAAACAAAACCCTAAAAGAGTCCAAAAGGAAAAGCAAAAATAAACTTTCAACTTACCCAAAATTGGTGAGAAAATGAGAAATAATGCTTCAAAAATTGCCTAGGGGTATGGTCGAATGCAGAGGTATGTCAACATGTCGTGGTACTGATTTGTCTCGGTAAAATGATAGGTAAAAATTTCCTATTTATAGAAAAGTGAAAATTAATACCCCATATTGACACATGTGGGTGGTTGGAATTTATTTCCATCGAAAGTCAAAGTTCGAGGTCGACGTGTAGTTTGCATGCAAACTACACATCGAATTTGAAGTGTGAAATGTTGTGGAGGGATCGGTTTTAGAATTCGGAGAGGTCATCGTGTAGTTTGCATGCAAACTACACATCGGAATTGAAGTACAAAATGGTAGTTAGGAATCGATTTGAACCCAACATGCGGTTTGATGCAAACCGTATATGGAGTTCCAACTTCCAAGTCCGAAATGTGTTCGGGTTGGGTTTCAGAACTTAACGTGCATTTTGTATGCAAAATACATGTTGAATTTCAAAATCCAAAATCCAAAATCTAGTGAAAATGATACTAAGGCAATTTTTGAAACAAATTTCAAAAAAATAAGGAATGGGAAAGGTAGAAAGTTGCAATAAAATTTTCAAATCCCTCTTGACAAGGGGAACTTGTAAAGCTAACACATCCAGTGGAAGAAATGGTGCACATGTCCTTCATCCATGGGAATTATCTATACTTTGATTGGATGGAAGGACAACTATTTTTTTGGCAAGTGCAAATGGTTGTCTAACGATGGTAGTAGGACAATCGACATAAAATGGGATTTTCTATTTTTATTTTATTATTTTTTGGATGCAAGGTTATTGATTAGATGACATTTAATTTGTTAGATAAGAGTAAAACATGAATAGAAAAATGGAAATAAAAAGATGGAAATTAAAACCCTACACGTCCCACACCTATTCCAAGACTCATATTGTTCCTACCCAAATAATATTTTCTATTTGTGCTTCAATTTATCATCTCGAATTCACTCAAATTATAACAATCATTGTTTATTGAGCCCCTCTAGGTTAAGCTCGAGTAATTGCAAGAAAACATGCAATACATGAACAATCATCGATAATTGAGTTGTTCATCGGTGTAGTCACAAAATCACACACTTTAGACATTATTTAGTCTTGGTCTCATAATACTATTCATATTGTTTTTGAGTGAAGAAAGTACTAATCAACCCCCATCTTTTGGCCATCTTAATTTGTTTTCTTTCCTCATTCCTAACCTCTTGCACCCGCATGCCCAGTCATCTTTCGTCATTTCACGTTCTTTTATCTTTGGACCGGGCACCCCGGGTGTCCTAGTCCCACGGGGTGCCCGATACGTTTTGAAATCTCCCACAACTTTTTGGGAATTTTCTAGCCATTTCAGCTTCTTATCTTTTTGGTGGTTGGCCATTTCAGGGTTAATTACAAAATTAGATCAAGATAACCCTATAAATATAAAGTTATGAGACTATAATGAGGGACTAAGCACTAGTCAATACTATCATCCACCTAGGGTTGCATATATCAAAGACATTTGAAGATCATTTGCATTCACTTAGCTCCATCAAAAGAGACAAAGTTGGTTAATCAACATCATACAAGCATAGGAGGGGATTCTATTCTATTCCATCCACCATTCTACTACATTTTTACATTTAGTTATTGCTCACTACTTCACAAAGTGTGACTAACACAAGAGCACCTAGGGCACATGATTCACACACACACCAGAACTACATTTGGGTCTGAAATGTAGTGCAACGCTTAGTTATTAAGCCCATTATTGTGGCATTTGAGGTCATTCTGACCTATTCATATGAATTCTTCTTCTTTTAGGGTTTTGATACTTCTTGTCTTTTGCAGGTCTTTTATTCATCTTGGATTATTAGCGACACTTGCGCAATGTATTGAACCCGATGTGACATGCATAATGAATGTTTTTGATCACTTACGTAACCTTTCAAACTCGCTACAAACCTTTCACATAGAAGCAGGTGCTCGTTTTGTAGACCAAGGTACCCACAAGTGCCCCAGTCCCTCTCTAGGTGCTCCAGTCCACTCAGATAGCTCTGATCCTTCCTTTTTGGGGCCTTTACACAGCTTTTCCCTACTTCTTGTTTCTCCATATTTTTTTGTGACACAATCCATTGAGCTCCTCTAATTAGCTGAGTCACTTCCTTACTCTTTTTGCATATTAGGGTTTTCATTTTCATTAGTTTAGTTTCTTGTGTCACTTTCCATAGTTGTTTATTGCATTTATTTACTGTATTTACATGTTGTTCTAGATTAGATTAACTACTATTATTCCAAATTTTTAGTTAATCATTTTGGTGAACCAGACGTGACATCTCATTCAACACTTTCTTAACAATGGTCAAATTGAGCTTCCAAAATCTACAACATCTACACCTATTAATGAAAATCATAAACTCAAGATTTTTAATAACCCCTTACTAAAACATAATACAAAAACAATTGATTCCTCTACTAATTATGTCTATCAGGAAGTGCCTCCTCCTGGATCAGGAGCTCTGGATTTCTTAGTTGCAAGTACTGACGCTTCGCCACCAATAATTTTCTTCTCCGATCACGATTATCATGCAAATTTTACTTCCAATCATTTACATATCAGTGCATCTATTGGTTTGACCTCTATTAACAACACTAAGGTTGACCCATCATGGCCCATTAGTGCATGCTCTATTTCACTTCTCAAGGATATTGGCTATCCTCAATCGTAAATTGAGTACCCTTTCAACAAACCCTTTGGCATTGTTAAGCTACATGTTACGGTTGGTCCTCTTACTTTGCTTGTGCCTTTCCTCATTGGAAACACAATTGACGGATGCGACATGCTTCTTGGTCTCAATTGGATTCGTTGCTTTCAATCTATCATTTCTATGAATCATTTTCGACTTAAATTTATTCACAATAATCAGGTCATTTCTATTGATGGTGTCCCTCCATCTACTCTATGGTCGTCATCTCCTTGCATAGTAGCTAGTACATCATCTAACACATCACACTCTATGTTACTCAAAGCACAATCTACTCCTAGTTCACCTACTCAAAGCGTTATCTACACGACCTCACCACTCTGCTATTCCTACACATAGGTATAGGCCCATTCCTAGGATAGTTATTACATCTCGACATAGATCACCACCTTGGTTTATTCCACGTGGGTTTCCATCACCTTCGCAATCAGCATCACGTAGATCTCCATCACCAACACATTTTTCTACGCCACGACATTCATCATATATTCATCCCTCACATGCACATAGAATTCATTCACCAACACAACATTTTTCTACTATACCACCATTATTAGATCACAGTCATACACTTTCGTCATCACATGCATGGATGGACCTTCTTCCTTCACTGTCATTGGATAGTTCATTCCTATGTAGGTACTTTGGGGCATAACATCCAACACACCCCCTCCTCATACTAAGCGTCAACACATCTATCATAATTACATCATCATACATCAATCTTCTCACATAGGCATACTCATTACACATTTTAGCATCATCATTACCCGATGACACACTCTTGTGCTTCGGTTCACACTTGACTATTGAGGGCTTACTACACATGAACCCCACACACTACACTATAGACACCACACATTGTATTTCACACATTCTACATTTAGTCCATATCATTTCAATCTTTGCATATCTATACATCATACATCATACTAGTCTTCATCATACTCATCTAGCATTACATCCTACATACTATACGCTCTTAGGCACACTACACATATTGCATTCAATACTATACACTACACATCACATGGTCATTTATCATCTTCATTACATATACTACATCATATTCTATGTGTTGCACTCACTACCCTATGACACACTTTAGTTCCTTGGTCCATACTCGATTGCCGAGGGTTTACAAATCAAATGGACCTTACATTCATCACATGTTTATCATTCAACCTTTCATCATGCAACATTTCTAGGATAGTGACACATGTTATAGGCTAAATTGTCACTTATTCTATCATCTTGTAGTGGTATACACTTTAGGATACATCACCACTCCCTACTATTCATCTTGTAGTGGTATACACTTTAGGCTACATCACCACTCCCTACTATTCATCTTATAGTGACACACACTATAGGCTACATCGTCACTTCCTATATCATCTTGTAGTGATACACGCTTTAGGGCTAAATCATCACTCATACATTCATTTTGTCATGATATATGCTTAGGCTATAAGGTTCATGCACATCTCTTCTATATGTCACATATCATCATCACTACGCATACATACTCATCACAACATGCTAGACACAACACACACTATTCGACCATTTCCCGATGACGCACTCTCGTTTATGGTTCATTCTTGACTACTGAGGGGAAAACCAAATGAACCTCATTGCATACATTTCCATTCACTCAAGGGCACGTGGCTCCTACCATCCATCTTGCATTCCATTCCATTCATCCACGATCATACTGCATATTATGGTTGCTTTTACTCTTGCTTACTTTTTTCTTGTCCATTGTCGCTTTTTTACACATGCTAGTTAGATTACTGATATGTCATTTATCTATATCATCCACACATGCGTGTTCACGTCATTTTCTAGTTGTGATCACAGATACAGGTCTCTTACACGTAACATGGATGTTTGCCTTCTACCCTTCCTACACTAGTTGTTGGGGGCATCCACATTCGTCTCTCACAGTGCTTATTATTTCATTTTGTGTTTAGCACTTTACATTACTTGGTTATACATGATTTTGACATACTAGTTATCTTTCTAACATGCTAATGGGTGCTTCATGTGCAACATTTTTTATGCAGGGATATTTTCTTTCATACTTGTTTGTTATATTGTTTGTCTATTGTTTTCTCTTGTTTATGGGAATTTCCCTTTGTTTGATGTGCACACTTATTTGTTTGTATATGGCTATGATGAAATTGCGTGTTTTGTGACATCGTGAGTGATGTCCCATGTTTATATCTCGCTTTTGCATCTTACTTTTTCTTCTTGTGTGGTTACATTACTACATTGCTTGGTAGCTTATACATTGTTTGCATAGATTACACATTTATGTATAAATGCATGCTTTTTTGTACTAACACTTGTCTTTTTCTAGTCTTCTTGTTTGTGTGCACCTTGGTTTCTACCAAGCACATTCCCTTCCCCTACAGGGAATATTTTCGAGTAAATGTAGTTAGTACTCTTTTGGGGCCGCATTCTACTATCATCGATGTTGTATGCACCCTCAAAGAGGGGGGCATCATTTGGGGTTTTTACATTCTACTCGGTGCTTTTACATCGGTTTAGTTCAAGGTGCACTTTACGCCATTGGCATTATGGGTTATATTGATATATTTGGTACAAATTTAATTCTGAAAACAATAGAATAAAACACCAAATATAAACACAAATAATATACTTTTGATTTTATTCATTCAGGATTACAATTACATTGATGGAGAATACATTTTATAATGTTTGAGCTCCTACAAAGGTGGAGTCAAACTTCATCTTCAATCCTATCTCCTAGTATCTCTCTCATCCCTCAAATTGCTCCAACAATCCCCAAGATATCTCACACTCCCAAATAGCTACATGAGTTGTGCATGAAAAATAATTGTGCACACTCATGTATTATTTAAATATTAAATAATACAAATATTCAAACTATATGTTCACACTATGAACAATTATTTCCTAACATTCACCCCCTTAGTGTGAACATGGGTGAGTTATGTCTAGTACCTACTCATGTTCTACAATATGATGGTTTTCAAAGAGTACCATCAACTCCAACAAGTTTTCTAGTGGAACCATTAACCACTCGTATGTGATTTTCTAAGAGATTCACAAACTCTCAAATTGGTTTTCTAGTGGACCACCAACCACTTTCATAGCAACATACACGTTTCCCCACTCACATTTTACAAAAGGGAACAATATATAGGAAAATATGTTCCTAACTATGAACAAGAATTATCCTTTTGTTCTTTATTTACTACCACACATGCTAAAATTAAACACACCGAACACAACTGAAAAAAACATGGCCACCAAAGCAATATTGCGGCCTCATCGATGGTGCTTGATGAGAGGTCACTAAAATTCCTCCTTCCTCTGTTGCCTCCATCCTCCATGATGATGTTGCTAACTTATTCAGATTGAATCATGGAACTCAATTACAACTCGAATGTTAGGTTACACTGAAAATGCATCCATAAGGCAATTTTTATTTTTAGTTTTTACAAGTTTGACAATGACTCTAGTTGATGACACAAAACGACTAGATTATAACAAGACAATACGATAATTAAAATTCTAACGCTACTTTTGACTTGAACAATTATAACAAAAAAGTAATATTTAATTACTTTCAACTTGACAATAACAAAACACTTGACTAAAAATGAATCTTATTATAAAGAAAACAATAGATCAAACATTACAACATTAAATTTGACAAAACAAGTAAAAGAAAAAAACAAAACAATTTTGAATCTTGGCTATTATAAGAAAATAAGGACTAGATATTACAAGACTTGAATTAAAAAAACATAGGTTAATACCACACTAACCTTAAGAATTGACTAACAATTAAACTATGTCACCAATCAAGATTCTCAAGCCATTGGCCTCAGGCTCTATATAGGAAGACATGTTTTTATTAGTTTTGAGTCAATAAGTTATTTAATTTCTTGTAAACAAAGTCAATACTACAACAAATTAAATAACTTATTGACTCAAAACTAATAAAAACATGTCTTCCTATATAGAGCCTAAGGCCAATGGCTTGAGAATCTTGATTGGTGACATAGCTTAATTGTTTAGTATTACTAATTGTTAGTCGAGTCTTAAGGTTAGTGTGGTATTAACCTAAGTTCTTGTTTTAATTCAAGTCTTGTAATATTTAGTCCTTATTTTCTTATAATAGCCAAGAGTCAAAATTATTTTTTTCTCTTTACTCGTTTGTCAAATTTAATTTTGTAATGTTTTATCTATTTGTGTCTTTATAATAAGAGTCATTTTTGTAGTCAAGTGTTTTTTTATCGTCAAGTTTAAAAGTAATTAAATATTACTTTTTTGTTATAATTGTTCAAGTCAAAAGTAGCGTTAGAACTTTAATTATCATATTATCTTGTTAAAATCTAGTCATTTCGTGTCGTCAACTAGAGTCATTGTCAAACTTGTAAAAACAAATTGCCTTATGGACACATTTTTCATTTATTTTTAATAATACATGAGAACGATTCACATATAAATAGCTCAATGAGCTCCTTAAATCAAGGAGTCATGGGGCGAGGGGTTCGCACAATCTACAAACCCCGCACACATCGGAATTTACAGGACATGATAGTCCTTAGCATCCTGGGAAGCAGTTAAAGGTTAGAGGATATAATGAAATTGATCCCTATACTTCTTCAGCCAGTGGCGTCAAATCGCCCAAAAACCTGGACGTAAAGATATCTCTTGACACATGTTCAGGGAAGCAATTAAAGGTTGGAGGATACATCAGAATTCCTCCCTATACTTCTTTGGCCAATGGCATCGGATCACCAAAAAACCCCGGCAATACAGGATATCCTTCTACACTCTCTTTCTCGACATGGATTAGGTGCACATGTTCCATTTACATTTTTCATTTACGTATTTTACATTTACATGATTTTACATACCTATACATGCATCTTTTACATTACGTTTTTACACATACATATTTGAATACTTGATCATTTTCTCCTTGCAAGTTGGGCCATATGGGAAACAAGCAGTCAAATGGAGGCAAAAACAACAACAACAACAATGAAAATGTCAACAACAACATTTCATGGCACCACCCACCATACTAACCATGTAGGTACTGTTATCCATATTTTGCCCCCCGGGTAAAATATTGGATCAGCCACGACCCTGTGCGAGAACAAAGAGAATAAGTGGCTCTATCGCATGAATTCATGTCTTAAATCTATTTGACAGACTCGGGTAGGCTCTAAAATAAAAAGGGAAAAGGTTAGCGTTTGAGCCCGAGTCAAAGCCAAAGCGGGGAGTCGGAGGAAAAGGTGAAAATTTTCCTTTTGACAAAAGGCACAAAGGAAAGAATTGAAACGCATCTCCCCAGCCAACCAAAGGGTGCCACGTGTCCCATATCAAAAGGGGACCCATTTTTCAAGCTATTTTCCCGCCCATTTGTACGGATTTGATACAAACTTCAAAGGGGCATATCTTTCAACTCAAGGCTCGAAATATTGTGAATCTTACACCATTGGAAACATCTCGATGTCCTCTACACCATAGAAAGATTAAAAATCATATTTTCAAGCCCTAGTAGGTGAAAAATGGAGAAAACATCTTGGGCCTTTAATGCAGGATCTTCTTACTCTTAACTACCAGATCCAATTCGATTCGATCCACTGGGGAACTAGAAGTGACATATTGTGGGTGAATTTATAGAAGGCATTAATATTCAGTGGTTGAGCTTTCAAAGTAGGGTTCAATGCGTATCTCATGGTGGTTAGAGTAGGATCCAACTTTTCCCTCCTCCCCCTCTCTTATTCTTCTATATATTCTAACACTTCTCATTTTGGAAAGGGGAGACATTCTGAGCATAGAGAAACTCTGTCAAATTTGTTTCTCGATGCCATTTTTAGTAGTGAACCTTCTCCTATGCCGGAAAATGTATTTGTGCCTCTATTCTAGAAATTTAATGGTCTGTGCACCTTCTAGAGCAATAAAAACATGTTTTTGTGGTGTTCTTCAACCCTTTGCATCGTTTTGTTGTTTCTCTCGTGCCTCTCCCTTCCAGATTTGTTTTTTTGTGCATGTATTTCACATTTACAGGTGTAGGATGTTGTGTTTCATGGAGTTTAATGGTGAATTTGAAGATCTGGGCCATGTTACTTCTGTCTAACCTCCCTCATCTCCATTTTTTCTATTTCTTTCTCCCTCAACAGAATATCTCGCTTCCTTTGCTAGTGTATCATTGCTTTAGTGTAGTCTCTCTGTTTTTCCCTTTTTATTTCTCTCCTTATCTCCTTAGAAGTTAAATTAGGATTAGATTAGATTGTGTGCACTGGAATATCTTGTGGCAGGTAGATTATGAAGAGGAACCATCCTTCTTTGGAGAGATTTCCCATTTGTAAGGTCCCACACCTTTGGGAAGTTCAATGTTATGCAATCACACCAAATGTGTATGCCCTAGAAAAGCGTATCCGACGACTCATTTAGGGGTGTTGTGATTCTGCAGTAATAGTTTTGGCACGCCCGATGGGATAGGTCTGAAGCACCTTACCACTTCACTTCATAAGGTTCGATGTGCTCTTGGTGAAGATTTCAGCCTTTGGAGGCACTTTCAAGCACATCTGGCAACTCCATCTGGTCAACAAGCCTATTTCTGAAGTTGCAGACATTTTCCCATCCATTTCCACCCATCTTCATTCACTTTTCTTTCCATATCTCCCATTTTCTTCCATTTCATGAAGTCGTGCAATCATGACTTCATTCCCTTCATGGAACTCACACTTACAACAATGTAACCCACCTCCGATGTATTTCCCAACTCCAAATAAGCATTATAATCAGATACAAGACCATAATGCTTACCCATATGAGCAGTGTCAAAACCAGTTTGACTATGAAGCTTATCAAGGACAAGGGGATGCATATGATGGTGATAGTTATGCAGAGGATGTTGGTCTACTAGAGAAGATTCAAAAAATGGAGGCTAACATGGTGCAGTCCAGGGCCATAACACAAATGAAGGCATTCGAGATTGGTTACAGGCACCTTATCCATGGGAAGGCCCTTTTCCAAGACATTACAGACCCTCAGGAGAAGCTAGACTTCATGGTTGAAATGCTGCCCCAACTTGCACAATGGACTGAGGAGATCGAGGCCTATGAATTTGGTGCCAGGAAGCCTTGTCAATGGGTAAATCCTACACCATTATCTGGTAATTTTCTCTCCACTCCTCAAGCAACACCATCTCAATTTGAGATTTAATTTTCAAGCTACCCATTGTATGCTTCCCCAAGTGTGAAATCCATTTCTCCATCCCCTAGTCTTCCATCCCATTTTAGTTCTTCTGCCCTTTTCCCTTCCAAATAGTCATCCCCTCCAAACAAACAAGAATTTCCACCTCCCTCCCCACCACAAATAATTGCAAATCTAGTTGAACCCCAACCTGCCACTCCTCTTGCTTTCCCAAACCCATGTTGGGAAGATAATCACGAATCCAAAGAAAGGACAACAAGAAGAGAAGCCCAACATAAAAGAAATAATAGACAATCTGATGAGTTGGGGTGTTAAATTTGGGTTTACAAAGACTACCTTGAATGTCAAGCCAATAAAGGAGGTCAAGGTTGAAGAGCCAATGGTAGTTGAGTTTGAATTTGCAACGAGAGGAGGAGGACCATACGTTTCGAGAGGCCCCAAGTGTGAAGAAATCCACATAAGAACCTTTAGTTCTTCCTCCCTCTTCCTCCCCTTCAAACTCTAATGTCGAAGAAGAGTTTGAGATTTCAAACTTCATGTTTGAAGATGAGGGTAACCATGGTGAGAAAATTTCAAATTCGAAGGACACCATGGAGGAAGTCGAACACACGCAGTAGGAAAACAAGGAGGAAAATTATCTATCTGACTTGGAGGATTATCTTGATGGAGAGGATCCCGAGGAGATCACATCATTTTCTCCTTCATCATCCACCTTCCAAGTACATGAGTCTGCTGCCATGGAGGAGAAAATCAAAGGACAACAACTCGCATCTCATAGTGGCCCTCTCGGAATCAAGTTTGAGAGACTTAAACCTTCCATGTTCTTCAAAGGAGGAGGGAAGAGAAAAGGAAAGAGAATGTCATCATCTCTCTCACACCATCTCACACCATCCATTCAAGAAGGTCCACAAGAAGAATCCATTTTTGGAGTTGAATTTCAGAGAAATGGGCACATCCAAAGGATCAGACCATGCCCAATTAGGTACTTGGATTCACTAGAGCCAAAGGAGAAACCAAAACTAGTCATGTCCATTTCAGGGCATGAGGATGAGCTACAAAGCACCAAGGATCAGCTATCATACCTCTTCAATCTAAATGCATAGCAACTAAAAGAGGTATTTGATTTGTCTCCAGTTGATACTTTGGTGATTTGGGTGGAAGATCAGCTTGTAGTTAGTTTTTCACTCATCCAACCAGCCATGTTTAGTGCCAAATCAGTTGCATGGCTGCCATTTTTGAGGAAGGGAAGTTATTTCTCCCTGCCAATTACAGGCTTTGTTTGAGCTCCCTTTGCTCTTGGTTAGAGTAGTGTAGGTAGGTTTTTTTCAATAGAAGAAGTGATTTTGCACACTTTGCATATCCCACTTGGGGTATGTATGATTTTCAGTTTGTACATAGTTTTTGGTGTTGTTTTTTCTCTTGCATAGTCCATTTCAGTTGGCTTTTGGTGAAGTTCAACTCCAAGTTCAATGGTTTTCCAAGAGGCTCAGAGGTCAGATCTTCAAAAGTTTAGATCAGTTTCATGTTTATCAGGTAGACTCCATGCCCAATGGATGCTTCAAGGCCACTGGTCTCTTCATCTAGCAGATGATGTCCCCTTGAGTCACCAAATTGTTATCCATATTTCACCCCTGTGTAAAATATTGGATCAGCCACAACCTTGTGCGAGAAGAAAGAGAAGAAACAGCTCTATCATGTGAATCCGTGTCTTAAATCTATTTGATAGACTTGAGTAGGCTCTAAAATAAAAAGGGAAAAGCTCAGCGTTTGAGCCCGAGTCAAAGCCAAAGCGAGGAGTCGAAGGAAAAGGTGAAAATTTTCCTTTTAACAAAAGGCACAAAGGAAAGAATTGAAACACATCTCCCTAGCCAACCAAAGGCTGCCACATGTCCCATATCAAAAGGGGACCCATTTTTCAAGTTGTTTTCCCGCCCATTTGTATGGACTTGATACAAACTTTGAAGGGGCATATCTTTCGACTCAGGGCTCGAAATATTGCGAATCTTACACCGTTGGAAACTCTTGACGTCCTCTACACCATGGAAAGATTAAAAATAATTTTTTTCTGTCCCTAGTAGGTGAAAAATGGAGAAAAATTCTTCAGGCCTTTAATGCAGGATCTTCTTGCTCTTCAACTACCAAATCCGATTCGATTCAATCCAGCTGGGAACCAGGCGACATATTGTGGGTGAATTTGCAGAAGGCATTGATATTCAGTGGTTGAGCTTTCAAGGTAGGGTTCAATGCATATCTCATGGTGGTTGGAGCAGGATCCGAATTTTCCCTCCTCCCCTCTCTTATTCTTCTATATATTGTAACACTTCTCATTTTGGAAAGGAGAGACATTCTGGGCATAGAGAAACTCTGTCAAATTTGTTTCTCGATGCCATTTTTGAGCAGTGAACCTTCTCCTATGCTTGGAAAATGTATTTGTGCCTCTATTCCATAAATGTAATGGTTTGTGCACCTTCTAGAGTAATAAAACGTGTTTTTGTGGTGTTCTTCAACCCTTTGTATCATTTTGTTGTTTCTTCGTGCCTCTCCCTTCCATATTTATTTTTCTATGCATGTATTTCACATTTGCAGGTGTAGGATGTTGTGTTTCATGTAGTTTAAAGGCGAATTTGAAGATCCAAGTGTGTTACTTCTATCCGACTTCCCTCGTCTCCATTTTTTCTGTTTCTTTCTCCCTCAATAGAATATCTCGCTTCCTTTGCTAGTGTATCACCGCTTTATTGTAGGCTCTATTTTTCTCTTTTTCTTTCTCTTCTTGTTTCCTTGGAAGTCAAATTAGGATTAGATTAGCTTTCCTACACTGGAATAGCTTGTGGCAGGTAGATTAGGAAGAGGAACCAACCTTCTCTGGAGAGCTTTCCCATTCGCAAGGTCCCACACCTTTGGGAAGTTCAATGTTATGCAATCACACCAAATGAGTCTTCCCTAGAAAAGCAGATCCGACGACTCATTTGGGGGTGTTGTGATTCGCACTAACAGTACATCACACACATTAACAGCCTACACATGTTTCTACCCTATGTTCACTCTCCTCACTCTTTTACACTTTTTCATCTTTATTTTCTCGCGCTCCATCATCGTTTTGTGATTCCATAGTTTTCCTAGTCCTTCGGCATGTTTTCTACTAAAATCTTCATGGACATCAATTACACATCTCTATCAAATTTATGTTACCGAGCTTTCCACTCACCAACATAAAGTGGGGAATTGTAGTAAAAATCACACACTTTAGAAATTATTTAGTCTCGGTCTCATACTACTATTCATATAGTTTTGAGTGAAGAAAGTACTAATTAACCCCATCTTTTAGCCATTTTACTTTTTTTTCTTTCATCATTCCTAACCTCTTGCACCTACATGCCCAGTCAAATTCTGTCATTTTGTGTTATTTTAGCTTTAATGGGGTGCCCATGGGTGCCCTAGTCCCACTAGGGGCGCCCCATTCATTTTTGAACTTTCTTGCCACTTTTGGGCATTTTCTAACCTTTTCACTTCTTATCTTTTTAGTTGTCGACAATTTTGGGGTTAATTACGAAATTAGATTAAGAGAACCCTATAAATATAAAGTTATGAGACCATAATGAGGGACCTAAGAACTAGTCACTACTATCATCCACCTAGGGTTACATCTATCAAATGCAGTTGGAGATCATTTCCATTCACTTAGCTCCATCACAAGGGACAAGGTTGGTTAATCTCGCATCACACAAGTATAGGAGGGGATTCCATTCTATTCCATCCACCATTCTACTAAATTTTTACATCTAGTTATTGCTTGCATTTACTTCACAAAGTGCAACCGACACAAGAGAACCTAGGGCACATGATTCACACACACACGTAACTACAATTCGGTTTGAAATGTAGTGCAACCCTCGATTAATAAGCCCACTATTGTGGAAGTTGAGGTCATCATGACCTATTCACATGCATTTTAACATGCAGGACATGCCATCCATTCTCAATACTTACGCATACGAGTGTTTCCCTTTAGCCAATTACCTAATAATGAAATGATATTCTCTTGGAGCAACAACTTGCATACCTCTTTTAAGTCATCAATATCTCGATTAGATTATCTCGATGCCTTCTTTTGTTCTAAATATTGTGACTATTCCTTTAAACACTATATTTCACCCCGAAGATTTGAGTACCCCTATGGTTTCGATAAACATCCTTTGATGTGCATGATGTGGGTACCTTGCATGTAAAACTTCCTCCTTAGTGATGGTAGGCTTCTGCTATAACGCTTCCCTAGCACGCGCAACTTCAGTGCGTGTAGTAATCTTCATAGGTAATAGCTCGAGGTTAGGTTCCGCCGCGACTTTAGCATCCACGTATTTTCCATAGCGCGTTGTATTCTAACCATACATCTACCCTTTTTCTCCTGTTTATTTTTCTTGCTAAGATGTTCATATAAGTCTCGGGCATTCGTCATAGCTTTGATTTTTGCCACAAAAAAACAAGTAATATTCTCGAGGACATTTACACTTCTAGTGGTCGGAGATCTCGCATGTAAAACACATTCTACGAGGGAACTTACCTCATTCACTACCATGGCCTCACCCGAATCCACCATGATAGCCTCGACCTCTACCACGACCTCCTTGAAATCACCCTTCGTTTTGATCATAGCGTGCTTGAGTGTGGTCACGATCATGGTGCTCAATTTTTCCTTTAGAGTTATCTGATACTCCAGTCTATCGCACACCAATATCTATGGCATCATGGATTTGACCAATCAACCAAAATCTTCTATATTGTGAGTCATGGACCAATAAATCTTATAATAGAAAGATACATTCTTTCTTATCGTGCATTGTAATAATGGGCAGGCTTGCATCATGGCCCAAATGAAATATCTCATAGTCTAGCAACAATGAATACACTGATCTATGAGGGAAAATATCTTTGGCGTGCCCTTCAACTTCACAATCTATACACTAAATCCCAATGTACGTCTCATGTGATGAATTTTCTGATAGTTTCTCCAACTTCTTTTCCATAGATTCAATGTGTGCCTCCGGGAATGAGATCACTCCGATTTGTCTATACTCCCGACTGCTTCAACATGCAAAGTGGATTTAATTACTTCGCGTGGGTCCGTATATGTCTTATGTGACAGAAACCTCCTAAAAGGTGTGATCAAGCCCCCAACGAACCACTATGCATGTTGGATTGCATGAATATCATAAGAAATTTTAGACAACAAAGTGTCTTGAAATGGACATCATATTCTTGAATGCTCTTAGTAGTGCCATGATTAATATCCTTGAGCATGCTTATACTCTTCTGCTCAAACATATACTCCTTGAGGAAAAAATCCTTTAATGTTGCATAATCTACACAAGTCTAATTAGGGTCAAACTTCTTGTACCAAATGTGTGTGCATCCTTGTAATGTAGTTACAAACTGAATTGCCTTGCCTTTGTGAAGCTATAATTACTTTTGCACACCATTGTATCTCACACATGTGCATGTCTTCAACAACATATTATATGACCCTATACTATGGAATACGGAGATATATCTCCATGTAAATATTCTAGGGTTGATGAGGACCCTGCCCACCTAATCTAGAACCTCTTGTGTTACCTCTACCTCTAGAACCACCAAATCCACAAGAACTAGAGCCACCTATGCCCTTGATCCTCCTTTGTAGCTAGAAGCAAACTAGTGGGTGTACTAACATGTGTCCTAATATTGGTATTAAACCTGAACTCATATAGTCTACAAAGTGGTACTACTCCCGAAGTGAGTCCAAAATTCTATGCGCTTGAGTTCTATGTTGATGATGCACCTAAGAAGGTACCTCCAAATAACAAAGAAGACGTTTTCCCGGCCATAGATGTACTTGTTATCTGAATTACTCCTGCTTCTTCTACTACCCAAACTAGCTTGTTGACTACTAGTTGTACTAGATACTAGAAAACCAAGCGCAAGGGCTAGGTTACTAGGTAGATTTAGATGCGGGCCCGTTTCCCATGTCATATCTCTTTGGCGCACTCCCATGTGAGGTCAAGGAGGGTTCCCTATTATGCTTTCCCAAATGGGGAGTTTTAGATGCTCTGGCTCCACGCCTTCTACATGAGCTCCAAATCCTTCATGATCCATCTCTCTCCTCAATGCCATCCACTTTGCAATATCACATTACTTCTCTATCTCCACCTCGCGCACCTCATTGTACTTAAGCCACCTTTCTTCTTGTTGCCTCTCTATCACTAGGTCTACCATCCTTCACCAAACCTGCTCCTGCCCCTATGCGTGGTGGGGTTCAGCTAGCCATCGACTTCTCTTCCAAGTTCAAGGTTACCATCAAGAGTTTGATTGCTAGTGGAATGCCTTACAACTAAGTTCCCCTTTGGATAACGTAAAAAATAGAACTCAGCTACATTTGGGAAAGAATAAGTAGAGATTGATTACTCCAAGATATAGCTATTTAGAACACCATGGAACCAAGAGTCCACAACGTGCATTCAAATCGATCAACATCATTGAGGGCCTGAAATTCTTCCTGCATCTAGACAAGTGTGCGATACCTCCAATTCCTTTTAGATGCATAAACAACTAGCCACTCATAAAACTCTACCTAAAAGATAGCAAAGAATCTCTCAAATAAATAGTCAAACAAATTCTGCTCCACCCACGTGCATGTGTCAAAATCAGATCCAGTGTTGAACCTCCGAGCGTACTCTTCTTCCAGATCTTTTATCCACTCCTTAACACTTGTTAAGTTCAACTGAGTACGTCTTCATAATGAACCATCCTAAAAAAACTAAAAATAGGTCCCGACAATGGAACCAATGATGCAACCTAGAATCCACTATGAAAACCCAGGTGCGCTAGCACATCACCTAGCCTGAGCTAAGTGCTCACCCGAAGCGCGTAAAGGTACCAAGCCCTTCTTTATAGTTTCTTGTGTAGGATATTAGTGTGATGAGGATAAAGCATAATCAGAACCATAAATAACCATAAACATTCCACATAGCATATACCAGATCTAGATCTTAGAGAATCATGAATTAAACAATAAATATAATAAGATCAACCACACAAGAACCAGTTATAGTCATGTTTAACACCATTATCTAGCCAACATACTCCATTACATTAAATAATATAAAACATAGAAGCTTCTTACATTATAAAGTATCACCATAAGTTATGCGCATCGACGATCTAAGAGCATAACTCATCAATAATTCACTATTGCTAAACTATATAGTTCAATACATACTTATAGGGATGGGGACTTTTCCTTCGCCGCCTATGCACTTCTCAAAATAGGCCGCATGTTGATAATAGCATGCACCTTTACAATAACATACACACATACAAGTGCACTAATAATAGACATCATATATTTAACATGAAGAAATAATCCTATTATTAACTTAAGCTCATGCATGGCGCTTATTAGTCGCTCATTCCCAAAATATCATTTTTGTGTCACGCAAGTCTCCATCCCGATGTGTTCTCCACATGATATCACCAAAAATATCCCTTATACATAAAAACAACTAAGTCTCGGGTCAACTTGTTTTGGTGCATGTTTCCTTTCCTATCTTTCCACACCTTCAAATGCACCTTGTTCCTACGTGCGAATCCTATGTGTGTCTTCTCCTTAGGACAATACTATTTCTACTCAACATAGTGAGGGTTTTAGATCACCTTTCATCCTTGTGAAGATCAGTTTTAGAGATTTTACATGACAGGGTGCCCAATTGTAGACTAGAGTGCCCTTGCAGCACCCTAGTCCCTCTTTAGGCGCTCCAGTCTAGCTAGATCCTTTAGCTCCATCCTTTTCATGACCTCTTCAAAAGAGTTCCTACTTCTAATATTTCTAATCACCTCTACGACATAGTGTGACATGATTCTATTATTCAGATGAGTTCTTTCCTCTTCCTTCTTACATATTAGGTTAGCATTTCCTTTTGCATAATTGTTTAGATTATTTACATACTTCCTTTACTGCATTTATTTACTTTATTTACATATGTTCATAGCTTAGATTAACTATTCCCCATCTAGTTAATTTTAGTTAATCATTTTTGTGAACCCAATCCTTCTTCATCACATCTTCTAGGGCTTACATTTGTATTAAGGAATTATGAGTATCTCAATCAATGATTTCTTTCTTTTCGATCCGATTTACTAAAAAGAGTATAACATTTTCTTCCTAATACTCGCATTCGTGCTGACATGTATCCTGACTCAGTTTATCAATCCTTTTCCGATGCATTCTCTTCACACCTAGTTTTCAAGTCTAATATTCCCTCTGATGTTCTCACTTTTGATAATGACCCACCATTGCATATCATATCTTGCATTCATAATGTAGTTGTCAAGCGTAATTGGATTGATAACAAATATGAACTTAACTTGTGTCCTATGTCATTCCTTGATATTTTAGGTCTTACTGCTCATGATGTCAGGACATATAGTATTTCACTGCGTATTTAGGATGGTTCCATCCATCCATGTTTCGGTCACATTACATTTCCCATCACTTTGTTGGTCCCAATATTGTCCACAATATCTTTTTCATTGTTTATTTCCCGGTTTCCTATAACTATCTACTTGGTAGACCATGGCTTCTTTCCATGCAAACTATCACCTCTATTGTACACAATTGTGTTAAATTCTTACATGAGAGCATTGAGTACACCGTTTTGAGACCGCAATCCATTCCGGTATTGCGATTAGTCTTCTAATACTAATCTTCTATCCCACACAAATATTACAGATGAGCCCCAACCTAGGGAAGAACCAACTCACTTACCACCACTTGACGGTACCATTTGTGTGATAGATGTAATTTCTCTTGTTCCACCTAATACTACTACTCGCTATGATTCCTTATCGGGGTCTTTCCGGTCTATGGATGTCACTCTATCACATCAATACATCACGTACCTTAGCATGCCCACCATTCACTTGCACACTCTACATGAATGATTGATATTGGGAACACATTCCATTTAATCCTACATGCGATGAAATTATATGTACACATGAGGGTCTAGATCACTTAGGGTTTTATTTTTAGGACCTTTATCCTACATCACGTGCTCCTCATATTTATTATGGATTTGTTCATATCACTGTTGTTTATGGTTTGCGTGTATTTCATATTATAATATATCTCTCACGTACTCCTTTCTTGTCATCACTTACATTATAAAAATCATGGATTGATTATATGGAGGTACACTAGATCCAAATCATATAAACATTTCATTTCCTATGCCCTTTGGACGTGTTTTCATTTACAATGGCTCTTTCTAGATACACTCAAAATATCACTTGTTGGTATACAAAAGGTTATCCACTTCCTCCATTCACCGATGAGAATTTTGTTATGGGCATGTACAACTTACGCCTTAATGGCTCACTACGTGACCCACCGACACTATTGCTTACCAAGTCACTAATGCTTACCCATTCGACCATGAACCTGAGAGAAATGATATTATAGATAACATTACATGATATTGTATATTACCACACATACATTGGGGGGAATATTAGCTCACACATTCCCCCCATCACATTACAATCATATATGTATCCCTCATTATCATTCTTCCATAGTACTATATCACATTTTAGCCCTATGAAGACCCGAGGTTCGAGAGATTTTTCACAAACCGGGGCACCTAGATTGTAGACCAAAGTGCCCAAAGGCACCCTAGTCCCTCTCCAGGAGCTCTAGTCTAGCTAGATCCTCCAGCTCCATCCTTTTGGGACCTCTTCACAATCGTTCCTACTTTTAATTTTTCCATTCGCCTACGACACAAAGTGTGACAAGATTCTATTATTCAAATGCGTTCTTTCCTCTTCCTTCGCATATTAGGGTTAACATTTCCTTTTGCATAATTGTTTAGATTATTTACATACTTCCTTTCGTTGCATTTATTTACTTTATTTATATATGTTCATAGCTTGGATTAACTATTCCCCACCTAGTTAATTTTAGTTATTCATAAATGATTGGATCAATTCTTGGGGTTATTCTTCTTTTGAGGGGATAAACATAGATGAAGTGTGGAGGTGACAATAGAAACAATGTGGTATTTAAATAACAATGAAAACTAAAAATTTGAGGATTAGATCAAAAATAGATTATATGGTTGGTGGTTAATATACACATGTTAAATAACTTATGGAAAGAGGAAATAGTCAAGTGGAGACTTTGAAAATAAGAAATTAGAATGGAATTCACTTTATAACAATTTAGAACTAATATTTTAGATATGTAAAATTAAATTAATATAAATATATAACAATTATAATAGATAAAGTCATCTTTTCACCCAATTTGATGAACTATAAAATTTATAACATAATATTGTTAATGTAATTGTGATGGTATTGTATATTATTGGAATTAGTTAAATACAATTTCTCATACTATGTTTTAGTATATAATTATATATTTTTGAGGTAGGAAAAGAGGTTTTATACAATTTTTATATAAATTATATTTATAAAGATTTATTTCTAATTAAAATAAAGAAAGATTTTATTTTATATAATATTATATACATAAAGCATTATTCAACATATTTATATGGGCAAATATTGTAAACTTAATATAACAAAAAAATATTTATGGACATCATGTGGATTTGTGTCTAAAAAAATAAAAGAATATAAAATCATGCAAATAATAATATTTAATATAAATTAATCACTATAAATTAATTTTTTAATAACCATATACGAGAATTACATTTACATCCTATTTGGAAATCAACATTCGAGTTCATAATGCAATATCTATGATTTAAATCCTATTTAAATATTGGCTTTATGAAGTATTTTATGGGCATATAAGTTTATCAATTTGTAGATGGAATTTTAATTTGTTAATACAAGTATGGTAATGATGTTTTAAATAAATTTCATACGATGAGATCCAAGCCAACATTAGAATCTATAGCCACAAGATTGAAACTTAACAAAGAGAATAAAGGATCAAACCTTGATCATGCATTGTACAAAAAAAATAGTTGGTAGTCTAATGTACTTGATAACCATGAGTACTAATATCATTTATGGTGTGATCCTCATTTTGATATTCATGGATTCACCCAAGGATTCCAAATACTAAGATGGGAAAAGATACTAAGTTATGTGTGTGTCACAAAGAACTAATGTAATTTTGTATAATTTCATAGAAAAATTCGAGTTAGTTGGATTCATGAATATTAATTGTGCAGGGGAATTATTGATGATAAAAATTACGTAGATGGATTTGTATTCCATTTTTTATTAGGTTCCATTTCACAGAATCAAGAAACAACCTATAGTTAGTGTTTCATTTATAGAAGTAGAGTATGTAGCCACAACATCAACAACATCTCAAGAAATATGGATAAGAAGAATTTTGGAAGGATTGTTGCATAAATCGACAAATAAATTATGTGAAAAAATAAACTATTGCTTTATCAAAGATCCATGTGTTACACAAAAGGACTAAACACAATGACACAAGATATCACTTCATTCGAAAGGTAGTACAAAATGGATAAATCTTCCTAGATTATTGTAGATTAGAAGATCAAGTTACATATATTCACCAAAACCTTCAAGAAAGAGAGTTTCAAATAATTTTATTAGTGTCTAGGTGTAATTGATATTGATAGAATATATTGGGGGCGCGGGTGTTGGATAAAGTGTCATCTCATTTCTTGTTCCATATCAATCTACCACCTAATCAAGCACTTTTATCCATGTTAGTGTTTCTATGGAATTTGTTCATTAATGTAAACATGGACATTTAATATTTGTAGATAGGAATTTAATGATGCTCATAGCCATCTAATTAATTCTCTCTCTATGTGTGGAGGTTTTCTTTCTCTATAATTAAGAGAGTGTAAAGAAAAGGGCCCCTAATGTTATTGAAATTTCAAAATAATGTGTTTCATACATTCATATTTTTATCTCATGTTTTTTATATAGTACAATATACACATAAACCATTCACTCATTTTTTCATATATTACATTTTTTTATACCCCAATTTAGCATGTTAATTGATAAAATAATAACTTGATGTTACCATGAAATAATATAAAGAATGTGACGAGTCCAAGCCATGGGAAATTCAAAACCAAAACATTACCTATCACGCAAGTTCATATTTTGGGGTTTTAAATACTAGTAAGAATGTACCCACTATAATTCCCCATATTAATAAGTATAACAGTTAATGTATAAAGGTTTTATAATATACGTTAGGGGTAGGGCATGAGGAATAGCAGGAAGGAGGCATAAAGAGTTGGCACATGGTAGGTGAAGAATCCCTAAATTCATATCATTTTCATCGTGTGATTTTTCAAAGTAGTTGTGTATATGTATTTGTTAGCAAAGTTAGAACTAACACCTAATAGTCCTATAACCAAACTAAATCAAATTCAATGCACCATCATGCTTAGAGCTTAAGCAAAACTAATCTACTAACATCCTTGCATTAGAACATGAACAAATATTCAAACTAACATGTTAATCCATTAATTTCTATCTCTATTGAATGCTAAAAATGAAATGAACCTACTTAGATCCTTAGCAATCAAAGGTTTGATTATATGTTTGAATCCCAAGGTTTTCAAGAATGGAGTCTTGTCAATCCATGGCTACAAGACCATTTGACATATCTCCATATGACTTCAAAACTTGGATGGATGAATACAAGAAATGAAAGTAGCTAGCCTCTCCAATGAAGAATGCTCCAAGATGACAAAATGGCTATAGTGTATTTACTATATGCTTCACTTTTGTTTCTCAAGGAATAGGTGTAAGTGTAAAGGTAGGAGGAGGGATCTTTATATAGCCCAATGGATAAAGGGATCTCTACATCCCTTTGCATGTGGGATAATAGAGATGTTGAGTTAGTTGTGGATAAAGGGGGTTTAGATAGGGTTGAGTTAACTTTAGGAGAGTTTATCTTATCCTTTAGTGACTCATGTGGATAAAGGGGGTTTATTAATTGATCAAGATGATTAATTAATAGATGTGCAAGCTTATAAAAGATTTTTAGAGGAATATTAGCATGATTTAGACTATAGAAGGGGATTAAATCAATTAAATAATGATTTATTGGTTTAATGAAAGGGGAAGCTAATTAATTAATAATAATTAATTAGTTTAGATAGAAGGAAGGATTAATTAATGGAAGGTCATTAATTAGGGTATTTGTTGAATATAAGACTTAATTAATTACTTATTGTAATTAATTAACGATGATAGAAGAGAAGATGAGCACTATTGATGATATGTCGTCAATTTGTGGGGAAAAGGATAATTAGCACAATTTAAGTGTTTTAAATTGTTCAGGCTAAATTATAGGTGTCTACATTTGCCCTCTTTGGGGTGGCGTAAGCAGACGCCACTTCAAAGATAGTAGATGGATAAAATTTTGAAGGAGTAAAAGAAAAATTATTAGAAGTGAGAGATGGAGAGGAGTAGGATGCCCAGGTGAAGCAGAAGAATAGTGTCAATAGGAGGGTGATGTAGAAGAAATGAAGACGGGAAGAAAAGATCCAGATTTCATCCAGTGTATTGAAACAACTTTATTGTTATCATATTGCCAAAAGATCTACATCATCGGTCCTTATAAAAAATATAACCATACGACAAAAGTGGAATGACATGAAAAGCCATACTATGAACAATTGTCCATTGCTGAAAACCACAACCCTATGCAACATACAAAATGCAATGCAATATGAGAAGGAAACAAACTCATTTAAGAGGGAAAACTAGTACGAATGCACATATCCAACCCAACAACAGTTAAGATAGGGTTGAGATGTTGAGTTAGTTGTGGATAAGGGGGTTTAGATAGGGTTGAGTTAACTTTAGGAGAGTTCAGCTTGTTCTTTAGTGACTCATGTGGATAAAGCAAGTTTATTAATTGATCAAGATGATTAATTAATAGATGTGCAAGCTTATACAAACTTTTTAGAGGAATATTAACATGATTTAGACTATAGAAGGGGATTAAATCAATTAAATAATGATTTATTGGTTTAATGAAAGGGGAAGCTAATTAATTAATAATAATTAATTAGTTTAGATAAAAGGAAGGATTAATTAATGGAAGGTCGTTAATTAGGGTATTTGTTGAATATAAGACTTAATTAATTACTTATTGTAATTAATTAACAATGATAGAAGAGAAGATGAGCACTATTGACGATATGTCGTCAATTTGTGGGGAAAAGGATAATCATCATAATTCAAGTGTTTTAAATTGTTCAAGCTAAATTATAGGTGTCTACAGTAACAACATAATTTTTAGGGAAGCATAATATTTTATATAGTAATAACACTACATAACTCTCAAAATTTTGAAATCCTTCATAGTATCGTTGCTGTTAAGGTATATTTATTTTCATTTTCAATTCAAATATTTTAGGAGAAGGGATGTCATAAATATTTCTATATTTTTAACTAACAATAATTGAACCACAAAAGACCCTTCACATTGTGAAAATGTATGCATAACATATGTTGAGGTTAGCACACCGGTTGTACGAGATAAAATATTTGATCTAAGAATACATGCAAAAAAGCGGATATTCTACCGTAAGAAATATACAAAACAAGAGATACAAATCAACACCGTATTTAACATGGTTCACCTATTGTGGGCTATATCCACAAGAAACAAGCCAATATATTATCCAAAGCTTTTACAAGATATGCAATGAAGATTTAAAATCTTCCACACCTCATGCGATGTACAGTGATTTTCTTTCTCTCAAGATTTTGCTTCTTCACCATG
>CM031240.1:5993846-6153954 GCA_018340775.1 Taxus wallichiana var. yunnanensis | reverse complement strand
AGGACCAAGGTTATAAATAACTATATAAAAGATTTATTAATCCAAACATTAATAACCACACATTTAATAAATTAAATAAACGAAATAACATAGTGACACATATTTAATGTGGAAAACCCCAATGGGGTTAAAAACCACAAATAAGAATTTTCCATATATGAGAAACTTTACACAATGGTCAATAACTTCTTTCCTCACTCCTCTCCATGTTTTTACCCGGTGTGAATCCAATTCACCCGATTATGGCCCACGACCATATTTATATAACCCTAAGGGTTATGAAAATTTTAAGTGACGGTAGGTATACCCCCAATTTAAATAAATCAATTTAATTAAAAATCAATTAACCCTAAACTCGTATTTTATATTAAATAATTTAGAATATAATCTTCTAAATTATTTAATTATAAACTAAGGTTTATAAAAAAATTAATATCATGTTCTAACACTCCCCTTAATATTAAGCGGATGCCAACATTACCTATTTGTACAATAGGATTTACAAATCCATAAACCATTAGTGAAGGTTTAGGCTAGCATATCACTTTTGAAGGATTTATAACACCTTCATCATGCTCAACTTACCTTTTAGTACAAAAGGATTTGGAATCCATAAATCAAAAGTTATGATTTAGGCTAAGCATGATTTGTGAGACTACATCCCACAATTTCTCATGGAAAAATTCTTAAAACCGCATCTCTAAGAGCCTTTTATAACACAAGAACCTCCTTTATGTTGAGTTGTGGAGCTCAATTACTTGATTTAGCATTCAATGGAAAATTGCTGGAAAATATAATGTATCATCGGTCAAGGGTGAAATGGCATCGGTCACCTAAAGGCAGCATCGGTCACCTAAGACCAGATCATCGGAGCAAAGGAGGAACTGGCATCGGTTAGGGCTAACCGGCATCGGTTACCTGTGTGAGGATGTTTTAATTAACTCTTGGGAATTAGATCTATTTTTAGCATTAAAGTATATCTATTGATTATAATTGCATGACTAAGTGCCCTAAGTCTATAAATGACTATATAAGCATAAAAGCTAGGGTTTAGAAGTAGATTAACAAGAATTAGAAAGAACTTGCAAAAGTTGGTGAGAGAGAGAATTCTTGGTGATGAAGCAAAAGCTTTGAGGAAAGAAAGTATTGTACATCTGAGAGGTGTGGAAGATTGTAAATCTTCATTGTATATCTTGTCAAAGCTTTGGATAATAGATTGGCTTGTTTCTTGGTGGACGTAGCCCACACTGGGTGAACCACGTTAAATCTGGTGTTGATTTATGTCTCTTGTTTTGTATATTTCTTTTGGTAGAATATCCACTTTTATTTGCATGTATGCTTAGATCTGATATATTATCTATGTACAACCGGTGTGCTAACCTTAACAACTGGTATCAGAGCTTTTTGAGGGTTTTGTGTGTTGAAAGATTTACTCACAGAGGGTTTTTGATTGAGTGGGAGCTACAACAATGGAAAAGAAAACAAATACAAGGTAGAGAAATTTGATGGCTGAAATTATCAATTATGGAAGATGCAGATTGAGGATTATCTGTATCAAAGAGATTTGTATTTACCGTTGGATGAGAAGTCTAGACCTACTGAAGATGCTGATGAAGAATGGAATATTCTTGATAGAAAGGCTTTGGGATCTATAAGATTGAGCTTGACAACATCTATGGCTTCCAATATTACGAAGACTTCTACGATAGAGTTAATGAAATCTCTTGCTAATTTATATGAAAAACCTAGTGCTTCAAATAAAGTTTATTTGATGAAGAAACTATTTAGTTCTAAGATGCATGAAGGTGGATCTACATCTAGTCATTTGAATGATTTCCGATCTATTGTAAATTAGTTAAAATGGTTTAATACCATTTGATGATGAAGTAAAAGCACTTTTATTCTTATGTTCTTTCTGATAGTTGGGATAACTTGGTAATGGTTGTTAGTAATACAACATCTGCTAATAATATTTTGAAGTTTGATGATGTGGTTAGTATAATCTTGAATGAAGAAATTTGCAGGAAGAGTACAGAGGAATCATCATCTAGAAATGCTTTGAATGTAGAAAGTAGGGGCAAATAAAAGGAGATCAAGAGTAAGAGTAATGGGAAATCAAAGTCAAGGGATACAGATCTAAATCAAGTAAGGGAATTACTTGTTGGAAATGTGGAAAGAAAGGACATGCAAAGAAAGATTGTTGGTCAAAGGATAAAGAGAACCAACAACCAGAAAAAGGTAAAGAAGAAAATCTTGCTACATCAGAGGTAATGCAAGATGCTCTTATTCTTTCTTTAGATAATAGAATTGAATCATGGGTTTTAGATTCAAGAGCTTCTTTCCATGTAACCCCTAATAAGGGTTATTTTAGAAATTATGTCAGGGAAATTTTGGGCATGTTTATTTGGGTGATGATGAACCTTGCAGTATTACTTGGTAAAGGGAAGTTCATCTAAAATTGTAGAATGGAAATACATGGGTATTGAAAGATGTGAGGCATGTGCCAAGCCTCAGGAGGAATCTTATTTTGTAGAGGCAACTAGGTGAATCTGGTTGCATGGTTACTTTTACAGGAGACTCTTGGAAAGTCACCAAGGGTGTTTTTTTGTGGTAAGAGGTAAGAAGGTAGGAACATTATATTTATCTACTGTATTACTGATTCCTTTTCTGCATTATCTACTTCAGATTCAGATGCATGCATGTGGCATAACCGGTTGGGCCATATGAGTAAAAAAGGAATGCATATCTTAAAGGCTAAGGGTAAGTTATCATATTTGAAAGATTTAGATCTTGATTTTTGTGAGCATTGTATCTTTGGAAAGCAAAAGAGAGTGAGATTTCTCAAAGTTGGGGCAACTAAGAAGGAGCAAAAATTGGAGCTTGTACACTCAGATGTGTGGGGACCAGCTCAGGTAGCTTCTCATGGAGGATCCCAGTATTATGTTACTTTCATTGATGATGCTACAAGAAAGGTATGGGTTTATTGTATTAAACGTAAATCTGATGTTTTTGAGACTTTTAAAATATGGAAAGCCCTTGTTGAGAATGAATCAAATTCTAAGTTAAAGTGCCTTAGATCTGACAATGGTGGTGAATACTGTAGTAAGGCTTTCAATGATTATTGTTCAGTGAATGGAATACGTAGAGAAAGAATGGTTCAAGAACACCACAAGAGAATGGTGTTGCAGAGAAAGAATGAACAAGATAATCATGGAACGTGTTAGAAGTATGAGGATACATTTTGGATTGCCCTTACAGTTTTAGGCAGAAGCAGTTGATACAATAGTTTATTTGATTAACCATGTGGGCCTTCAAGTTCACTAGATGGAGGAATACCAGAGGAAGCTTGGACCGGAAAAGAGGTAGATCTTTCTTTTCTTAAAGTTTTTGGTTCAGAAGCTTTTGTGCATGTTGATAAGGAAAATAGAAAAAGTTGGATGCAAAATCCAAGAGATGCACTTTCATTGGTTATGGATCTGGTGATTTTGGTTTCATTTTTGGGATTTAGAGAATTCTAAAATTATTAGGATTCGTGATGTTGAATGGAATGAAAAGAGAATGTACTGAGGATCAAATTTTGGTACCCAAGGATGAACCGGTTGAGAAGTTTGTGAATGAAAATGAACTCTCAGATTTAAAATAATTACCGACAGGGTTACACAGTAACCGGTGTCGGTTGACCCTAACCGACACCATCGGTCAAACGAACTAGTATCGATTACAGAAGATCCAAACTAGCATCGGTTAGTAGGGCAAGCATCGGTTAGAGGTGACCGGTGTCGATCATTGTCGATTTGGATAGGAATGTCCAGGAGGTCCAAATTGAGCCTCCGGTACCCCAAACTCTGTGAGAAGGTCACAAAGGGTAAGTAAACCTCCAGAAATATTTACACCTTCTCTATTTTATTTATTATTGACTGATAATGGTGAACAGAGAGCTTTGAAGAAGCAATGTAGGATAAGACCCATGTCAGTGGGAGCATGGCATGGATGAGGAGATGGACTCCTTGGAACATAACTAGACATGGGATTTGGTTAAGTTGCCGCAGGTAAGAGAACATTGCAGAACAAGTGGGTTTACAGGATCAAGGAAGAAGAGGGTGGATAAAAAGTACAAGGAAAGGCTTGTAGTAAAAGGATTTGCACAGAAATAGGTATTGACTTTGGTGAAATATTTTCTCTTGTTGTTAAGATGACTTCTATTTGTATTGTATTGAGTTTAGTTGCGTAGTAGAAGATTTACATTTAGAGAAACTAGATGTGAAGATGGCTTTCCTTCATGGTGATTTGGATGAAGAGATTTATATGCAGCACCACTTGGGTATGAAGTCAAGGGTAAGGAGAAATTAGTGTGCTAGGTTGAAAAAGAGCCTATATGGGCTCAAGCAAGCTCTAAGGCAATGGTACATGAGGTTTGATAGTTTTATGCATGAGCATGGTTACTTGAGATGTGAATATGACCATTGTGTTTATTTCAAGAAGCTTGAAAATGGGAGCTATATTATTTTGTTATTGTATGTGGATGATATTCTTATTATAGGATCTAGTATGTAGGACATTGGTGAGCTTAAGGAAAAAGCTCACACATTTGCTATGAAGGATTTAGGAGCTAAAAAAGAATCCTTGGCATGCAAATACATAGAGACAGGAAAAACAAGAAATTGTATTTGTCTCAGGAGGATTATATCTACAAGGTGTTAGAAAGGTTCAACATGTAAAATGCAAAACTTGTTAGTACACCTATGGATGGACACTTCAAATTGAGTAAAGATCAGTGTCCATCATCACATGAGGAGGTCAAATACATGACATGAGTGTCATATGCTTCAGCAGTTGGGAGTCTCATGTATGTTATGGTTTGTACTAGACCAGACATTGCACAGGCAGTGGGAGTGGTGAGTAGATATATGGCCAATCCAGGTAAAGCATTGGAAAGTAGTCAATGGATACTCAGGTATTTGAAAGGGACATCTAGCATGTAGTTATGTTATGGAGGTTTGGATATTTCATTATGTGGCTATGTTGATTCGGATATGGCTAGAGATCTGGATGGTAGAAGAAGCACTACATTGGATATATTTTCATAGTAGGTGGGATGATAGTTAGCTGGATTTCAAGATTGCAGAAGGTTGTGGCTTTGTCTACTATAGAGGTAGAGTATGTTGCAGCTACAGAGGCTAGCAAGGAGATGATATGGATGAGTAGGTTCATGGAAGAGTTGGGAAAGAAGAAAGATGATTGTAAACTATTTCAGTGACAGTCAGAGTGTAATTCATTTGGAAAAGAACTCAATGCATTTCATTTGAGAACAAAACACATTAGTTGAGGTATCACTTCATACGACAGGTATTGGAGGATGGACAAGTTGAATCTGGAAAAGATTCATATGAGCAAGAACCCTGTGGATATGCTAATGAAGCCATTAGCAAAGGAGAAGTTGGAGCTACACTCCACTTTTTTGGTCTTTGAGTTTGAGACTTGAAGAGGAAGAAACAAAGCTAAGGAAGGATCCAAGAATGATGTTGTATAGGTATGGTGCAATAATTAATCTCCAAGTGGGAGATTGTTGAGTTGTGGAGCTCAATTACTTCATTTAGCATGCAATGGAAACTTTTTGGAAAATATAGTAACCATCATTGGTAAGGGGAACCGGCATCGTCACCCGAGGACTAACATCGGTTAGGCAAGGAGGAACCGACATCGGTTAGGGCTAACCGAAATCGATTACTGTGTGAGGATGTTTTAATTAACTCTCAAGAATTAGATCTATTTTTAGCATTAAAGTATATCTATTGATTGTAATTACATGGCTAAGTCCCTAAGTCTATAAATGACTATATAAGCATAAAAGATAGGGTTTAGAAGAAGTAGATTAACAAGAATTAGAAAGAACTTGCAAAAGTTGGTGAGAGAGATAATTCTTGGTGATGAAGCAAAAGCTTGAGGAAAGAAAGTATTGTACATCTGAGAGGTGTGGAAGATTGTAAATATTCATTGTATATCTTGTCAAAGCTTTGGATAATAGATTGGCTTGTTTCTTGGTGGACGTAGCCCACACTGGGTGAACCACGTTAAATCTAGTGTTGATTTATGTCTCTTGTTTTGTATATTTCTTTTGGTAGAATATTCACTTTTATTTGCATGTATTCTTAGATTTGATATATTGTCTGTACAACTGGTGTGCTAACCCCAACATTCATACAAGCAAAGAATACGAGATCTATATCACCACAGAGGATCTTCTCTTGGATAAGGAGCATATGAACATCTATATGCTTTGTTCTCTAATGTTGAACTGGATTATTTTAAAAGAGAAATACAACTCTGGCCATCACATAGAAGAGGAATACTTCCTTTAACTTCCATGTGTATCTCTTCCAACAACCACTTCAACCACATGGCTTCTTTGTTACTTCCATTACACTTCTCTACTATGCCTCAGTAGAAGAAATGGAGACTGTTGGTTATTTTTGTTCTAAGTAATGACACCTGCACCAAAAAAATTTGAACACAAATCCAGATGTATATTTTATATCCAACACAACATCAACATGGTTAGAGTCATAATATCCATATAGACATCATAATATAAATCATTATTGATTTCACTTTTAATCATCTTTAAAAGTTACACAATATTTGTATAACAATATGCTTAACAACTAACCATGTTAAAATATGTTGAAAAATTTCAACATATTACTCTTGTAAAATATATATTAGATGTAATCAGTATTGGACGTCTCTAATACAAACACAAAGGCATCCCCAAGTGTCATTTGATATGCATATAATAATATTTTAGTAATCACATACTAAGAAATGTTTTATCAACAATGTATATATCTTCATTATCTATTCTAAGCCCTTTAAAAAGTGATAAGACTGATAGATAATATATCTGAATAGATAATCAAATCATACAAGAATAATCACAACATTCACTGAAAAAATGATCCACTAACTGTGGACACATCCCATGGATTTATGTGAAGTTTGCTTCAATAAATGATTGAGGAAGGGTTTTTGGTGATAACTTACCATGTAAGCACCCTTTACACATTTCATAGGTGGTAAGTTTAAGCCATGTCATACATGATCCTAAAGAAATGATCTCAGTATTACAAACCCAAAAAAGAACAATAGTTCTATTTTCGAGTAAACTACTAGGAAAAACTAAAGAAAAATATTTTAAGCACATATAATAAAATATTTTGTATGCTTTCAACTTAGTAACATTCAACTCATTTATCTTATAACAAAATTATACTTGTAATTATTCGAGTTAGCTAAGAAAAAGAAATAAAATTCAATATAATATCATCCATTGATACTTCTTGCATACAAAAAGGTGAGGATTTGTTCACAGAAGGTACTAAACACGAGATCGGGAGAGAAGTCCTGGGCAAGGCGCTGACCCCAGGGGTTGAGGGTAGCTCTTTGTGATAAAAACGTGATTACTATGAAAAAATTTATGATCAACTTTTTGATAATAAATTAGGTTTTACGAAGGAAAAAACATTACAAAAAGAATTTAGAAACGATCCCCATATCATTCAAGTGCATATGTTGGTCTTCTTTCAATGATTTCTCCTTTATTTACATTTAAATTTGACTGTCAAATGAATACTATACAAAAAAACATATTAGTTTGATAATAATGTTGATTCATTGAAATGTAAGAGATTTTTTTAGTTTTACATGACAAAACACTACGACGACTTAGTCATCGTGTCGTAAAAAATCAGTTTATTTGAACGTCAATCTAGTTAATATGAACGATAAAATAAGTTTCTCATTTAGAATTAAAGAAAATAAAATAAAATAAACTCAAAATAATTTAATTTAATAAATGAGAACAAATAAAAATTTTCATATATTAAGAAAATGTGGAGTTTAGCTCTGTTATATTGTTTATAATGTTTTATCAACTCAGTCGAGTTGGTCTTGACTCCGCGAGTTGAGTTTATATATGCCACCAACATCCATATGCCATGGTTAATCCAACCATATTGCCTTCCAAGCCAAGCTAGCCGACAAGTTAGATATGCTAACAAAACAATGGTCAAAAATCCGTTAGAACACATTGCTTTATAAAATTTACAAGCTTCTATGAGCACCACATGTGGGACTAAAATCCCTGTCAAATATTAAAAATCACCACCGTACTAACTTGGAAACTTTCAGGCGGCAAAGGAGACTTGAACCCTTTACCTCATAACCGACATGCCACGAGCTTTTCACTGATTTACTAAAAAAATGATATGTTAATGTGGACATGTCCTTTCAAATTAAATGAAAAACGTTTAGGAAGGTATGTGCACGGTGGCAATACAGCCCTTATAATTTGATTTTACAGAAAAAGAGAAGACAAAAGTACAAAATGGTTATGTCAAATAAATTTAAATAAATATTAGTCATTACTTTACTATACATTCCAATATAAAGTATATACTTAGGTAGGTATGTCGTTTATTTTTGCAAATTACAAAACATGTTTATAGGTGCCTGCAAGTACACGTCATTGTGGCAGATAACCATATAAGCTTTGGCCCATGGCACGTGGCATTAGAAAAATTGAGTTTTGTAAGGAAAACTGGTACATCACGTGTACAGATCATGACCAACACCATGCCCATAAATACATCTTGTAGTTTCCTTCGTATATACATGGCTTTCCTTAGCCAATGCTTTGTGAATGCTTTTGTTCAAAATTGATGTTGCGATGAATATTTTTCATCCAAATACAACATCTCTGTTATCGACAGAAAATGTATCGATAACTAAATCAACCCTTTTACCTATCGTAAAGGTTAAGATTAAACCAACTTTAATCGTATGAAGGACTTAGAAAATATTCTAAATGTAGGGTAATTTATGCCTTAAATCATATATAACAAACAAACCTAAGACCCCGAGAAGACCAATTAATTCATTCAAAAAAAAGAAAGAGAATTTACAATAAAAAGAAACATAGAACATAACAAACAAGAAGAAATAAAGAACGGACACGAACAAGAAAGGAAAGATCAACAAAAAGACGAAACCAGAATCTACAATATTATCAACCTTATACGGGAGAGTGATATCTATGAATTAGATAACCTCTTGGAGGAAGAAAAAAAAATTGCAACATCATTTATACTTCTATTGTACTTAGTTGCATGAATAATGCTTGCATGGAATTAATCCTTTTAACTCCCAATAAATAAAACCTTTTTACTCCATTCCATTGTTGAATATTTGTCATTATTATATATGTTTTCATTGATGTCAAGATGGATGAGTTGATATCTAGTTACATTGATGGAAAAAGGAGTCATTTGGTAAAGTGAGAAAGATGAAAAGATGAAGGTTGATTGGTAGTGTCAACCCACAGAGGCTTTGAGATGATCAAGGATAAGCCCTAAAGGACTTAGACAACATTTGAGAAAGCCGCGATATAAGGTGTTAGCTGCCAAGTAAATAGAGAGCTGCAAAGGGGAGAGTGCCGTAGAGTGAAGAAGCTTATAAGGTAAAGCCGCAGGTATGAATATTTGGAGAATGCCACGTATAAAGGGAAAAGATGCAAAACTACGGATAAGTAGAAAAGCTGCTAAGAATAGAATTTTTCCGCAAAAGAAGGAAACTCGTGAAGAACTAGAAAAGGAGAAAAGCAACAGAAAGTAGAAAACAAAAAGAGGAAGCCGTGATAAGTTGAAAAATCCCCACAATACATATAGATGCCATGATAACTAAAAATCCGCATAAAGAAGGGAAAAGCCAAAGGACAAAAGGAGAAGCCACAATATAAAGGAAAAGATCAAAGACACCAAAGGAAGTTGCGAAACGATCAAAGTGAACTAGAGTAAATCAAGGACAATTAGTTAGAGTTAAAATTGAAAGAGTGAACGTTTGCATTAGATTTCGAAGGAGATTTGATTGATAAAGAATTTCAACTGCAAGCACAAATGGAACTTTGCACAAACCAATGAAATTCTCTGTTCTAGCTACTAACATTTAATGCATGTTGACCACGAGGTAATTTGGTTATAAGCTCGATGGAGACTCCCAATTTCAAGGAAAATTAAAATAATGCAAAGAAGATGGGTTGTAGTTTTAATTACGTGATGCAAATTCTAAAAATGCTACTTTTCTATTTTTTCAATTCGGCTAATAAATTGGTTTGTCAGATGTGTGGAAGAAGGAGAAAAGAATCCAGACAAGGAAAGAATAAAATCTAGACTCAGCTGAAAAATTTAATGATCCGATTCACAAAGTGACAAATCAAGAAGAAGACACGATGAAAATTTGAAACAAGCTTTTGAGTCATTTATGTAATAAAATAAAAATTCCAAGTTAATTTAAACGTTGTTTCTCATGAGAGAGAACTAAGGAACTAGAGCTAGAAGAGAAAAAAAGGAAGAGAGAAGAAAATACAATGCAATCAAGCTAAGAAGAGCTACAACGGTGAAGAAGAGAGAAGGATGAGATCGAACAAATAATGAAGAACATGATTAGATAAGTAGAGCATAACAACGAAAGATTGAATGAGCCAAAGAGAGCGAGAACAAATGAGCGAAAGAGTGTGATAGAGAAAGAACACAGAATGATCTAGGAAAGTGATCATAATTCATTGAATAAGTAATTGTTGTAACTACATGATTAAACATTGTATGTAAAGAAGTCTAAGTCGTAGCTTAGCGCATCTGAGGAGTTGTAGCTTCCTTATAGGTGGGTGCCTATAGAAGAAATATCTTGTGATGTGTAATATTCACTTGAGTCTTTTGTTGTGTGTAATATCAACATAGGAGTAGGGGTTGGTGCTCCTTGTGGGATCTATGTCTCACTAAACAAATCTTGTAAGATGTGTTATATTCTTATGAGTTCTTGCTTTGTGTAATATAAGCAACGATTATGGTGGGTTCTTCTCCGAAAGGGTTTACCATGGTAAATATATGTGTTCGGTGTTTATGTGTATGTCAAATACTTGGTTGGTTGTTTGTTGCTCATATATGTGGATTGGTAAAGAATATAAAAGTTAAATCAAGGTGCAAGAGTTTTGATTTGCACCGATTCACCCCCTCTCGGTGTGTGTGATATGCAACAATTAGTATCGAGCATGTCATTTTTGTAGAAGCCTAACATCTTCAAGGAGATCCTCCTATCATAAGCATGACAAAAATCAGGTACAAGGGGGTTTATCTCTATCCGGACCACCTCTATTTCACGGGGACAAATTATGCTTTCTAGAGAATAAGAATGAAAACATATCTCGATGTCACTTGGTTCGACATCCGGGAGTGCATCGAAAAAAAAGGATATACAATTCCACCCACACAAATCACCTCTTTAGCGAACAAGGTAGAATATAAGTGCAATTCAGAGCTATGAATACTATTTTATGCGGCTTTACTTGAGACATAATTCGTGAAGGTAATGCACTGCACAACAACAAAGGAGATATGGACCAAATTGAAGAGAATCTATGAAGGATATGAGAAAGTTAAACTAAAAAATTTGCAAACTTACATAGCTTAGTTTGAGAATCTAAAAATTAAGGATGATGAGAGCATCGTGACATATATGCAGAGAACAGATGAGGTCATAAACATGATCAGAGGCTTGGGATAAAAGCTAGAAGAATTTTCCAATGTCCAAAAGATTTTGAGATCCCTGACCAACAAGTATGATGCAAAGGTTTTCACCATAGAGGAAGTAAAGGACATGAAGACTCTTACAATGGATGAGCTACAAAGCACCCTTTTTGCATACGAGATGAGAACTATTAGAACCAAGACCACCAAGAAAGAAGTGGCTTTCAAGGTCAAGAAATAAATAAAGTCCATTCAAGAAGATGAAGAAGAATAGGTTCCATGAGATGAGAAATTTGGATGAAGAAAAGATTGAGTTATTGTTCGTGAGGAAATTAGAAAGAGGATATGGTAAGTATAAAGGAAAACTCCCATTTAAATGCTTTGCTTGCGGACAAGTAGGTCATTTTTCTAGTAGGTGCCCAAACAAAAATAAAGACAATTAGTTTGAACATGAGGAACACAATCATAAACATAATAAAAGAGAAACTAAGTATAAAAAGAAAGATAACAAGAAGAAATTATTCAAGAACAAAAGAAACTTCTACTCTAAAGAAGAATCTAGTGAATCATAGTTGAGCAACACAGAAAACTCAAAAAATGAAGATTAATTAGAATGTTTATTTATGGCTATGGATGCGGATGAAGAATGTAGCTCTAGAGGGAAGAACTCTATTGAATATGAATATTTGATGAAGAAGAAGTTGAGGTAAATCTTGAAGCAGAGTTGGTGAGTGCACTTAAAGAACTACAACTATGTAGAAATAAGAATCAAAAACTAAGATGCACATTAAAGGATTATGAGGAACAAATCTGCATCTTTGAGAAGAGACAAGCACAAAAATAATAAGAGGAGGCTAATGAGCTAAAGGAACTTGAAACTTAGCTGGAAAATATCTCTAAGTCCTACAAATCAAAAGAGGATGAGTGCTCAAAATTGAACACATAATTGGAGGAGTTGAAATCTGAGATGGACCAAATGTTCAACAAACTAGCTATGTATGAAAAGCTAGAAAAGAGCTCTATTGTGCTAACTAATATACTTAGCAAAAATGAGATACTATTTGACAAGTCTCGAATTGGATTTAAGGAGAAAGCAAGGAGAAAGAGTCAACCAAGACTGAATAAAATAAGTCATGCAACTACACCAAGTACTTCCTCTGCTATAAATAAAGGTTTTTATAAACCCGCGAGAAGGAAAAAATTGTTCCTAGGATCACCTATGCACATGAGGTACATGGTATTGTTTTTCTAATAATCAGTTTGGACATAAAGTCGCGAAGTGTAGAAAGAAATCTAGAGGCTATAGAAGAAATTTTGGCCCATCTTACACTAGTTCAAACTTTAATGTTTCTCAATACACCTATCACAAGAAAAGAAATAATTCACTAGTAAGGAAACACGAGCTTCCTAAACAACAAAAGTGGATATATGTAAAGAAAGATGAGAATAAGAGAAAAGAGCAATGTTTAATAAATCTGAGACTACATTTCATGTACAAAATGAAGATAAAATTTAGTATTTGGACAATGGATGCTCAAGCCACATGACGAGGTGACAAAATTAAATTGAAGTACTTTGTCTAATAATGCATCAGGTGTTGTGAGATTTGGTGATAAAAATTCAAAAAATATAGTTGGAAAGGGAACTCTGAGTCTGGATAATGGAAAAACCATCATAGAGAATGTTTTATATGTTGAAGGTCTCAAACATAATTTGTTGAGTGTGAGTCAAATGTGCAAAAGGGGATATAATGTTATATTCCATGACAAAGGCTGTGATATTATAAATTGGAATACAGGGAAGAAGGTTGCAAAGGCTAAGAGAACAAAGAACAATATGTATGTTCTTATTGAAATAATTAAAGAGAAATGTTTTTCAAGAAAATTTGACTACATTTGGTTATGGCACAAAAGATTAGGGCACGTGAGTTTTGAAAATATGGTAAAATTAAGTGCAAAGGGTTGTGTCAGACATATGCCAGAAATTGTGAAACCCACAGATACTCTATGCAAGGCATGTTTGCATGGAAAACAAACAAGGAGATCATTCAAATCAAAGGAGTATTCTACAACCAGACCACTAGAGTTGATTCATACAAATCTCTGTGACCCACTAGAACTGAAGGTATAAATGGTGAGTCATACTTTATGCTTCTAATAGATGATTATACTAGAATGACATGGGTAGCGTGCTTGAAGCAAAAGTCAGAAGCCTTAGATAGATTCAAGAAGTTCAAGGCACTGGTGGAGAATGAGAAGAATAGAAAAATCAAATTCCTAAGATCAGACAAAGGTGGAGAATTCTAGTTAAATGAGTTTGATGAATTTTGTGAAGAAAATGGAATTAAGATACAATTCTCAACCATAAGGACACATCAACAAAATGGGATTATTGAAAGGAAAAATAGAACTATTCAGGAGATGGAAAGAACCATGCTAAATGAATCCAAACTCTCGAGACAAGTATTCGAGTGAAGAAGTTTATACTATGGTCTACGTTTTGAACATAACTCAACTAAGAATCAACTGTTATGTTTGTGGAGCCTGTTTTCATGTTAGAGTTTGGTACACCTTCCATGTGTTATACTCGGATATTTTACGGTGGTCCCGCTCACCGATGAGTGGGTCAAGGGGGTTTGCCTGGGGCGAAGCCCCAAGCAAATTTTCATGGGTGGTTTATTAACCCATGGGTAATGGGTAACCATTACCACCTCTTCGGCTACCACCCTACCTTGATGTACTTATAAATAGATGGGCATACAATAGGATTTACAAGAGTGTGTTTTGTGAAGGTGAATAGTGTGTGTGAATTCAAGTGCGAATTCGGGAGGGTTTGTTGAGCGCAACTCCAAACAAGATTTGATTATTCAGAATGTGAAGACTGTTGGCTTGTAATAAAATCGAGCAAGTGTTCTTGGTGGATGTAGCCCACATTGGGTGAACCACGTTAAATATTGTCTTCGTGTTGTGCATATTTCATTTCTGTAATTCTATTCATACTTCTTATTATTGTGATTCTGAGGAATTATTCCACATTAGATATTATTGATTCCTAACATCAACACTAACATAACTCCCTATGAACTACGGAAGAAGAGACTAGAAAATGTGAAGCACATAAGAGTCTTTGCTAGCAAGCAAGTGTTATATAAAAAGAGATGAGGACAACTTTGGAAAATTCTAATCAAGATTTGATGAAGGGATATTCCTTGGTTACTCAATGGTTAGCGCGAACTACAGTGCTACAATAAGTGGTTACAAAATATTGTTGAGATCACTAATGTGAAGGTGGATTAGACACAGCGTGCCAAAACCAACACTCGGCCTAATGGCGGCCATGAAGAATAAGAAGATGATGAATAATTGGAAATTTTGTGTGAAGAAGCATATGAAGAGGAAGAAAGACTAGACATGAAGGCACCCTCTAGGAAATCCAAAAGGACCATCTTGCTAATCAAATCATTAGAAAAAAAGATGGTGACATTCTCACAAGAAGAAGACTAAGAGAGTAGAAAAACCATGAAGACATAGCTCTCATGTCTATGATAGAACCCAAGAATGTTGTAGAAGCAAGCAAAGATCAGCATTGGGTAGACACCATGAATGAAGAGTTGGATCAAATTGAAAAGAATGAGACATGGGAACTAGTACCCAGACCATGGAACAAGAATGTGATTGGAACCAAGTGGGTTTTCAAAAATAAATTGAATGAGAAAGGAGAAGTGACGCAAAACAAGGAAAGGCTAGTATGCAAAGGATACATGCAAATGGAAGGAATAGATTTTGATGAGACATTTGCACCAGTGGAAATAATGGAAGCAATAAGATTGTTCTTGGCTTATGTGGCATATAATAAGATCAAAGTATTTCAGATGGATGTGAAATCAGCCTTCCTAAACGGTTTGCTAAATGAAGAGGTATACATTGAAAAACCTGATGGATTTTCACTAACTAAAGATAAAGACTATGTGTGCAGGTTGAAGAAAGCTTTATATGGATTAAAACAAGCTCCTAGATCTTGGTACAATAGATTGGATTCATACCTCATTTAGCAAGGGTTCGAGGTAAAAGGTATCACAAATAACAATCTCTAAGTCAAGAAGGAGACCACTTGATAATTTTTCATTGTGTATGTATATGATATTATATTTAGCAGAGACCATGATAAGATGACATATGATTTTTTCGACATGATGAAAGAAGATGTCTATGTTTGGAGATCTCTCATTTTTCTGGGACTACCGATCAATCAATCAAACAACGAAGTATTCTTATCCTAGACTATGTATATCAAGGAGATGTTGAAAAGATTTAGAATTGAAGAATGCAAACCTATTGGGACACCAATGGAAGTTGGATTCAAGTTGAGTAGAGATGATAACCCAACAAAGGTAGACAAACACTATACAAATCAATGATAGGAATCTACTTTGCTCCATAACATCAAGACTAGACATCATGCAGAACCTTTGGGCCTTGTTGGAAGATTTCAAGAAGATCCAAGGGAAACACACCTCAAGATGGTCAAGATAATTCTGAGATATCTCATGGGAACACTTGAGTATGGACTATGGTACCCTAAAATAAATGATTTCAACATAAACACATATACGATGATCATTGTGCATGCAACGCGTTGATGGCATGAAGATTACAATTGAAGGATCATTATTTGTTGACAATTGCTTAGTATCGTGGTTGAGAATGAAATAATCATCGGTGGCTCTCTCAACATGTGAAGTAGAGTATATAGTTGTCGCAATGTGTTGCACACAAGTTCTATGGATGAAGCAAACATTAGAAGATTATAAGGTAAAATATGAAAATCTAATTCTTTTATTGTGTGATAACACAAGTGCAATAAGTTTCTCCAAGAACCTTTTGTTCCACTCAAAAACAAAGCATATAACTATAAGGTATCACTTATTAAGGGAACAAGTAAATGACAGGAAGATCTGTCTAGAATATGTGAGCACTAAAGAAGAAATTGTGGACATAATGACCAAGCCATTGCCAAGAGCAACATTTGAACACCTAAGGAATGAATTAGGGGTCATTCCTAATCCTGCAAACAACTAGAGGGTGTGCAGAGAAGGAAGGGAGAATTCTCAGGTATTATCCACTCCTAAACATAGTTCCAAAGTGAGGGGAGCTAATATATTAGCTCAAATTTATCAAAGTATGCATCAGCTCGGGGGAGCATTCTATGCAAACACCAGAACAGATGGATAAGAAGCATAAGCCTAGGGGAGCTTCTTGAGGTAAGCACATGAAGAAACCAAATTTAAAATATATTGATTATATGTGGCATAGACGACCCTTTGTCATTTTTTTCAAAAGGGAGAAAATCTAGAAGTTAGAAACTAATGGCTCATAGAACAAAAGGGAAGAAATGGAGAAACTAGAAAACCAGTCTGCGGACATAGAAGAATAGGAGAAAGGAAGATTCAGGTATGCAATCATTTTTCCATCAAAAGGTTATAAGGTTATACAGAGTTTCTATAGGTTGGAGTGTTTCCATCAATGACAAAGGGGGAGATTGTTGAATATTTTTCATTATTATATATGTTGTCATTGATGTCAAGATGGATGAGTTGATATCCAGTTGCATTGATGGCAAAAGGAGTCATTTGGTAAAGTGAGCAAGTTGAAAAGATGAAGGTTGATTGGTAGTGTCAACCCACGAAGCTTTGAGATGATCAAGGATAAGCCCTAAAGGACTTAGACAACATTTGAGCAAGCCATGATATAAGGTGTTAGCCGCCAAGTAAATAGAGAGCTGCGGAGTAAAGAAGCTCAAGGAAGGAACCACGGACTAAAGGAAATCTCTAGAAGAAGCCACTGAAGGTAGGAGAGTGTCACGAGTGAAGAAGGTCAGAAGGTAAAGCCACGGGTATGAATATTTGGAGAATGTTGCGTATAAAGGGAAAATATGCAAAACCATAGATAAGTAGAAAAGCCGCTAAGAATAGAAGTTTTCCACAGAGAAGGAAAGCTACGAAGAACTAGAAAAGGAGAAAATCCATAGAAAGTAGCAAATAAGGAGGAAGCCACGAGAAGTTGAAAAAGCGCACAATGCATATAGATGTTGCGGATAACTAAAAAGCTGCATAAAGAAGGGAAAATCCGAAGGACAAAAGGAGAATCCATGATATGAAGGAAAAGATCAAAGATGCCAAAGGAAGTTGCGGAACGATCAAAGTGAACTAGAGTGGATCAAGGACAATTAGTTAGAGTTCAAATTGAAAGAGTGAATGTTTGCATTCATATTTCAAAGGAGATTTGATTGACAGAGAATTGCAACTACAAGTACAACTGGAACTTCACACAGACCAATGAAATTATCTGTTCCAACTACCAACATTTAATGCATGTTGACCATGAGGTAATTTGGTTATAAGCTCGATGGAGATTCCCAATTTCAAGGTGAATTAAAATAATGCAAAGAAGATGGGTCATCGTTTTAATTACACGATGCAAATTCTAAACAATGAAAGTTTTCTATTTTTGGAAGTCGACTAATAAATTGATTTATTAGATGCACGGAAGGAGGAATGAAGCCGAACAAGGAAAGAATAAAATCTGGACTCAACTGAAAAATTTAATGATCCGGATTCACATGTGATTGATCGTGAAGAGTACACGATGTTTCAAAGAAATATTTTGAGTCATTTATGTAATAAAAGAAAAATCCAAGTTAATTCAAATGTTGTTGCTCATGAGAGAGAACTAACGTGGTAGATCCAGAGAGCGACAAAGGTAGAGAGAAGAAAATACGATGCAATCAAGATAAGAAGAGCTACAATGGTGAAGAAGAGAGAAGGGTGAAATCAAGAAAATAATGAAGAACATGATCAGATAAACAAAGCCTAACAACGGAAGATTGAATGAGCCAAAGAGAGAAGAACAAATGAACAAAAGAGTGTGACAAAGAAAGAACATAAATTGAGCCAGGAAAGTGATCATAATTCATTGAATAAGTAATTGTTGTAACTACATGATCAAACATTGTATGTAAAGAAGTCTAAGTTGTAGCTTCCTTATAGGTGGGTGCATGTAGAAGAAATCTCTTGTGATACATAATATTCACTTGAGTCCTTTGTTCATGTAATATTAACATAGGCAGAGGTTGGTGCTCCTTGTGAGATCGGTGTCTCACTAAAAAAATCTTGTAAGATGTGTTATATTGTTATGAGTCCTTGCTTTGTGTAATATAAGAAATGGTTTTGGTGGGTTTTTCTCCCAAAAGGGTTTCCCATGGTAAATATTTGTGTTCATTATTTGTGTATGTCAAATACTTGGTTGGTTGTTTGTTGTTCATACATATAGATTGGTAAAGAATATAAAAATTGAATCAAGGTGTGTTGTCCACTCAAAATTCCCTACTCTTAATGAAAGTGAACTTTCAAAAAAATTGAGTTTTAGTATCTTCACAGCTTGAAATTGTTGAAGGTCGTGAGATTGAGAAAATCCATAGTTTTGGGTCATTTTGTATGTATTTCGGCCTGTCGGACATTTTTGTCCCGTGTGTCCCAAGTCCCGAAGTGTGATCTGTTCCCTAATCGGCCGAAATCCCCGAAGTTGTTCCATTTTCGGGCCCGTCTGTAACTTTTCGTCCCAACCTGCCCCAAAGTCAATCAGGCGAGCTGTTCCATTTTTTACTGAAACACCGAACCGCGTCCTTCGCGCTTTCGTCCCAAATGTCCCAAAATGCATTTGTGCGTCTTCTCCTGTTTCCCCGAATCGCCGAGCCGCAGTGTTTCCCGCGCATTCGCGTCTCACATGTCCCAAGTGAACCAAGTGTCATTCGTGCTTATTTTTCCCGCTCTACCCGAATATCATGCTTATTCAAATTGGTGGGTATGTATTAAATGCGCATTTATGACCTTTCTCTCTCCTAAACGGCTATATAACGAGCATTTCCCCTTTGCCTTTTTTACACTACTTCCATGCTATCTTTTGCTCGAACCCTTGCAATTTGAAAACCTGCGTGTGTATCCCCTCCCTCTGTAATTCCTTTCCGAGTCTGGTTTGCGGCTCTGTCCTCCTAGCTACTATCAATATGAAGATCAAGTTTCAGGGACAGGAACAAATTTCACCACTTGAGTCTGCCGTTCACAATATTGGGGACAACGAAGCTCGTCATCTCGATTTCAAAGTGATTTTGGGCGAGAGAATGGCGAGACGCAAACCCTACACCAATGGTGCAAATGATTCACGATAGCGGTTTGGCTTTTTGGCTGGAGGTTTCCCGATCTCAGACAATGCGATGATACTGTGCTTTCATGTGGAGCTTACTTGACCAGCGCTCGAGCGAATTGACCAATATACACCGGGAACTCATCGCCAAACTAGATGCTACCGCCATTAAGACTTCGATCTAAGCATTCCAGAGATGGATAATGCCATAGTCGTTTCCCGGGATCAAGCACAGGCCCTGTTCGACCAAGACAGTGACAAATATAAGGCACGAGTGGCGAAGTCCTGGCTGAAGAACCCTAAGAAAGGAGCTTCTCGTCTGACCAAAACCCTCTTCCGAGTAGATTTCAATGAAGAATTGTCAGACTTCATAATCTTGCTGGCTCGGGTTATGGGTTTTCCCTCTACCAACGAATTTCACTTCTGGATGTGCCCGCTCATCAGCATGGTGTGTGAAGGAACGCAAAATATCAATTGGGCGGAAATCATAAGCATGAATTTGATGGAGCAACTGTCCAATGTGCAGCAAACGAAGAAGTTCTACATGACTTCGTACCTGATGTATACCCTGGCAGCGTCACGGCAATGGTTTGGCTTTTCTTACATCGACGCTCACAAAGATGATCCAGTATATGCTTACTGCCCGCAGTTCACCCTGGAGACCAGCAATCATAATTTCAGAAGGGTCAATGACGCTTTCACCATGTACGTGGTCAGACTGCTCGAAGGTGATACTGCTAGAAGGTTTTCAGATGAAGCCATGAACCTGATATCGCAATATGGTGCTTATTTCATCCAATTCAGGAAATTTTCTTATATCAGGCTTGCTGGCTATGAGAGCACCCCTCTGCGGCTTCCCATGTTCTGCAATGATAAGATGGCTTTGATTGAAGTATGCAGGCAGTTAGACAAACTGCACAGAACCTGCAGGGACAAGAAGATTTCCGGTTTGCACTTTCCCATCTCTTTGGGAAATTACACTTGTAAAACAGCCCTGGATGCCCAGAACATAGAGAGAGCCCTGGTTCCTATCACTGTCCATTTCTTCAAGCCAAGAACTTGCTTCGACTTGAAGAAGTTCATTGAGTAGAACATCAAGATAATCTACCATCATAGGGTAGATACAGAAGACTACTGGGCTGACTGTGCAGATGATTTTGAGGCCAGGAGAAGGCATTGTGGCAGGTTCTCCCTGTAATTGATCCAAGAACTCGGCTTGTACCAAGTTCCCGAAGGACTCCGAGGATGACAATTCTGATCTATACTGTATGAGTATGACAAGGTGTGATTAAGCACACCCTTGGAGGACTTGGATTGGAACAGAAAGAAAAAGATGATCTCGGCGAGATCCTTGCTCCAGCTCTTAAATGGGACTAAGGTCTGGTTTGACAAGAAAGTTCGAGAGCTCAGAAGGCACTCAGGAGAATCCTCTTCCAAGGATGTTTCAACGCCAAGGAGAGAGGCATCGGTTCAAGGTCGAAACACCGTCTGCAAACCCCACTCTGCCTCATCAATACAAGGACCTGCAGCTTCCACTCCTTCTTCATCCACTCAAGTGTACCAGAAGAAACTCAAGGAGGTTAAGAAGGAGCCTGTGGAAAGTGACCCTCAAAGAAAGCAGGCAGAGTTGCCTATGGGACCAGAGAACATCATTGTTCTCAGTGAAAGTGAAGAAAGCGAAGTACCAACTCCTGCAAGTGCTCCTGAAGATCCAGCTGATAAAGATAAAGAAATCCAGAGCACTGAGCTTTCAGGTGATGTTGACTCTTCTGCCGCAATTGCCCCAAGTGCCCCACTCACCTCTCAACTCGAGTCAACAGCTGCGCAGACCTTGAGCGTCATGAGCTCTCTGTCTCTTGGTCCCCTTGCCCCTCCTGCTGATTCCTCTTCCTCTTTTGCGTGGGTGCAACCTTTGGTTGACAAAAGGAAGAGGAAATTTTCCTCTCGAAGCTCAGGACCAAATTTTGATGTTGTTGCAGCCTTGTTGGGCACCACTCCTTCTCAAGAAAGCCAAGGTTACCTCTAGAATAGTGTCTCGATGCTTAAGGTCAGCAATTCACGGAGATTGCCAAGCCTACAACGGATAAATCGAGCGGGACTTACAGTGTATCCGACTTAGAGCTCTCGAGAATCCCAATGGGAGAGTCTACCCCGAAGGTGAAATTCACAACCTCTAGGGAAACATCCACAAGAGTCATTGGGAGGTAGTAGAAAGGGCAACAAACTATGAGCAGTTGGAAGAAGAGGCCCAAGTTCTCACGAGTTTCATCAAGTCTCTTTTGTCTAAGGACAAAGTTTTGGACCCTACCCCATTGACTACTCTCCCACCTCCGTAATTCTAAGCCAAGATGAAGTGCGAGTATCAAAGATATGCACAAGTATTCTATCTATGGCAGAGCTATTGAAGCCCCGTGGATGACATGCTTGTTGCTGGATTAAACTTCATTGATGAAGCTTTCAAACTCCACGAAAAGGTGAGCAATGTGCAATCAAGCTCTCCTCCACTATCAATATCATGGATAAAGAGATCAAACTCGAGCAACATTGATAGAGACCTCCGACTCATGGGACAAAAGATGAGAACATTTTGTTGGCAAGTAAAGTCTTTGATGATGCAAAGGATAATCTGTCGAAGTCCTGGGTCTACAGCGTGGAGTGGAAGATCAGAGTCCTGGAGGAGGCTTTGGGAGAACTCAAGAACAGTTGGTAGAAGGGTGAAGCTTTCAAGACACTGGTTGTCTCTGCTTTCAAAGATATACACTGCCATCTTCAAGATGAAACTTCTGGTGTACTCCTTTCCTTGCAAGAAATCAAAGCTCAATTCAGAGCTTTTGTCAAAGATAATCTGTTCAAGGAAAGTTCCATCTCCAAGGATAAAATGAAGGAGATTTGCTCTCTTCAATCTGCCATTGAAGAAGCAAATAAAGATTATCATACTCATGTCGAGTTTGATAAAGAGACGGAAAAGTGTCTGGGATTTTGGACTCAGTCTACGACTAACACGTCAGTCCCTCGTGGCAGAGATATAGCTGAGGCGTTAAAGAAATTCAGGCAGCGGATTCTGAAGTCAGTGGGTCCCTCTCAGTGACCGGCCACCTGTCTTCTTCTCCTTATTCTTTTCTCTTCTTCCCTTTCTTTTTCCGTTTTCTTTGTAAGAAGTTGAGGTATTGCGGTTGGCGGTCCTTAACTATTCTTGGTTAAAAGAAGCGGTTACGAAGAGTAACTGATTTGTAAGTTATATAATGGCATTTCTACGCCATTCTAAAGGAGGAAGAACTTGGCTTATTTTCTGAAAAGTGTAAATAGATTATAAAGAAATCAATACAGAAGGACTTTTCCATTCTTTGTCTATCTGATCTCTGTTATTCCTAAGCTTTCATTTATTTTCTTTGTGAAGATCATTTGTCTCAAGTTCGTTAGTCTTACCGATTGCATACTCTTCAACTTTGCAAGCACGGTGATCTTGTATAACCAAGAAGGAACTTTGTGTCCTTGATTAATGAATCTGTGTTATGTTAAGAAACTTTGTGTTCTAAGCAGATGTTATTTACAGAACTTTGTGTCTTTAAATTCCATCTTATTTATTCAATACAAATGATCTTGTTTCAATTCACTGTGACTTTCGCATACATAAAGAATTACTCTGATATCTATAATTCTGCATGTTGCCTTTCTGCTCTTTCCCGTACTCTCATTTCCTCAGTCCTTTTGTAATTGATGATCTTCATAGAAAACACTTTCGTAATATCCAAGTTTAACCAACAAATCATGTTTTGTACATTTGTAAATAGGTTCGTTTCTAAATAAGGGAACCTCTCCCATTAAAGAGGAGGGACTTCTTGTTCTCGACTGCGCCGTTGCTCTTCGTAAAGTCCTATCCGACGACCAATAGTTTTTGGCGACTCAACTCTGCTGGGAAAATCATATTCTAGTTTCAGTAATTTTTGATCATCTTTTGATCGGCGACTCCGCGTTTTACTGAGGGAGAAGGACCCTTGGTATGAAGATTCTCGTTCTAGATTTTGGAGCAAGCAGGTTTTCCTTTTCCTTCAACAAGAAATAGAAGAACTCGTTCGACAAGCACTCCCTGCCGCTCAAAATAGAATTCTTACGGCGGTACTCCTTGAGCCGCCTAGCCCTAATCTTCAAGCTTTGATTCTTGCTGGTGTTGCAGTCCCTCTCCAAGCCATTTTCCAAGAATGGCGGCACCATTACCATGGGGTCATCGTGTCGGGCCCCTAGCCCTCACTCAGCCTTTGCATGAGTTACCCAGAGGTAACCGGAAGAACTTTCCTAAATTCAAAGGCGATGGAAAAGTGCATCTTGATGAACACATCGCAGCCTTCGTTGTTGCATGTGGAGTTCTGGGAGTCGAATATGAAGACGTCTCCGTAAGGTTGTTCATCGAGACGTTACAAGATAATGCTGCTGATTGGTTCTACCACCTTTCTACCGGGCACTATCACCGATCGGGACATAATGAGAACTCGTTCAAAACCGCTTCAAAAACCGTTTCAAGCCCAAATCTCTCGATAAAGAAAGATTCACATGCCCATGAGAGCTAGCCCAAATCTCTCGAGATAAACAAAATTCCGCATGCACTTACCGACCTGTTGATCAAATTAAAAATGTTTCTTCCTAAATGCTCAATCGCCAAAGTTAGTTATGCACCTGAGAAGGGCTAATCTCGCAACATTGGTGGAGGATCAAACTCTTGCTGTTAGCGTCGAGGATGATCTGATCATGTCAGGGAAGTTGAGGAGAGACCCTTCCAAATCTAAGTTTGTTGCTTCTTCCTCCTCCACTCCTGGACCTAATACTGATCCGTTGGTCCAAAAGCTTGTGAATGATCTCATTGCTATAAAGAAACAATTGGCTCAGCATGCCCCTTATGCAGATGTTCCAAGGAGGAATTTTCAGCCCAGAAATCGTTTGCCTTCTTCTCAAACAAGACTGGCACTTGAAGGACCTCCTGTTAAGGTTCCTGTGAATGCAACCTGTGAAGTTGAAGAGCCAGATGATGATGAGGATAATGAAGCTTGCGAGGAGTTTGTGGAAGAATTTGATAATGAAGCAGATGAACTTGAGGGATCTCGGGTTAATTTCTTCACCACTGAAGGCATTGATGATGGAGATGATTATGATGAAGTGGTAGCAGATATGAATAGTGAATCATTTGCTGTCATGACTAGAGAGCAGACACATCAGAGGGAGAAAGTGACGCAGCCCCCCAAGAAATCTAAGGAGCAGCCGGCAACTATCCCTGTAATTGCAAAAAGAGGATCTCCTATCCCCACTTCATCTGCACCAAAGGTGAGTCCTGTCAATCCTACTAGCAAAGTTCCTTCTTTTTCTCCTAAAGTTGATAAGCCTAGAATTTCAAGTGATGATGGCCCATCCACTTCTGGGTCTTTTGATATTATTGATCATCTAAAAAAGACTAAGGTTCAAATTTCAGAGGCTGAGTATTACCAAACCCATCCCAAAGCTTTTGCCAAAATGATTCAATTTGTTAATTCCCACTCCAAAACCACCTCTAAAGGCCTTTTACCTACTCCTTCTTCTGCACCACAGCCTAGTCTGGTAGCTGCTGTCACCTCGCCTGGTGACAAAATTAAACCATTTTATGTAACACTTCTTATAGCTGGTTATAGGCTCGATGGTGTGTCATTGACTCGGGGCCTCGAGATAACGTGATGCTCGCTAAAGTAGCTCATGCTTTAGGCCCGACTCTCACACGCACTTATGGATCTTGTTACTCCATGGATAGAAAAGAAGTGCCCCTGGTCGGAAAGAATTAAAGATGCACAAGTGGCTTTTCTTTGCCTTGCTCGAAAAGAAAGTGTTGGCTACCATCTTAGTAGCAGAGATATCCCTCCTTCATACGGGATGTTGCTAAGTAGAACTTCTGCAAAGATGTGGGTGGGGAAATCCAAATGGACTCGGGTCACATGCACTCATACTTGTTAACGGACAAATGAAAAGTTGATGCTCGAGAAGTAACTCGAGTATATTGTGAAAAACGGACGATCCTAAAGCACAAATACTCTATGAGGATATGGGTCATGGCAATTACATGATTATGTCCCCTGATGAAATCCGACCTCCCAAAGTGTCACCTAAAAATCCTAATGGTGTTTGGATTTTAGAGTTTGATGGAAGTTGTTCCTCAGCTGGTTCTGGAGCTGGTGTCTTGCTAGTGTCACCTGAAGGAAGCCTACATCCCTTTTCATTTAAGTTGCAGTTTGAGAATACTAATAACACAGCAGAGTACGAGGCTCTCATTCTCGGATTGCAAGTGGCCAAAGAACAAGGTGTAAAGAATCTTCTGGCTCGGGGTGATGCAGAACTAATTGTAAAGCAGGTCAGAAACCTTTTTCAAGTAAAAAATGGGAGGCTGAAACATTACCGGAATTAGGTTTGGGATTCCATTGAATTCCTTGATGCTTTCTCCATTGAGGCAATACCTAGGGAGAAGAACAAGCAGGGCTCATTCACTAATAGTCTCAGGGTCACTCTTCGATTCCTCATCCTGACTTCTCTCAGGATAAGTTCACCATTGAGATGGTCCATCGGCCTAGTGTACCTGACAATACCAATAACTGGCAAGTTTTCAATGATGATCAACATTTGTTTTCCTTCCGGAACTCAAGGGTAATTTGAACAACCGTATTTTGAGGGAAGTGACAACCTACCTCGTGAGAATGTGCCCTTTGACCAGCTGATCGCCTAAGGGAAGAAACAGATCAAGATGGATGCATCAATCTCAAAGGAAACAAGATTCCTAAAGGATTGGTGAGTTTGGAGGAACTATTTGATAAACATGATAGGTATGTGAAGTCTAGAGCTTCTACTGGACCTCAGCAATCAGCTGAGCATGACAAGATTAATATTGGGAGTCCTAATGACCCTAAGCTAGTGAATATTGGAAAATGCTGCACAACAGATGAGAGGAGAAAAGCAATTGATCTTTTAAAAAGGTATAAGGATGTTCTTGCTTATTCTTATGAGGATTTGAAAGCTTTCAAACCTAAAGATATGCAGCACTCTATTCCTCTTAAGCCTGGAATTAAGCCCTTCAAGCGTAAAAAAAGAGGCAATACAACCCCAAAATAGCTGACACCATCTTTCAGGAAATACAGAAGTTGTTGAAGGCTAAAATCATTTTTCCCATTCACCATTCAACATGGATTGCAAATATTGTGCCTGTTAGGAAGAAAAATGGTGAGATCCGCATTTGTGTTGATTTCGAGAATCAATAGGCTTCTCTCGAAAGATAATTATCCTTTCCTATGATGGATCAAGTATGCAAGCAAGTAATGAGGATCTGAAATGTTATCCATGCTTGATGGACTCTCGGGATATAATCGGGTAGAGGTTGATCATGTAGATCAACACAAAAAGCTTTCACTACTCCTTGGGGTACCTTTGCCTACAAGAGAATGCCGTTTGGGATTATTAATCTGGTGCCACTTTCCAGAGAGCTATGGATCGCTTTTGGAAGCTTAAAAGGGAAGTGTATTTTCATATATCTTGATGACTGACGACAAGTATTTTCCAAGACAAGGCGGATCATTTTGATCACTGGAAACATTCTGCTAAGATGCAGAGAGCATGGAATTTATTTGAATCCTAAAAAGTTTGTTTTCTATGTCACAGAGGGAAAATTATTAGGGCACATCGTTTCCAAAGATGGTATTAAGATTGATCCTGAACGAGTACAAGCTATCCAGCAAATTCCCCTCCCAACCAGTAAAAAGGGCGTACACTCCTTCTTCGGTAAGATCAATTTTTTAAGAAGGTTCATCCCTGATTTTGCAGAGTTAACCTTGAATATTTCTCAGATGATGAAAGGGAAACAAACATTTGGTTGGTCTTCTGAAGGAAAGGAATCCTTTGAAGGTATTAAGAGAGCTATCGCTAAAACTCCAGTTTTGGCCTGTCCTGATTTCAGCAAAGATTTCATCATCTATTGCTATGCTACAGATAATACCTTGGCTGCTGTCTTAACTCAAGAAGACTCTAATGAGCATGAGCTACCAATCGCGTTCATGAGCTATATTCTGAAAGATCACGAGTTGAAATACACCATGATGGAGAAACATGCTTTTGCAGTGGTTAAAGCTGTCAAGCAGTTTCGCTTTTACATCCTCAACTCTCATTCCATGGTATTGGTCCCGGATACAACTGTTAAGTCAATTCTCACACAACAAGAATTTGGATCCAAGAGAGGGAACTGGGTTGCTAAGGTCCAAGAGTATGACATTGACATTAAGCCGACCAAGCTGGTTCGTGGAAAAGGTCTTTGTGAGCTCATTGCTGAAGGAGCTAAGCATGAATTATTGGAGAACAAAGTTGGCCTTCCTACCATTCTGTTCCTTAGTTCAGTTGACGAATGGTATGCTGACATCGCCCATTTTCTCACCTATGGGGAATGCCCCTCTCATTTAACTGCCAAAGAAAAGAGGACTGTTAAATTGAGGTCAGTGCAATATGTATTATGGGAAAATGCTTTGTTCAAGCGTGGCTTAGATGGGAGATTTTTGAAGTGTGTGGACAAGGAACAGCAGAGAAAGTTGCTCTCAGCTTTTCACGATCAGGCATGTGGAGGGCACTATTCATCAACGGTTACAGCTCATAAGATACTCCATGGAGGATACTACTGGCCTTCCTTGTTCAGAGATGCATCCAAGTGGGTGGATAAATGTGAGGCTTGTCAGACCTTTGTGGGAAGACCTAAATTGGCTTCTTTGCCTCTCAAGCCAGTTGTGATTGAGGAACCATTTCAACAGTGGGGTTTGGACTTCATTGGTACACTTAATCCTCGCTTCTAAAGTGCTGGTCACACTCATGTGCTAACTGCCACTGACTATTTCACCAAATGGGTAGAAGCTATTCCAGTTAAGAGCACTACTTCTGAAGTGGTGTGCAACTTCATCAAAGAGAACATCTTGGTAAGGTATGGTGTACGATAAGATTGTAATGTGATAATGCTTCGAATTTCTCTTGGTGAGATAATGGATTTCTGCTACGGATATGGCATCTCCCTGGCTCATTCTTCAGATTACTACCCTCAGGGAAATGGGCAAGCAGAATCCACTAACAAAAATCTGGTGACTATTATAAGGAAGTTAGTCAATGAGTCTCAAGCGGCACAAAAAGCTCTACGATGCTCTTTGGGTAGATAGGATTACACCAAAGAGAGCTATTTGAATGTTTCCTTTTCAAGTGGTATATGGAGTAGAAGCTCAATTGCCAATAACAAGTGGAATGGAGCCATGACCTTGCATCTAATGAAGGCCATGAAGATACTAGTTTTAGTGATGCTTTGGATAAGATAATTATGTACCTTCACAAACCGAATGAGGACAGATGGAGGTTGCTTGATCGGATATCTGCTCACCGCCAGAAGGTAAAGGTCTGTTTGACAAGAAAGCCAGGTTCAGAGATTTTCAAGTTGGAGACACTGTGCTGTTATGGGATAAAAGGCATGAACCTCGTGGCAGCCATGGAAAGTTTGATTCCCTGTGGCTCGGACCTTTCAAGATCAGACACTTTGCTGGTGAGAATTCCTTTTATCTTGATTACATGGATGGTTCTTCTCTCCCACTTCCTTATAGTGGGCAGTATCTCAAGTTGTTCAAGTCATAGGTGATTAGGGAGTCCTTGTATATTCTCGTACATGCAGCGTTTTGCTTTTCTTTCTTTTTGTTTTGGTGTGTTGTCCTCTGTTTTGGTCGCTTTTGACTCCGTTGCCCAATGGATAAGGTACTGGTCTACTTCCCCCTGAGTTTGTCTGAGTTCTTGCCTTGTCTCATTCTTTGAATTTATGCCAAGTCATCCCGAGAAGGAGCCAGCTGTTGTCCACTCAAAATTCCTACTCTTAATGAAAGTGAACTTTCAAAAAAAAATTGAGTTTTAGTATCTTCTCTATTGTCTTTGAAATTGTTGAAGGTCGTGAGATTGAGAAAATCCATAGTTTTGGGTCATTTTGTATGTATTTTGGCTGTCGGACATTTTTGTCCGCGTGTCCCAAGTCCCAAAGTGCGATCTGTTCCTTGATTGGCGAAATCCCAAGTTGTTCCATTTTCGGGCCCGTTGGAACTTTTCGTCCCAACTGTCCCAAAGTCAATTGTGCGAAATTTGTTCCATTTTGGTAGAAACACCCGAACTTTGCACTTTCGTGTCCCAAATGTCCTTGGCGTTTTCATCCCAAATGTCCCAAAATGCATTTGTCGTCTTCTCCTGTTTTCACCCAATCGGCCAAGCCGCGTGTTTCGAGCGCGTGTTTCGCATTCTCTCACATGTCCCAAGTGAACCAATTGTCATTCGTGCTTATTTTTCCCGCTCTACCCAAATATCATGCTTATTCAAATTGGTGGGTATGTATTAAATGCACATTTATGACCTTTCTCTCTCCTAAACGGCTATATAACGAGCATTTCCCCTTTGCCTTTTTACACTACTTCCATGCTATCTTTTGCTCAAACCCTCGCTTATGATTTGAAAACCTGCGTGTGTATCCCTCCCTCTGTAATTCCTTTCCGAGTCTGGTTTGCGGCTTTGTCATCCTCCTAGCTACTATCAATATGAAGATCAAGTTTGAGGACGGAACAAATTTCACCACTTGAGTCTGCTGCTCACAATATTGGGACAATGGCAAAGCCTCGTCATCTCGATTTCAAAGTGATTTTGGCGAGAATGGCAGACGCAAACCCTACACCAATGGCACAAATGATTCACGATAGCGGTTTGGCTTTTTCTGGAGGTTTCCGATCTCGATGCACAAAGGCGCCGATATTGTGCTTTCATGCGGAGCTCACTTCGACCCGCTTCGAGCGAATTGACCAATATACATGGGGAACTCATCACCAAACTAGATGCTGCCAGCCATTAGCACTGCTCTGAGGATTCCAGAGATGGATAATGCCATAGTCGTTTCCCGGGATCAAGCACAGGCCCTGTTCGACCAAGACAGTGACAAATATAAGGCACGAGTGGCGAAGTCCTGGCTGAAGAACCCTAAGAAAGGAGCTTCTCGTCTGACCAAAACCCTCTTCCGAGCAGATTTCAATGAAGAATTGTCAGACTTCATAATCTTGCTGGCTCGGGTTATGGGTTTGCCCTCTACCAATGAATTTCACTTCTGGATGTGCCCGCTCATCAGCATGGTGTGCGAAGGAACGCAAAATATCAATTGGGTGGAAATCATAAGCATGAATTTGGGGAGCAAATTATGTCGATGTGCAAGAAACGAAGTTCTATATGACTTCGTACCTGATGTATACCCTGGCAGCGTCACGGAAATGGTTTGGCTTTTCTTACATCGATGCTCACAAAGATGATCCAGTATATGCTTATTGCCCAGTTCACCCTGGAGACCAGCAATCGTAATTTCAGAAGGGTCAATGATGCTTTCACCATGTACGTGGTCGATCGAAGGTGATACTGCTAGAAGGTTTTCAGATGAAGCCATGAACCTGATATCGCAATATGGTGCTTATTTCATCCAATTCAGGAAATTTTCTTATATCAGGCTTGCTGGCTATGAGAGCACCCCTCTGCGGCTTCCCATGTTCTGCAATGATAAGATGGCTTTGATTGAAGTATGCAGTAGTTAGACAAACTGCACAGAACCTGCAGGGACAAGAAGATTTCCGGTTTGCACTTTCCCATCTCTTTGGGAAATTACACTTGTAAAACAGACCCCCGGAAGCACGAACATAGAGAGAGCCACGGTTCCATATCACTTTGTCCATTTCTTCAAGCCAAGAACTTGCTTCGACTTGAAGAAGTTCATTGAAAGCATAACATCAAGATAATCTACCATCATAGGCGAGATACGTGAGAAGACTCACCGGGCTGGATTTGTCTGATGATGATTTTGAGGCCAGGAGAAGGCATTGTGGCAGGTTCTCCCTGCAATTGATCCAAGAACTCGGCTTGTACCAAGTTCCCGAAGGACTCCAGGATGACAATTCTGATCTATACTCATATGAGTATGACAGTGTGATTAAGACACCCTTGGAGGACTTGGATTGGAAGCAGAAAGAAAAAGATGATCGTGAGATCCTTGCTCCAGTCTTAGTCAGGACTAAGGTCTGGTTTGACAAGAAAGTTCGAGAGCTCAGAAGGCACTCAGGAGAATCCTCTTCCAAGGATGTTTCAACGCCAAGGAGAGAGGCATCGGTTCCAGGTCAGAAACACCAGTGCAAACCCCACCTGCCTCATCAATACAAGGACCTGCAGCTTCCACTCCTTCTTCATCCACTCAAGTGTACCAGAAGAAACTCAAGGAGGTTAAGAAGGAGCCTGTGGAAAGTGACCCTCAAAGAAAGCAGGCAGAGTTGCCTATGGGACCAGAGAACATCATTGTTCTCAGTGAAAGTGAAGAAAGCGAAGTACCAACTCCTGCAAGTGCTCCTGAAGATCCAGCTGATAAAGATAAAGAAATCCAGAGCACTGAGCTTTCAGGTGATGTTGACTCTTCCGCCGCAATTGCCCAAGTTCCCACTCACCTCTCAACTCGAGTCAACGGCAGCTACGTAGACCTTGAGCATCATGAGCTCTCTGTCTCTTGGTCCCCTTGCCCCTCTGCTGATTCCTCTTCCTCTTTACGTGGGTGCAACCTTTGGTTGACAAAGGAAGAGGAAATTTTCCTCCCAAGCTCAGGACCAAATTTTGATGCCGTTGCAGCCTTGTTGGGCACCACTCCTTCTCGTGCCAAGAGAGCCAAGGTTACCTCTAGAATAGTATCTGATGCTCAAGGTCAACAATTCCTGGAGATTGCCAAGCCTACAACGGATAAATCAGAGCAGGACTTGCAGGTATCTGACTTAGAGCTCTCAAGAATCCCAATGGGAGAGTCTACCCCTGAAGGTGAAATTCACAACCTCCAGGAAACAGTCACAAGAGTCATTGGGAGGGTAGAGAAAGGGCAACAAACTATTGAACAGTTGGAAGAACAGGCCCAAGTTCTCACAGGTTTCATCAAGTCTCTTTTGTCTAAGGACAAAGTTTTGGACCCTACCCCATTGACTACTCTCCCACCTCCTGTAATTCTAAGCCAAGATGAAGTGCAGAGTATCAAAGATATGCACAAGTATTATGTCTATGGCAGAGCTATTGAAGCCCTAGTGGATGACATGCTTGTTGCTGGATTAAACTTCATCGATGAAGCTTTCAAACTCCACGAAAAGGTGAGCAATGTGCAACTCAAGCTCTCCTCCACTATCAATATCATGGATAAAGAGCTCAAACTCGGATCGATTGCATAGTAGACCTCCAACTCATGGGACAGGCGAGATGAGAACATTTTGTTGGCAAGTAAAGTCTTTGATGATGCAAAGGATAACTGGCCGAAGTCCGGGTCTACAGCGTGGAGTGGAAGATCGAGTCCCTGGAGGAGGCTTTGGGAGAATCAAGAACAGCCATTGGCGATGGGCGAAGCTTTCAAGACACTTTGGTTGTCTCGCTTTCAAAGATATACAATGCCATCTTCAAGATGAAACTTCTGGTGTACTCCTTTCCTTGCAAGAAATCAAAGCTCAATTGAGCTTTTGTCAAAGATAACTGCTCAAGGAAAGTTCCATCTCCAAGGATAAAATGAAGGAGATTTTCTCTCTTCAATCTGCCATTGAAGATGCAAATAAAGATTATCATACTCATGTCGAGTTTGATAAAGAGACGGAAAAGTGTCTCGGGATTTTGGACTCGGTCCTACGACTAACACGTCGAGTCCCTCGTGGCGAGATATAGCCGAGGCGTTAAAGAAATTCAGTAGCGGATTCTCAAGTCGGTGGGTCCCTCTCTCGTGACCGCCACCCTTCTTCTTCTCCTTATTCTTTTCTCTTCTTCCCTTGCTTTTCCGTTTTCTTTGTAAGAAGTTGAGGTATTGCGGTTAGCGGTCCTTAACTATTCTTGGTTAAAAGAAACGGTTACGAAAAGAGTAACTGATTTGTAAGTTATATAATGGCATTTCTACGCCATTCGGAGGAGGAAGAACTTGGCTTATTTTCTGAAAAGTGTAAATAGATTATAAAGAAATCAATACAGAAGGACTTTTCCATTCTTTGTCTATCTGATCTCTGTTATTCCTAAGCTTTCATTTATTTTCTTTGTGAAGATCATTTGTCTCAAGTTCGTTAGTCTTACCGATTGCATACTCTTCAACTTTGCAAGCACGGTGATCTTGTATAACCAAGAAGGAACTTTGTGTCCTTGATTAATGAATCTGTGTTATGTTAAGAAACTTTGTGTTCTAAGCAGATGTTATTTACGGAACTTTGTGTCTTTAAATTCCATCTTATTTATTCGATACAAATGATCTTGTTTCAATTCACTATGACTTTCATACATAAAGAATTACTCTGATATCTATAATTCTGCATGTTGCCTTTCTACTCTTTCCCATACTCTCATTTCCTCAGTCCTTTTGTAATTGATGATCTTTATAGAAAACACTTTCGTAATATCCAAGTTTAACCAACAAATCATGTTTTGTATATTTGTAAATAGGTTCGTTTCGAATAAGGGAACCTCTCCCATTAAAGAGGAGAAATGTGAATAAAAATTAGCTAAGTATACAAATATATACACAATGATACAAAGTCATAAAAGACAATGAAATTCATATTAAGATTGAGAAAAAATTATTTACAAATGATAAGCACAAAGTCATTGAAATCAAATTTATTCAAGATTTGACAATACAATAGCCAAAATGGAAAATTATAAACCCAAATGTTTAGAAATTTGTGTAAACAACCTTCATTGATCCCACGGATATATGATTTAATTCTAATTTATATCTAATGTTTATACTCAAATCTTCAAACTTAGGTTATCAAGATTCTTGATGTTGCATAATCCCGATGCACTAAACTCAAAGCAAATTAGTCCTTCCTACTCATTTATTTACTTCTCAAATCTAGATTAAAACCAATCTCCTCACATTAAATGATACTTTAAAAAAATCTTTAAAATGTCACTTTAATAGATAATATATCACATGGTAGAGATTATTTATTTAATTTATGATTAATGATTAAAAATCATATCATAAATTATCATGGAAAGATAATAATAGGAAAAAATATAGGGGTGGGGTCCCATAATATTAAAATAAAACATTTATTCCAAAACATCCATATAACCATATCATTTGCATTAGTTTTCTAAACCACATTAATCGACATAGAATATAGAGTTTAAATATTTTCATATATATATATATATATATATATATATATATATATATATATATATATATATATATATGCAACTATAGATTAAACATTCCACCACAAGTATAATAATATCATATCATCAAAATAAGTGCAATCTGAGCCAAATATAACCAAGTCAAATGTCACAAAGTCTGCATAATAATTGTCTCAAAATAGCAAGTTCTAAAGTCAAAGCAAGTATCATAGCTTAATCATCTCCCACTAAATCAAGTATTGATAGTGCCATCAACTTCCTTGAGTTTTGTATACTCATACGATTCTAAATTCAAGATTTGTGTGTCATGGTCACTAGATTCACTATGTTACTTCAACTTAACTCACTTGACTAGACGTAACTCCGTCGGTATGGTTGAAGAGGACCTAACCCATTTGGGAGAAGGATGGTGTTCATTTGCAGAGTTTCTCAAGGTATGCAATGGCAAATTCTCTCTACATTATATGGAAGAGGATTGGAATGAACTGGTCTACGAGAGGCTGAATTAGCATGGTCGAATGAGATTACTGATGAAAATTATGGGGGCATTTACCTCTGGAAAATGTGAAAAGGATGATCATTTGGACAATCAATTAGTTGCAAGACCTCTCGAAGGATGGATTTTCTGGAATCAAAAGATTGAAACACGTGTTGGACCATTCCCAGAGACAAAGGTTCCACGACCCTAAATGAAGTTAGAACCTCTTCTTCCACCATGAGGAGAGTCTCTACATGGGGAGAACCTATTGCCATCTGGCCAACCCTGCATTGGATCGAGAACCTTGTGGAGTTCCCCATCCACTCCACCCATATCTAGGCATTGTTCAAAGTAACCATTATGACAATCATCATTTCTAAACTATTTCATTTCATAAAAAAATGTTAAATGATCTGAGATCATAAAAATACTTATCAAAATTTATCAAAAATTCATATTGACTTACTCAAAACATCACTGAAAACCTCAAAAGAAACACCATTTCTTTCATGTGTCATACTTGTAGCTTAAAAAAAGACCAAATTTTAAGCTGAGTCTTATTATAAATATCAAACCAACTTATATCACAACCATATCAAAATTTACAGTCTTTGGAACAATAAAAACTTACAGTCACCTTGCATTTTATAACTAGTTCATCTTATTTGAAGACACATTGAGTCCCTTTTTTGACCAATATTCCTCAAATACGGTGGAAATTTCTTAATTTGAAATAAAAATGCATACATAGCAACAATATGCAAACACATAGATTTCTTAACCACATCATTTGATAATTTGTTTCAAATATCAATTTCATGCAAATATTTTGGAAACTATTACCAATTTCATAGTTATTCAACTGAAATCAAACTCTATTTGCATCTTTATTCACAAATGAACAATACCCATAAATTTGAAATTCATGAAGACCTCTTAAAACATGTTTGGAATGACACAACTCTTGATAGATGCTTCATTTATTCACAAAATACTAGATTTCAAAAGAAAAACGTTTTTATAACAAAAAACATGAAATGGGTAAGTCAAAGAACCATGATAATTACTAATACTAAAACTCTGCAAGTTAAATAGGAAAGAAACATCATATTTTATCATTTTGAAATCCATCAAAATCTCATTGTCAATGAAAAAAACCCCACCCCCAAAAAAAAACTTAAAACTTGCAACATATCTCTCCATAGATTTTTAGAGCTAATATTCCCATAGCATTCAAAAAACACCATATTAAACTATTTCATAGTATAATCTTATCAAACCCGAAATCCTTTTACCTTTGTTCATTTAAAATGCCAAATAAAACTTCACTCTCTGAGATGAGTAGATAAAATGAGCCATCAAAAACCCAAAAATTAGTGACATAATCATATCTTCTCCAAAAAAAAACCACATGCAATCTTAAAATAGTGAAAACCCAGTTTTCTATTAAAGAAAAAGATTTCAAATATGAAAACATGCAAAGATATAAAAATGTTGACTCGACTTGACACGACCAAAACGAGTCTAAATTGAGCACAAGAGCATCATTCATAACTAATTCGATAACTAAACATACCTCAAAAGGTATAATGACCTAATATTTGAGCTTCCTGAGAGCACGCAAATGCCAAAAATGGAGGACCCAAATAGTTCTACAAAATTTTGATAGAGCTTCACTATGGGTGAGAAAAAAAATCAAATGACCAACAAAACTCGGTGATAATGGAAAAGGATAGGCTCAAAACTCACATTCAATTCTCAAGGTACCTCGAGCCAAGTGCCATAAATGTGTTTTAAATGCCCACAGTCCTAAATTCCGGTTCATGATGATAATGCCACTTAGCATTTTTTTAAATCATCAATGTGCCAAGCTAACTATTCAACAAAAATGCCAATTCACAATGTTCACCATAGAGAAATTAAAATCTTACCATATCAACCATGACTTGGTTTTAAAACTTCTCAAAATATTTGCATTATCAATGTCTAAATATTTGATCACCATTTATTCATACTCCATGATAAAAAGAAAAAAAAAAATGTAACAATATGTCCGAATATAAGTTATATCCAAGAGGCCCCTAAAATGTCACCATGACATTACGACAAAAACCAAAACTATCATCTCATTGAGACATTGTTGAGCCAATTGTTTTAAAGTTGCTTTATACAAATTAGTGTAATCAAAGACAACAACACTTACCAATACTTTTACTGCAACCATGGAAAGAAAATATACACCAAAATGCAAGCTTGAAATTTGAAAATTGTTAATGTAAGTTGGAACTCAATCATCATCTTTACTATATTGTGATCAATCAATCTGAAAAAATGTCCATGATAACATCTTATATCAATATGAAAATCCAAAAATGTAATGCCGACATGCAAATGTTTTGAAACCACTTTAAATATGAATGATATTGAACTAAAGTTTCAAATTAAATAAAGTGGCCCCCGCCATATTTGTAATATTATCAAGGAAGGAATAAGGAAGACACTGCAAAATGTATAGAGGAATGTTTTCTCTTTTCTTAAGAAAAAGGGGGTAGGTAAAATTTGAGACATAACACTGGTGACCATACAAGATTTCTTCAGTTAAGGGGGAAGGTTGGATAAAAAAATGACTTGAATTTTAACTCCAAGAGTGCAAGCAGGCTACTTGTTTCTTGGATCACTTTGCATGAGACCTCAATGATTATAAACATGAAATGAGATGTATGTTCTGCTAGAAAGCGTGAATGAAGAAAGGGAATAAAGAGATTGGGAAAATGAGGGTAGAATGAAGTGAGACTACAAAACAAATTTCCCAATATTGAAAAAGTAAGTGTAACTTCATTATCATGAATATCCAACATCATCATTATAAAGATTTACCAAATAATCAATTTTTAATGTATAATGAAATTTGAAAGCATAAGAAAATCTTACCATCCATGGAACTGAAAGTTGTTTCCACCATTACCAAGCATCTAAGTTAATAACAACCAAAACAAAAAGAAAGACAAACAAGGAAAAAAAAAACAAAAAACAAAAATATGTACAAAATTTACATAAATGATTTCATTTGTAAAAATGCTTCAAATGTTGGCCATTGACTATGAAACACAACCAATCACCATTGATTTCACGTAAGTGAAAAGCATTATTACCCAAAACAGAAGCAATTTGGTAAGGACCCAACCATAGAGAATCAAACTTATGATGCTTTCCCAGGATTTTCTCTAGCCTTATCCCAACACAAAACTAAATCACTAACTTCAAAATTCTTCGTATTAGCTTTCTTATCAAACAAATTCTTAAGATTTTCTTTACCTTTTCAAGTTTTTGCAAAGTAGTAATTCTCATTTGATCCAAGGCCAGTAATTCATCCAATCGTGATTGTAATTCATTTGAATTATCAAGGCCAAAATTCAAAGCAACATGAGCTGAAGAAATTTGCAATTCAATGGGCATGGTGGCTTGAAACCATAAACAAGCATAAAAGGTGAAAAAGGTTCCAGTTTTAATAGTAGTTCTATCAACCCACAAAGCTTCAAATAATTTCAAATGCCAATTTCTTTTGCTATCATTAACCAATTTTTTCATGATGTTGACCAAATTCTTATTTGTTGATTCAACTTGACCATTACCTATGGGTAATATTTTGATGAATGACTGGAAATAATTGAATATTTACTTGAGAAATTTTAGTACTCTTTAGAAACAAACTATGGACCGTTATCAGAAATAATCTCGTGAGGAACTCCAAACCTAGAAAAAATTGATTTTTGAAAAACTTGACAACTTCACCAGCTATAGAGCTTTTTAAAGCAATGGCTTTTGCCCATTTTCATAAAATAATCAGTAGCTATCAAAATATAACGATGACCAACAGATGAAAGGGGATGAATATTTGAAATAAAATCAATTCCCCATTTTGAAAAAGGTTTATCAAGGATAACGTCGGATGTAAAGGCATTGTTGGTAATCTTTCATCGACCAACATACATCTGACAAGGGGTACAAGATCTTACCCACTTGTATGCATCTTTAAACAAATTTGGCTAGTAATAAACAACACGTAAAATTTTGTGAGCAAGTGGTTTGGCAGCAAAATGTCCACCACAAACACCCTCATGGAAACTTTTTAGTACTTGCTCAATCTGATCATGAGTTAAACATCTTAGGAGTATACCATCATGATTCTTGAAAAACAACAAATTTTCTAAAAGAGTGAATTTGAGGGCTAAAATCGAAGATCTCTTCTTTGTCTTTTATCCAAATGTTTAGGACATGACTAGTTTTTAAAATAATAAACTAAATCATGATACCAATTCATCTTGTGTTAAATGACACTCCCATTCTTGCACAAAATACAATGTTAAACTTTGAAGATAGTTCATTACCAGTCATGACTTGAAAGTGAGGGACAACATTTAAACATTCATCAACAACCAAAACAACCACATTAACATTCGAATCAACATTTTCAGCAAGGTGTTTTGCTAATTTGTTACCTTTAATTGTTTTGCAAGTTTCCATCTCTATGTCGAATTGTTGGATTTTGAAAATCCATTTGGCCAATCTTCCTTTGATCACATGGGTTGTTTCAATAAGTATGCTAAAATAAGAACATTAGTTCGAACAATGATTTTATTTCCCATCAGCAAATACTTATATTTCCCCAAAACTGAAACTAATGTAAAAACATATTTTTCAATAAGGGGATATCTAATCTCAACATCCTTTAAATGTTTGACTAAAGTAAGCAATGGGTTTTTCTTCATTAAGTTCAAAATATTGAGTTATGATGACACCCATAGCTTTATTAAGTAGCATTCAAGTATAAAATAAAGGGTTTTAACAAATCAAGTTTGGCCAACACTTTGGAGTTCAAGTGATAACCTTTTTAACTTGGTAAAAGATGAGTCAACATAAGTATCCCAAGAAAAACCATGATTCATTTTTCAACAATATTTGTAATGGAGCAGCTCTATCAGAGAAATCAGAAATAAATTTACGTACAAAGTTAATTTTTCCAAAGAAAGAATGCAAACCAGTTTCATTTTTAGGAGGAGGTAATGCTTGAATTGCCTTGAACTCTTTCTGGGTCGATAGAAATACCATTTTTGTGATGATATGACCCAACATTTTCCTTCATTCACTCCAAAAATAAATTTCTTTGGATTTAGTGAAATACCATACTTACGACATCGATTGAAAATTTCACGCAAATGACTTAGATGTTTCTTTCCTTTTCTAGAATGTACAGTAAGATCATCTAAGTAAACCTAAATTATGACTCCAATTAAATCATCAAAATCTATACACATAGCTCTTTGAAAGGTGCACACCCGCATTAATTAGACCAAAAGGCATATGATTAAAAGCAAAAGTACCTCTACGTGTAGTGAAAGTCAGTTTTTGTGTATATCTTCTTAGATTCACAAAAATTGATTGTGTATCTTGAAAATCCATCAAAAGAGACATCATTTTAGACCTGGCGATGACTTGCTGCAAAATTTGATCAATGTTAGGCAATGGGAAATTATCTTTAGTACTTGCACGATTTAAATCTTGAAAATCAACACAAATTCGGATGTCTCCATTCTTTTTACGTATAGGTACTAAGTTAGCAACCCAATCTAAATACCTTACAGGAAAAATGACACCACCCTCAATCATTTTATCAAGCTCCTTATTGATGGTGTCTTCCAATAAGGGGCTTACTTTCCTAGGCTTTATGACGAACCAATTTTATACCAGGTTTGATAGGTATGTCATGTTTAATGATCCTTGTATCATAACCTCTCAAATATTTATAAGACCATGCCAATACATCAATGAACTCCTTAAGTAATTTAATGAAAGCATTTTTTTCTGAGGAGTTAAACATGCACCCAAGTAAACAAACTTAGGTTCTTCATCAAAGCCTAAATTAACAACAATAGTTTCACCAATAATCCTCCTAGAGGGTTTAGCTGAAGATGAAATTTTGGGTTGATCATTTTGGTGAAAACATAGATTCAAGGCTGATCAAACCAGCATGTAACTTGTTACTAGATAACTACAAATAATCACCACAATTCAAAACATAGTCATTTGAATCAAAATAATTCCTTTTAAAAAACATCAATATGTTCATCACAAGTAAATACAAGCCAATTTGTTTCTAATCAAGTATCATAGGTCTATATACCTCCTTGAAAACAAAATAAATATGATCAGTGGTATTTGGATTAGTAACAAAAACAACAAGTTTATTTGCTCTTGAATTGAATTCACGAAAGATATGATTGATATTGAAAGCTTCAAATTGTTCCATAAAAGACCAAACCTTTTGTGTATATCGATGAAGACGGGTTTGGTTTGTCTTATATATCTTTTTGACTTGTCTGATTATTAATTCAGAATCTCCAAAAATAGTTATTTTCTTAATATTCAGACTTAAAGCCTGTGTAATCCTAAACATAAAGCTTCAAATTCAAAGTGTTGTTAGTAGCATCAAATGCCAAGTGGAAAGCATAATCAAATTGTCTACCAGAAGGAGATTTGATAACTACTCCCACACCATTCCCATATTGTGAGCATGCTCCATCAAAACACATTTTCCAAACATCATCAAAAGGTAATAATCTAGCATGCTGGTAATCTTCATCATCTAAAGCATAAGTGTCTATTGATTCTACTCCATAAGTTCCCATACCAGTTTCTACAAATGAGATAGATGATGAAATTCCCTCAATGGGAGTACCTGACCATTATTCTCTTTGAATAAAATCTATAGCATTACCAACCACACCCAAGTTTGATCTTTGCCTACAAATGTTCCTGTTTCCATGTGACCAATCCCTTCCAAGAAGCATAACATAGTTAGTTGGTATATCTAATATATGAATGTTACCAATAAATATGACTCTTTCATCTTGAGATAACTTAACCACTATGTCTCTGAACTTACCACAACATCTTGTTGAATGTGAATCAAAACCTGTCAATTTATGACTATCATGTTCATAGGAGATGCCTAATTGATCTGCAATGGTTTTAGGCATGATGTTCTTTGAAGCTCCCGTATCTAAATACAATTATGAATGATCTTATTTTGAATTTTGACAGTGACATAAAAAGGAGGAACATAATCAGACATAGTATTAGATTGATTCATTACCTATGATATTCCTCATTATCATTTTCACTATCAAATTCATCTTCTTGAACAACCACCAAAGGTTTTGATTCAGATCTATTCTTGTGAGAAGCTTCTAGTTTTTCAAACTGACCTGGCAATCCTAGGCTCTCAAACATGTTCAAATTACTTCTAGAATTTTTCATATCAATAATGTCATAACCAGAAGAAAAGATTGATGACTTTACAAAAGATTTACTTTTGAAGGGCTGATATGGAGCATTGTTTAGACCAGATGGAACATCATCAGGAACAAGATTACTAGACTTATCTTGAGCTTTAGTTTTATCGGGATGATTTGATTTATGTTTATATTTTGTATCATTAGTTGTTTTATCCTTTGGATTATCATTTTTATTGTAATCTTTAGACCTAGTCAAATTTATATCTTTGCATTTACATCTGAATCGACAAAACTACACATGTCATAATATGCCATTTTATTTTTACTGGTTTTTTCATTTAAAAATTTCCTAATCTTTTTTGCAGCCTTACAAGTGTCTGGATCATGATCAAGTTCACATACTCCACAATATGCTTCAGTTGGTTTAGATTTTACCTTTCTATGCTCAATTTTACCTTTCCTAAATCTGTAGATACACTTTTTGATGATGTGGGTTGATCATTTAATTGTCCACTTGATGGTGATCAAATCATTACCTAGGTTCAAATAACATTCAAAATTTATGCATTATTTTTAGACATACCTTGTAGAAGCTCTATCTTTAAAACCAATCCTTTTGAGCTTCTTCTCATAATCAATGCAAAAAGTAATAGTTTCTTCAAAATAAATGATTCTCTATCTTCAAGAGCTAACCTATACTTTCAAAGGAAAGGCAATGTGCATTAATAAAGATGAGAAATTTTTTTAGGAGGTCTAACATCTCCTGGTATTCTCTGTCTGAGCTTAGTGAAATGAATAGTGAAGTGATAAACTATTTCTCTGCGTCCATTGAAATGTTAGAAATCTCGTTAAGTAATTCATACTCATCTTTTTCTTTCCCAAAACAATCTTCTAACCATTCTTCTATTTCAGACCAAGATGAAATGGATTTGGAAGGTAAAATGACAAAAGCTTTATAAGATTTTCCTTGGAGAGTCTGTGAAAATAGCCTAAGGAATGTTCTTTCATTGGTAATACCAATAAGCAACACCAATCAATTTAAAAGCGTCAAGGTGATCTTCCCATGACTCACCTACATCTCCTAAAAACTTAGGTAGAGTAATGCCTTTCAAAGAAGGTAATTTAGGTGGGTTTCTACCTATATCTATTGGGTTACCCTTGAGCCATGAATTTAATTCATCACCTTCATCATCAGATCCTTCATTGTCAATTACATTTCCCATATCCCGATTATCTTCAAACCCAGGTATATGTCGATTATTTCTCCTTCTCCTATCTTCTCTATTGTCATCATTATTGGAGAGGGTTGATTCTCCATTTCATAAATATAAATGATGAACTAAAATATCAACAAAGATGTTTCAACAATTTCTTATCATTCTCAAGGTCTAAAGGTAATATCTTGTGGGTTTTAACTATTTTAAGAACAAACTCTTTTTCTTCCCAAATTTCTTATTTTTGTTCAAGATATATTGTGTTTGTAATTGATTTCTAGCATGATGATCAAATCTCGAGGGCTTTATCTTCTTCAGTATCAAGGATAACTACAACGTTAATAAATTGTTTGAAATCCATGTTAGTATTCAAGTAAAAGTCCTAATATCAACACTTGATATCAATTGTGTTTTCTAAAGGTAACCCTGATGTATTATTACCGGTGTAGCACTTGTGATGGTCATTTAAGAAATGATCATCAAACAAACATATAGTTAGAATAAAATTGTTTGTGAAAGAATGAATTAAAAGAGGAATCCTCAAGTGGAGTCTCCAATTTTTTTTTCAAAAAATGTATCGACAACTAAATCAACCCTTTTACCTATCGTAAAGGTTAAGGCGGAATCAAACCAACTTTAATTGTATGAAGGACTTAGAAAATATTCTAAGTGTAGGGTAGTTTATGCCTTAAATCATTTATAACAAACAAACCTAAGATTATGGGAAAACCAATTAATTCATTTAAAAAAAAATAAAGAGAAATTTAAAAAAAGAAATAAAGAACATACACAAACAAAAGAAACAAAGAAAGAAAACAAACGAAAAGAAAGGAAAGAACAACGAAAAGACAAAACCCACAATCTGCAATATTATCAACCCTATCCGACATAGTGATATCTATGAATTAGATAACCTCTTGAGGGAAGAAAAAACAACTTGCAACATCATTTATACTTCTATGGTATTCAAGTTGCATGAATAATGCTTGTATGGAATTAATCCTTTTAACTCCGATAAAAAAACTTTTTACTCCATTCCATACAATACAAAAATTAAACTTAATCCAGATATACTCTTATATTCCAAATTTCTGGTTTAAAATAGCAAAATGTGAATAAAAATAAAAGAAAGTATACAAAATCACAATGATACAAATGATACAAAGTCATAAAAGACCAACATGAAATTCATATTAAGATTGAGAAACTGATTTACAAATGAGAAGCACAAAGTCACTAAAATCAACTTTATTCAAGATCTGACAATACAATAGCCAAAATGGCAGATTATAAACCCAAATGTTAGAAATTGTGTACCTTCATTGATCCTTTAGATATAAGATTTAATTAATCAAATTATAGATTAGACATATGAAAATCAATATTCGAGATAATCAAAATAATAACAATATAATTGGATATACCTTTGTATCTAATGTTTACACTCAAATCTTCAAACTTAGGTTATCAAATCCTGTAATCAAAGCCTCATTCAAAATACTTTAATTGAAAATATAGGATGAAAATGCACTAAACTCAAATGCAAATTACCTTGATGTTCCTTCATGTGTAAAAGAGTCCTTCTGTTCTTTTATTTACTTCTCCATGAAATAGTTACAACCGATCTCCTCATATTAAATGATACTTTAGAAATAAACTCTTAAAAATGTCACTTTAATAGATAATATAACACATGATAGAGATTATCGATTTAATTTATGATAGATTTTTAAAAAAATCATATCATAAATTATCATGGAAAGATAATAATAGGAAACAAATATAGGGCGGGGACCCACAATATTAAAATAAAACATTTATTCCAAAACATCCATATAACCATATCATTTGCATTAGATTTTCTAGACCACATTAATCGACATTAAAATATAGAGTTTAAATCTTTTCATAAACATATATATAATATATATATATATATATATATATATACATATATATATATACATATGTATATATACATCAACATGTATATATACATATTATATATATATATATACATATATATAATATATATATACATATATATACATATACATATATATATATATATATATATATATATATATATATATATATATATGTATATGTATACATATATGTATATATATATATGTATAATATATATATATATATATATATATATATATATATACATATACATATATATATATATATATATATACATATATATATACATATATGTATACATATAATATATATATATATATACATATACATATATATATATATATATATATATGTATACATATATGTATATATATATGTATATATACATATATGTATATATATATGTATATATACATATATATGTATATATATAAATATGTATATATACATCTATTATATATATATATATATATATATATATATATATAATATATATATATCATATTGTATATATACATATATATATATCTATAGATATATATATATATATATATGTATATATACTACATACATATACATATACATATATATGTATATATACATATATATATATCTATACATATATATATATGTATATATATGTATATATATATATACTATATACATATATATGATATATATATATAGATATAATATATATATATATATATATATATATATATATATATATAAACATTCCGCCACAAATATAATAATATCATATCATCAAAATAAGTACATCTGAGCCAAAATATAACCAAGTCAAATGTCACCAAGTCTACATAATAACTGTCTCAAAATAGCAAGTTCTAGAGTCAAATCCAAGTATCATAGTTTAATCATCTCCAACTAAATCAAGTATTGTAGTGCCATCAACTACCTTGAGTTCTGTATACTCATACAATTCTAAATTCAGGATCTGTGTGTGTCATGGCACTAGACTCACTATCTACTTCCAACTTAACTCGCTTGACTGGTCATAACTCCATTGGTATGGTCAAAGAGGACCTAACCTGTTTGGGATAAGGACGGTGTTCATATGCAAAGTTTCTCAAGGTATGCAATAGAAAATTGCTCTCTGCATTATATGGAAGAGGATTGGAATGAACTGGTCTACGAGAGGCTGAATTAGCATGGTTGGAATGTGAATGTTGATGCAAGTTATGGGGGCATTTACCTCTGGAAAACTACGAGTAGGTTGATTATTTGACAATCAATTAACTACAAGACCTCTCGAAGGATGGGTTCCCTGGAATCAAAGTGGATTGAAACATGTGTTGGACCATTCGGTGGAAAAAGGTTCCACGACCCCAAAATGAGTTAGAACCTCTTCTTCCACCATGAGGAGAGTCTCTGCGTGGGGAGAGCCTATTCCATCATCATCGGCCAATCTGCATTGGATCGAAAACCTGTGGAGTTCCCCATCCACTCCACCTAGATCTAGGCATTTGTTCAAAGTAACCATTATGACAATCATCATTTCTGAACTGTTTCATTTCCATAAATAGATCTTGAACAATCACATGATCATAAAATACTTATCAAAATTTATCAAAAAAATTCTGTTGGCTAACTCAAAACATCACTGAAAACCTCAAAGAAACATCATTTCTCACATCATATGTCATACTTGCAACTTAAAATCCAAAGATAAAATTTTAAGGTTTGAGTCTTATTATAAATATCAAACCAAACTTATATCACAAACTATATCAAGCACATTATAGTCTTTGGAACAACATATCTTTACAGTCACCTTGCATTTTATAGCCAATTCATCCTATTCGAGCCATAGTTGAATCATTTTTACCAATATTTCTCAAAATACAACGGAAATTTCATACATTTTGAAATAAAATATGCACAATCAACAATATGCAAACACGTGGATTTATTAACCACACCATTCAATAATCTATTTCATACATTGAATTCATGCAAATATTTTGGAAACTATTACCGAATTTCACAATATTCAATCGAAATCAAACTCTATTTTCATCTTTATTCACAAATGAATAGTACCCATAATTCCAAAATTCATGAAGACCTCTTAAAACATGTTTAGAATGAAAAAACTCCGATAAATGCTTCATTTTCACACAAAATACCAAATTTCTAGAAGAAAAACGTTTTAATAGCAAAAACACGAAATGGATAAGTCAAAGAACCATAGTAATTACTAATATTGAAGCTCTCCAAGTTAAATCAAGAAAGAAAATTTCATAGTTATCATTTCAAAATCCATCAAGATCCTCAACTTTCAATGAAAACCCCAAAAAAACTTAAAACTTGTAACACTTCTTTCCACATATTTTTTAGATCCAATCGCCATAGCCATTCAACAAAACGCAATATTAAATTATTTCCACCACATTATCTTAACAAACCTAAAATCCTTGTACCTCAGTTCATTCAAAATTCCAAATAAAACTTCACTCTACATATGATCAAATAAAATGAGCCACCAAAAAACCCAAAATGCCAGTGACATAATCAAATCTTCTCCAAACAAAACAACCATGCAATCTTAAAATCAAGACCGGTTTGTTATTGAAGCAACATATTTCGAATATGAAAACATGTAGAGATATAAAAAAATGTCGACTCGGCATGACCAAAATGAGTCTTAAAACTAAGAATAAGAGAATCCATATCTAGTCGATAACTAAACATACCTCGAAAGGTATAATGACCTAATGTTTAAAAGAGGGATTCGTGAGAACCAATGTCGAAAACAATGCACCACAACAAAGTTGCACTCCAAAGGTAACATCAAGCTCCAACGCAATAAGTAAGATTTGAACAATGGAAAGAATATGCAAATAAGAAAACAGGTCTTCTCATCCTCATAGATAAAAGGAAGTACAAATAGGGGTGTTGTGTAACCCCCATGCCTAAACAAGGAAAGAATATCAATAACGCCACTGACGCATATGACGTGATTGATGCATAGGACGCCACTAAAGGAGGAGTTACAATTCCAAATAAGGAATGTAACTCCTATGACGCACTGACACAAATGACAATGATAGATTCTATGATAGAATCTAACACTTGTCATTTGACTTCCTAAGACCTATGACTCTCGCAAGGCAAGATGACTCACTAGGTGATGTGGACAATGACTAGGCATGTCACACACACCAAAACCCCCATTCATCGAATGCGAGGAAGAGGTCAGTGGCAAGCCTAAAAGCAAAAGAAGACTCCCCTAGAAAAATAAGAAAGATGTGTCAATGGGGCCCGATAACTAAAGGCTTGATAAGGTGCCCATATACAAACAACATCTTTCTGGAAAGAAGAGGAGAATAAGGAGGAATATATATCCCAAAGAAGATGGGCGGCTGTAGTAGACCTCACCCTAAGAAGAGACCACAAGTGAAGAAATTTCACCTCAGTGAAGGGCTTGGTGAATATGTCCGCAACCTTATCATCTATCGAACATACCGTATGTCAACGATGTTTTCATGTATCAGCTCCCGTAAGAAGTGCATGTGAATCTCAATGTGCTTCATCTATTGATGCTGAAATAGATTTCTACAAATCAAGATAATGCTCATGTTGTCATAATAGATAATGGTAGGCCACCGAAAGTGGATGCCAAACTCTGTCAAGATACCCCTGTAGCCAAAGAAATTCTATGGCAATGTTAATCGCTCCTATGTACAATGGTTCTATCGATGATATGGCAATGGTGTTCTGCTTCTTGATGGACCAACTAACAGACCTAAATCAAGAGTGAAACTATAGCTTGAGGTAGACTTCCGATGATCTAGATCACCAGCCCAATATGAGTCAGTAAATCCAACCAAGTCAATCTCAGTCCCTCCTAAGTAATGAATACCATATGTGTGAGTGCCACAAACATAGTGAAGGATCCACTTTGCTGCTTTTAAATGCAGCTCATGAGGCTCCTGCATAAATCTGGACATGATCCCGACAACATACAATAGATTTGGCCAAATGTGAGTAAGTTAGATCAAGCTCCCCACCAACTACCGATAAAGGGTACCATCAACTAAGGGGGAAGAGAAATCAGAAACCAACTTGACCTGGAAAGAAAAGGAGTAGGTGAGGACTTGTAGTTAGACATGTGAAACTAAGAAAGCAAATCAAGAGAGTACTTAGGCTACGAAATCATAATTCTTGGGTTAGATTGTGAAATCTAGATCCCAATAAAGTAATGAAGCAATCCTAAGTCAGACATGGAGAACTTATTGGACAAGGAGATCTTCACAGAATCAATGATAGAGGAAGAGCTACCCATGATCAACAAGTCATCAACATAGAGAACAAGAATAAGCATGGAGTCATCCTGCCATAGAATATACACATTTGGGTCAGAGTGACACCGAGAGAACCCTGATGCAAGTAAAAGGAGTCCATCTTGGCATACCAAGCCCGAGGGGCTTGTTTAAGGCCGTAGAGAGACTTCTTTAACTTGCAAACGAGGGATGGATCATGGACATAACCTAGAGGTTGTTCCATATAGATCTCTTCCTCTAGGTCCCCATGAAGGAAGGCACTCTTAATGTCCATCTGGTAGACTTCCCATCTATTAGGAGCAGCGATGACAAAGGTCAGTTGAATGGAAGTCATCTTCACAACCAGAGCAAAGGTTTCGAGTAATCAACCCTAGCTACCTAGAGAAACCCTTAGCTACAAGTCATGCTTTATACTTCTCGACTTCTCCATTGGCTCCATATTTTGTTCGATATATCCACCTACACCGAATGAATTTTCTTCCTTTTGGAAGAGGGGTAAGATCCCAAGTGTCATTCTTTATGAGTGAGGAATACTCCTCATCCATAGAAGAATCCCACTCTAGAATCCCGAAGCTTCTTGGAAAGATGGTGGATCAGAAGAAAAGGTGAAGAAGGAGTGGGGTCCAATGAAACTCGAGCACGTACGTCTCTCATTTGAAGGATCTCCAACTAAATCTCCAAAGACTCTATAAATTTTCTTGACCCAAAGATGTCTCGAAGGTTCAAGCCGAGAGTCGAAGATTCTTCACTCGAGTGAGAAGGGACATAGTCCTCATCATCAATCTTTGTCAATCAAAAGACTCGAAGATTGAGGATTAGGAGGAGTAGGGAGAGGAGGAACTCACTCAACAACATCATCATCCGATGAGTCGAATTTGAATCAATGGGAAAAAGAACCTCAGTGGAAGTCAAAGTCAAGGATGACTCATCAAACTTCACACTCCTCTCAATATAGAGTTCATGGGTAGTAGGGTTCAACAATCAATATCCCTTCACGCCATCGGGATACCCGAAAAGATACAAGGTTTGGATTGTGGATCAAATGCCTTGCATTTCTTCTTGGGAATCTCGAGCCATAACTTTGGATTTGAAGACTCAAAAGTGCTCAACATCGTGGTTGTGTCCAAACTAGGCTTAAAATGGTGTCATCCCCTCTTACCGCCTTGTGTGGAACACGATTCGAATGTAACAAGCATAATTCATTGCTTCAGCCCAATTTGCGAAGGAAGGGACTTGAGTGAACCATACAAGTAGCAATCTCCTTTAGAGTTTGGTTCTTTATTTCTACAACTCCATTTTGGGAAGGGTCTGTAAGAACATGCGTACGCTGCAAATTAATCCCCTTAGAAGTGTAGAAAGCCTCAAACCTATTACTCACATACTCACCTCCATTGTCGGTTCAAGAACCTTAATAGACCATTCCGCTTGTTTCTCAAAGCAAGAGCCTTAAAGTTTTGAAAATTCTCAAAGACTTCAAACTTAAGCTTAATAAAATATACCCAAGTATAACGTGAAATTTCATCAATGAAGGTTAGTATATATAGAGCTCTAGTGAAAGAAGGAGATGGATAGGGGGCGAAACATCACTATGAACAAGATCCAAGGGACGAGTAGCTCTCCGTGATTTTTCCTTATCAATTTTTTTAGCAAGGTGCTTTCGAGAGGTGCAACCCTCACAAAGACCTTTAGAAAACTTAACTCAAGGTAACCGTTGACCATTTAATTTTGGCTCAATTGTTCAAGGTAACAATAATTTAGATGCCCAAAACTCATGTCATAGCTTGATAACCTCATTTGCATGAGTGAGCAAGGCATTGGGCGTAAAATCAAAAGAGAAGTGGGAAAAGGTATACAACCGTGAATAGTGATCCACCTTTTCCTCAACCACAAAGTGCAAGTCATAGTTAAGCTCACGAATGATCACCGAGTTAGGATGAAATTCCACTTGCATTCCTTCACCAAGTTGGGTGATTTGTAAACCGATAGGAGATTGGCAGAGAGACTAGGAATACTCAACACTTGGTTAAATGTTCCACCTTCTATCCCTACCGATCCACTACCATAAACTAACACATGAGTTTCATCACCCAACGTGATTTGGGACATGCCACATGGTTTAATGCTAAATAATTCAACCTCGAAGAAGCCATGTGGCGTGGGGCACCGAAATCAATAATCCAAGTTGATGATGGATTTGATCCAAGCTACAAGGGCCATACCTTTCTTATTTTCATTTTTAGACTCCTTTTCTTTAGAAGACTCACCCTTTTGAGCATTTTGTTTAATGATTCAGGAACACTTATTTTATTCTTCTCAAGCAAATGAGTTAAGTGATCAATTTGTTTCTGAAAACAATGATGCTCATTGTGGCCAAAATTCTTACAATAGGAGCATTTAAACTTTTCCTTCTTCACTTTAGGCTCAGAAGTTGAAGTGTTAGTGTTGGGCTTAGCTGGGGTTTGGTTAATCTTTGTTTCTTTCTTAGGTTAGTCCTTTGTTTCTTTCTTCTTTTCATTTTTCTTGCCCTTATTCGCCACAAGGGCATGTGACTTGGATTTTAGAGTCCCCATTTGAATGAGTTTGTCCTATTCTCGAATGAGTTGGGATGAAAAATTATCAAAGGAGGGAATTTTCCAAGCACTACCCAAGGCAGATTTCATGGCATGGAAAGTTGAAACGAAGACAGAGTATTCAAGACCTAACTTAGAAAGAATCAACAAGATCAATTGAGAGTCTTTATTTTCCACTTTACATTCCTTTAGAAGCAGTCTAGTGTGGACAAACTTTGAGAAGAAGGCCTGTAGGTTTTCAAAGTCACTAGGATTTAACCCTAGTAGTTTGTTCTCCAACTCATGCGCTCTCATGTCATCTTGCTTCCCAAACATATCATCGAGTGTTTTCCACATTGCATCAGGAGTTGAGGAAGTTTTGATGTGGAAGAGCAAGTCGGGAGAGATAGATATACAAAGAAGACCTAAGGCTTCATCACAACGGTTGAACCACTTAGATTTTTCGGGTTCATCATTAGGTTTGGTCTCTAACCCCATGGCAACATGGTATAACCCTTTACTTCAAAAACCAATATAATTTTAGATTTCCATTCGAAGAAATTAAAATGTGTGAGCACCGGTACTTTAGATATATCCATAATGAAGAGATAGAACCAATGAAGGAAGAAGGAAGGAGAGAGAAAGGAAACAACCACCCCAGAACAATATCACACCCCGAGTTTAGCACTTTATAGTTCAATGCGTTGATTATAATCGATGCGATGTGTGCAAGAACTAATTTGTCACTCACCTTGCAATCAGTGTAATAACATGCAAGAGTGGAGACAACAATCAAGGTTCGTTGGGCATAGCGGATCGACACTACAAGTAAACACAAGAGCAAGAGAAAACAAGAAGGGGAAGAGAGGGCTTTGTCGAAATAGCATCTCACATCGGATGAAAGACTCCCTTTGTTGTAAGACTATGTGAGACATGCTCACAAGTCCAAAAGAAATAAAAGGGATAGAACAAAGCTCAAGATGATTCAAAATGAGCTGAATTAAGCAATATAAAGACACCCCCTGAATGCGGAACTTTATAAAATAGTGCATTTACAAACCGATAATCCCATTAACTAGAGTGTGAAAAACATGCAACTTTTAATAAATAAGAGCTCAAAAATGAGCAACGAGTCAAAATTTATAGCAAAAAAAATTCCCGCAACTGATGGAAAAATGCTAATAAGCCTACAAACAAATTTAAAAAGTGCCCTAAATGCATGCAAAGGGTGTCGTATGTATGCTCATTGGAAATGACATCAAATTTTAGATAGGGTTTGTTTTTATTGTGAGGGGGGATTAGCCTCCTACCAACCCCGAACCTCACCCTCCGTCTTCATCACTCGAAGGAAGGATATTAAAACAAGCAAAAATACCCCAAAAAAAGGTTTACAATGCCAATTAAAAATGTTTTTTTAACCTAAAAACTTTTAAAAGGTGATTGATTACCAATAATCAATTTAGAAGGAAATGTTGAGTGCTCAAATTGTAGGGTAAACGATGGTGTTGACCGAGTCATTGTTATCCGATGACTCGATGAGTTTGACAGATTGGTGTTGGTTGGTGTCGTGACAAGGTGGTCCACGTGGAGGAGATGGTGCCTTGCACAATGGTTGAATGTAGTAGAGATTATACGAGTTGTGAAGGAGCACAATGAACCGTAAACGATAGAGAAGATGATAGATGTTGAAATGGATGAATGGGAGCCCAAGTCAATCAAAGTGCAAGTATGAGTTCAGAGAAAGCACGAGTGGCCAAAGGCAAGGAAGAGAACTGGGTAGAAGTTAAATGTGTAAGGCGGGAGGAAGTGGTGCGAGGGATTCCCATGACCAAGGTGCTCCAAATGATCAACCAGAGATGAGTCTCAACTCACAGGTAGTTGGTGATTAAAATAAAGGCCGAGCAATGCAAAGAATATACACGAAACACTAGTGCAGATGTGGATGCAACATTGATTGAGAGCCTAACCACGAGAGCCACGGTTGGTTTCAACGAAGAAAATACTACAGGTTTTAAACTGCCGCATGAGCACAAACAGAGTGCCCAATATTGAATCCAAACACAAGCAGCAAGAGAACATCACGCATGACCAAGGAAACACTGGAGTGATTAGTTAGAAGCCAAAAAAACCAATGTGAACCAAGCAAACCTTAGTCCGAGGATAAACCGGTGAAAACACGATACACGGACACGATGCAAGCTCAAAGCATATACTCCACATAGATCCAAGGACCAAGCTTGAAAAGCGCAAGAGGGGTCCTCTTGTCCAAGCACAAGTCGATACAACTAAGTAGAGCCAAGCACCAAAAATAGAAGGCCAAGCCAAATGGTGGAGTCGGATGTAATACAACAATTCGAACCAATGTAGAGAGAACCGCTTATATGGGCGGGTAATGTCGAATCGCAACAATGAACCACTAGTGCATTATTGGTCGCCAAAAGGACTTCAAGAAGAGCAACAGTCAAGGGACAAGAAGTCCCTCCTCTTTAATGGGAGAGGTTCCCTTATTCAGAAATGAACCTATTTACACATATACAAAGTATGGTTTTACTACAGAACTTGGATATTATGAAAGTGTTTTCTAAAAGGATCATCAATCACAAAAGGACTGAAGAATGAAAATGCGAGAACGAGCAGAAAGGCACCATTCAGAATTATAGATGACAGAGTAATTCCTTATGCATGTGAGGGTACAACGAATTGGAATAAGATCATTTGTATCACATTAATAAGATGGAATTTGAAAAGACACAAAGTTTCTATAAATAACATCTCATGAGAATACAAAGCTTCTCATCAAGATAATACGTATAAATGATCTAATAAAATTAAATGAATAGCTTGAGAATAAAGGAAACTAGATAGACAAAGAATGAAAAATCCTTCTGTATTGATTTCTTTATGATTTATTTACACTTTTAGAAATAAGCCAAGTTCTCCCTCTTCAAAATGGTGAGGAGAGGCCATTATATAGTTTACAAATTAGTTACTCCCGGTAACTACTTCTTTTAACTAATGATTAGTTAAAGGGTTGCAAATCGCAATACCCCAACTAAATACAATAAATTCATGATGAAGAAGAGAAGAAGGAGAAGAATCAGGAGAAGAAGACAAGCGTTCAAGATTGGGAGGGACCCACTGATTTAAGGATCCGTTGTCTGAATCTCTTCAATGCCTCGGCTATGTCTCTGCCACGTGGGACTGATGTGTTGGTGGTAGACTGAGTCCAAAATCCGAGGCACTTCTCCATTTCCTTATCGAACTCGACATGAGTATGATAATCTTTATTGGCTTCTTCTATGGCAGATTGAAGAGACACATCTCCTTCATTTTTCCTTGGAAATGGAGCTTTCCTTGAATAGATCCCCTTTGACAAAAGCTCTGAATTGAGCTTTGATTTCTTGTAAAGTGAGAGGCACACCAGAAGTCTCATCATGAAGATGGAAATGTATATCTTTAAAGGCAGATATAACTAGTGTTTTGAAGGCCTCACCCTTCTGCCAGCTATTCCTTAATTCTCCCAAAGCCTCCTCCAGGACCTTGATCTTCCATTCCATGCTGTAGACCCAGGACTTTGACAAATTATCCTTTGTATCTTCAAAGACCTTGCTTGCCAATAAAATGTTTTCATCTATTTGTCCCATGAGGCGGAGGTCTACTATGCAACTGCTCCAAAGTTTAAGTTCTTTATCAATGCTCCCAATAGTGGAGGAGAGCTTCTGTTGCAAGTTGTTCACCTTCCCGTGGAGTTTGAAAGCTTCATCAATGAAGTTCAATCCTACAACAAGCATATCATCCACCATGGCCTCCATAGCTCTGCCATAGATAGAATACTTGTGCATATCTTTGATACTATGTACTTCATCTTGGCTCAAAATTACAGGTGGTGGAAGAGTAGTCAATGGGGTAGGGTCCAAAACTTTGTCCTTGGACAAAAGAGATTTGATGAAACTTGTAAGAATCTGGGCTTGTTCTTCCAACTGTTCTATGGTTTGCTGCCCTTTCTCTACCCTCCCAATGACTCTGGTGACTGTTTCCTAAAGATTGTGGATCTCGCCTTCAGGGGTAGATTCTCCCATGGGAATTCTTGAGAGCTCAAGATCAGACGCTTGCAAATCTTGTTCTGGCTTGTCTACCTTAGGCTTGGCTATCTCCAGGAATTGCTGGCCCTGAGCATCAGACACTATCCTGGAGGTAGTTCTGGATTTTTTGGCGCGAGAAGGAGGAGTAGTGCCTAACAAGGCCACCACAACATCAAAATTTGGTCCTGAGATCCGGGAGGAAGACTTTCTCTTCCTACTGTCAACAAGAGGCTGCACCCATGCGAAAGAGGAGGAGGAAGAAGTAGGTGGGGCAAGAGGACCAAGAGACAGAGAACTCATGGCACCCAAGGTTTGCACAGTTGTTGCCTCGAGTTGAGATATGAGTGGAGCGCTTGGGGCTCCTGGTGTAGAGGAATCAACAGTGCTTGGAAGTTCAGTGCTCTGGACTTCTTTATCCTTATCCATTGGGGCTTCAGGGGCGCTTGCAGTGGCACTTCACTTTCTTCACTTTCACTGAGAACAATAATGTTCTCTGGTCCCGAAGGCAATTCTGCATGCTTCCTCAGGGGGTCTTTTTCCACAGGCTCCTTCTTAACTTCTTTGAATTTCTTCTGATACACCTGGGTGGATGAGGAAGGAGTAGAGACTGCAGGTCCTTGAGTTGATGAGGCAGGAGGGGTTTACACAGGTGCTTCTGATCTGGGTGTCGATGCTTCCCTTCTTGGTGTTGAAGCATCCTTGGAGGAGGATTCCCCTGAGTGCCTCCTAAGCTCACGGACTTGCCTATCAAACCAGATCTTGGTCCTGACTAAGACTGGAGCCAGGATTTCAGCCAAATCATCCTTCTCCTTCTTGAACCAATCCAAGTCCTCCAAGGGAGTGTGTTTGACCACATTTTCATACTCATATGAGTACAGGTCAGAGTTGTCATCCTGGAGCCCTTCAGGAACTTGGTACAGGTTAAGCTCTTGGATTAATTGGAGGGAAAACCTGCCATAATGCCTCCTTCTGGCTTCAAAATCATCAAACACACAGTCCCAATAGTCCTCTCGTGGTATCACCCTATGATGATAGGTGATCTTGATGTTCTACTCAATAAACTTCTTCAAGTCAAAACAAGTTCTTGGCTTGAAGAAATGGATAGTGATGGGAGCTAGGGCTCTTTCTATATTTTGTGTGTCCAAGGCTATTTTGTAGGTGTAGTTTCCCAAAGAGATGGGGAAATGCAAGCCAGTAATTTTCTTATCCCTGCAGGTTCTATGTAATTTGTCCAATTTCCTACACACTTCTATCAAGGCCATTTTTTCATTGCAGAACATAGGAAGCTTGAGGGGAGTGCTTTCATAGCCGGCAAGCCTGATATAGGAAAATTTTTGAATTGAATAAAGTAGGCACCATAGTGCGATATCAGATTCATAGCTTCATCAGAAAATCTCCTTGTGGTGTCGCTCTCTAGTAGCCTGACCATGTACATGGTGAAAGCATCATTCACCCTTCGGAAATTGCGATTGCTGGTTTCTAGGGTGAACTACGGGCAGTAGGCATACACGGGGTCATCCTTGTGAGCATCGATGTATGAGAAACCAAACCATTGCCTCGATGCTGCCAGAGTATACATCAGGTATGAAGTCATATAAAATTTCTTAGTTTTGCTGCACACATTTGATATTGTTCTCGCTAGATTCATACTAATGATCTCTCGACTAGTTGATATTTCGAGTTCCCTCGCACACCATATTGATAAGTGGGCACATCCAGAAATGGAACTCATTTGTAGAGGGTAAACCCATGACCCGAGCCAGTAGGATTATAAAATCTGACAATTCTTCATTGAAATCCACACGGAAAAGAGTCTTGGACAGACGAGATGCCCCCTTCTTAGGGTTTTTAGCCAGGACTTCGCCACCCGCGCCTTATAGTTATCACTGTCTTGATCGAAAAGGGCCTGTGCTTGATTCTGGGAGATAACTATAGCATTGTCCATTTCAGGAATCCTTAGGGTAGTGCTAATGGTGGTGGCATCTAACTTGGCAATGAGTTCTCCATGCACGTTTGTTAGTTCACTTGAGTCGGGACTGAAATGAGCTCCGCAAGTGAGTATTGTGTCTACACATTGTACTGAAATTGGGAAGCCACCGGCGAACACCAAGCCACTATCATGAATCATCTGTGCCATAGCTGAAGGGTTTGCATCTATCATCCTTGCCCAAAAATCCCCAAAATCAAGGTGGTGAACTTCACTGTCCCCGATATCGGGAACGGCAGACTCGAGTGGTGAAACTTGTTCCTGCCCCTGGAATTTAATCTTCATGTTGATAGTAACTTGGAGAACAGAGCTGCAGGTTGGACTTGGGATGGAATCGCAAGGGAAATGGATACGCGCGCAGAAATTTTGGTTGCAAGGGTTCGAGCAATAGATAGCATGAAAGCAGTGTGTAAAAACGCATAGGGGGTAGTTCATTATATAGCCATTTAGGAGAGAGAAAGGCAATAAATGCGCATTAAATACATATCTACCAAATTGAAAAGCAAGATATTCGGGTAGAGCGGGAAAAATTAGCATGAATGGCACTTGGTTCATTTGGGACACGAGGGACGAAAGCGCAAAGTACGCACGTGGTTCGGCCGATTCGGGCGATGCGGGGAAAAGACGCACAAATGTTCTTGGGACATGCGGGATGAAAGTATGTGGAATACGCGATTCGGCCGAATCGGACGAAAAGGGAACAACGGGTCCAGGCGAACTTGGGACATTTGGGACAAAAAGTTCCGACGGGCCCGAAAAGAATGGACTTCGGGTAAACCGGCCGATCGGGGAACAGAGAGCCCGAATGAACCTGGGACACGCGGGACAAAAATGTCCGACAGGCCCGAAAAACACACAAAATGACCCAAAAACATAGATTTTCCCAATTTTCGACTTTTCACATCACCAGGACAACAGAAAAGACACTTAACCTCAAAATTTTAATTTTCAACTTCTTAAAAGTAGGGGAATTTTGAGTGGACAACAATTGGCTCCTTCTGGGGATGACTTGGCATAGATTCAAAGAATGAGACAAGGCAAGAATTTAGACAAACTCAGGGAAGTAAACCAATACCTTATCCATTGGGCAAGGAGACAAAAAGCAAACCAATATAGAAGACAACACCGCAAACAACACACAAAAACAAGGGAAGGAAAGGAGGACACACACTATACAGAATATACACAGGACTTCCTAATCACCTACGACTTAAACAGTTTCAGGTACTGCCCACTATAAGGAAGTGGGAGAGAAGAACCATCCATATAATCAAGGTAAAAAGAATTCTTACCAGCGAAGTGCCGATCTTGAAAGGTCCGAGCCAAAGGGAATCAAACTTGCCATGGCTGCCACGAGGTTCATGCCTTTTATCCCACAACAAAACAGTGTCTCCAACTTTGAAATCCCTGAACCTGGCTTTCTTATCAAACAAGACCTTTACCTTCTGTTGGTGAGCAGATATCCTATCAGCAACTTCCAATCTATCCTCATTCAATTTGTGAAGATACATGATTCTCTTATCCAAAGAATCATTGAAACTGGTATCTTCAATGGCCTTCATTAAATGCAGAGCTGGAAGCTCCACTGTAACTGGAAATTGGGCCTCCACTCCATATACTACCTGAAAAGGAGACATCCCAATGGCTCTCTTAGGTGTGATCCTATCTGCCCAAAGAGCATCATAGAGTTTCTTGTGCCAGTTCCGTTGGGATTCATTGACTAATTTCCTTATTATGGCCACCAGATTTTTATTTGTTGATTTTGCTTGTCCATTTCCCTGAGGATAGTAATCTGAGGAGTGAGCCAAGGAGATGCCATATCCATAGCAAAAATCCATCATCTCAGTTGAAGAAAAATTTGAAGCATTATCTGTCACAATCTTGTTTGGCACACCATACCTTATCAAGATGTTTTCTTTGATAAAACTGCATACTACTTCTGAAGTAGTACTCTTTACTGGAATGGCTTCTACCCATTTGGTGAAATAATATGTGGCAGTTAATACGTGGGTATGACCAGCACTAGAAGAGGGATTAAGTGTTCCAATGAAATCTAAACCCCATTGCTGAAAAGGTTCTTCGATCACAACTGGTTTAAGGGGCAAGGAGGCCAACTTGGGTCTACCCACGAAAGTCTGACAAGCCTCACATTTATCAACCCATTTTGATGCATCCTTGAACAAGGTAGGCCAGTAATATCCTCCACGAAGTATTTTATGAGTAGTGACAGTTGATGAGTAATGCCCTCCACATGCCTGATCATGAAAAGCTGAGAGTAGCTTTTTCTGCTGTTCCTTGTCCACACATTTCAAAAACCTTCCATCTAACCCACGTTTAAACAAGGCATTTTCCCACAACACATATTGGGTTGATCTTAGTTTAACGGCTCTCTTCTCTTTGGCAAGTCAAATGAGAGGAGCATTCTCCATAGGTGAGAAAGTGAGTGATATCAACATACCATTCATCAACTGAGCTAAGAAACAAAACGGTAGGAAGACCAACTTTATCCTCCAGTAACTCATGTCTAGCTCCTTCAGTGATGAGTTCACACAAGCCATTTTCCATGATGAGCTTGGTCGGTTTGATGTCAATATCATATTCTTGAACCTTGGCCACCTAGTTCCCTCTCTTGGATCCAAATTCTGCTTGTGTGAGAATTGACTTGATAGTTGTATCCGGTACCAACACCGTGGAGTGAGAGTTAAGAATGTAAAAACGAAACTGCTTGACAGCTTTAACCACTGCAAAAGCATGTTTTTCCATTATGGTGTATTTTAACTCATGATTTTTTAGAATATAGCTCATAAATGCAATTGGGAGTTTGTGCTCATTAGAATCTTCCTGAGTCAAAACAACAGCCAAGGTGTTATCCGTGGCATAGCAATAGATAATGAAATCTTTGTTGAAATCTAGACATGCTAAAACAGGAGTTTTAGCAATGGCCCTTTTAATACCTTCAAAGGCTTCTTTCCCTTCAGGAGACCAACCAAACGTTTGTTTTCCTTTCATCATTTGGGAGATATTCAAAGTTAGCTCTGCAAAATCAGGGATGAACCTTCTCAAAAAGTTGATCTTACCAAAGAAAGAGTGCACTCCCTTTTTGCTGGTTGGAAGAGGAATTTGCTGAATAGCTTGAACTCACTCAGGATCGATTTTTATACCATCTTTGGAGACAACGTGCCCCAATAATTTCCCCTCCGTGACACAAAAAATAGATTTCTTAGGATTCAAAGAGATCCCATGTTCTCTACATCTTAGCAGAACTGTCTCTAGATGCTGGAAATGATCCGCCCTTGTTTTAGAAAATACAGTCAAGTCATCAAGGTATACGATGATACACTTTCCTTTCAAACTTCCAAAGGCCAAATCCATAGCCCTCTGAAAAGTGGCACCGGCATTAATGAGCCCAAAAGGCATCCTTTTGTAAGCAAAGGTACCCCAAGGAGTAGTGAAAGCCGTTTTGTGTTGATCTGTGGTATTAACTTCTACCTGGTTATATCCTGAGAAGCCATCAAGCATAGACAACATTTCGGATCCCGTTACTGCTTGCAAGACCTGATCCATCATAGGTAAGGGATAATTATCTTTCAAGGAAGCTTGATTTAGATTCCTGAAGTCAACACAGATACGAATCTCACCATTTTTCTTTCTAACGGGCACAATATTGGCAATCCATGTTGAATGATGGATAGGAAAAATGATTTTGGCTTTCAATAACTTCTGTATTTCTTGAAAAATTGTGTCAGCTATCTTAGGATTGTATTGCTCGCTTGTTTAAAAGGCTTAATCCCAGGTTTGAGAGGGATAAAATGTTGCATCTCCTTTGGTTGAAAAGCTTTTAAGTCTTCATAGGAATAAGCAAGAACATCTTTATACTTTTTCAACAGACTAATTACCTTCTTCTTTTCTTCTGGGGTGCAACATTTTCCAATGTTCACGAGTTTAGGATCAGTAGAACTCCCAATATTGATTTTGTCATATTCGGCTGATTGTTGGGGTCCAGTAGAAGCTCTAAACTTTACATACCTGTCGTGTTTGTCAAACAGTTTTTCTAAACTCACCAATCCTTTTGGAATCTTGTTTCCTTTGAGTTTGATACATCCATCCTGATCCGCTTCTTCTTCTTGGGTGGCTTCTTCGTTAAAGGGCACACTTTCACGAGGCAAATTATCACTTCCTTCAAAGTACAACTGTTCAAAATTATCCTTGAGTTCTAAGAAAGAAAGCAAGTGTTGATCGTTATTGAAAACTTGCCAGTTACTTGTATTATCAGGTACACTGGGTCTATGAATCATTTCAATGGTGAACTTATCTTGAGAAAAGTCAGGATGAGGAATAAGCAATGACCCTGAGACTGCTAGAGAATCAGCCCTGGTATTCTTCTCCCTAGGCACTGCTTCGATGGAGAAGGCGTCAAGAAATTCAATGGAGTCCCAAACCTGATTCCTGTAATGTTTCAACCTTCCATTCTTTACCTGGAAGAGGTTTCTAACTTGCTTGACAATCAATTCCGCATCCCCACGAGCTAGAAGATTCTTCACACCCTATTCTTTTGCCACCTGGAGTCCAAGAATGAGAGCTTCATACTCTGTTGTATTATTGGTATTTTCAAATTGCAACTTGAATGAGAAAGGATGAATGCTTCCTTCAGGTGACACCAATATGACACCAGCTCCAGAACCAGCTGAAGAACAACTTCCATCAAACTCTAATATCCAAACATCATTAGGATCTTTAGGTGAGACTTTGGGGAGTTGGATTTCTTCTGGAGACATAATCATGTAGTTTCCATGCCCCATATCCTCATAGAGTATTTGTGCTTTGGGATCATCATTTTTTGTACAATATACTCAGACTGCTTCTCAGGAAATAACTTCTTCATTTGCCCATTAACAGGTATGAGGGCATGTGACCAATCCATTTGAATTTCTCCACCCACATCCTTACAGAAGTTTCTGCTTAGCAACATCCCGTATGAAGGAGGAATATCTACTACTAAGATAGTAGCCAAAACTTTCTTCTCAGGAAAAGTAGAAAAAGCCACTTGTGCGTCCTTAATTCTTCCGACCAAGGGCACTTCCTTACTCTCCATGGAATAACAAGATCCGTAAGTGCGTGTGAGAGTCAACCCTAAGGCATGAGCTACTTTGGCAGGCATTACATTGTCTGATGCTCCTGAGTCTATGACGTAATTACTGAGCCTATGGCCAGCTATAAGGAGTGTTACATAGAATGGTTTGATTTTTTCATTGGGTGAGGTGACAGCGGCTACCAGATTAGGCTGTGGTGCAGCAGAAGGAGTGGGTAAAAGGCCTTTAGAGGTAGTTTTAGAATGGGAATTGACAAAGTGAATCATTTTAGCAAAAGCCTTGGGATGGGTTTGATAATATTCAGCCTCTGAGATTTGAACCTTAGTCTTTTTTAGGTGATCAATAATATCGAAAGACCCAGAAGTGGATGGGTTATCATCACTTGAGATCCTAGTTTTATCAATTTTAGGGAAAAAGAAGTAACTTTAGTAGTAGGATTGACAGGACTCACCTTTGGTGTAGATGAAATGGGGATAGGAGATCCTCTTTTTGCAATTACAGGGATAGTTGTCGGCTGCTCCTTAGATTTCTTGGTGGGCTGCATCACTTTCTCCCTCTGATTTGTCTGCTCTCGAGTCATGACAACATATGATTCACTATTCATGTCTGCTACTACTTCGTCGTAATCATCCCCTTCATCAATGCCTTCAGTGGTGAAGAAATTAACTCGAGATCCCTCAAGTTCATCTGTTTCATCATCAACCTCTTCAACAAATTCCTCACAATCTTCATTAACCTCCTCATCCTCTGGTTCCTCAACTTCACAGGTTGCATTGACAGGAACTTTAATAGGAGGTCCTTCAAGTGCTAGCCTTGTTTGAGAAGCAGGAAAATGATTTCTGGGCTGAAAATTCCTCCTTGGAATGTCTACATAGGGAGCATGCTGAGCCAATTGTTTCTTAATGGCAATGAGATCATTTGCAAGTTTTTGTACCAATGGATCAGTATTAGGTCCAGGAGTGGAAGAGGAGGAAGAAGAAGACTTAGATTTGGAAGGGTCTCTCCTCAACTTCCCTGACATGATTAAATCATCTTCAACACTAACAACAAGAGTTTGATCCTCACCAATGTTGTGAGATTAGCCCTTCTTAGTGCATAACTAACTTCAGGCAATTGGGCATTTAAGAAGAAGCATTTTTGAATTTGATCTACAGGTTGAGTATTTGGTGGAATTTTGTTAATCAACCTGTTGAATCGAGCCACAAATTCTCTCATGGGCTCTTGTGATTCCTTCTTTATTTGAGAAATTTGGGCTAGCAAAGCATGCACGTCTTCCACCGGTTTGAAATGGTTTTCAAACCTAGTTCTCATTGTGTTCCAGCTAGTGATAGCTTCAGTCGGAAGGTGATAGAACCAATCAGCAGCATTATCTTGTAAAGTCTCAACAAAAAGCCTTATGGAGACGTCTTCATGTTCAACTCCCAGAACTCCGCATGCAACTATGAAGGCTGCGATATGTTCATCAGGATGTACTTTACCATCGCCCTTGAATTTAGGAAATTTCTTCCAGGTTACCTCTGGGTAACTCATGCAAAGGCTGAGGAAGGGCAAGAGGCCCAACATGATGGCCCCAGGGCAATGGTACCGCCATTCTTGGAAAAATGGCTTGAAGTGGAACTGAAACACCAGCAAGAATCAGAGCTCGAAGATTAGGACTGATTTGTTCTGAAGGAATATCACCCGTAGGGATTCTATCTTTGACAGGAGGAGTGCTTGTCGAACGAGCCTTTCTATTTCTTCTTGTTGAAGGGAAAGGAAAACCCTGCTATTCCAAGAGCTGAAACTGAGAATCTTCAATACCAAGGGCCCTTCTCCCTCGAGTAAAACGTGGAGTCGCTAGATCAAAAGATGATCAATAAATGATTATAGCACTGGAATATGATTCCCCAGAGTTGCCAAAAACTGTTGGTCTTCAAAAGGACTTTAAGAAGAGCAATAGTCAGGGGACAAGAAGTCCCTCCTCTTTAATGGGAGAGGTTCCCTTATTCAGAAACGAACCTATTTACACATATACAAAGTATGGTTTTACTACAGAACTTGGATATTATGAAAGTGTTTTCTAAAAGGATCATCAATCACAAAAGGACTGAAGAATGAAAATGCGAGAACGAGCAGAAAGGCACCATTCAAAATTATAGATGACAGAGTAATTCCTTATGCATGCGAGGGTACAGCGAATTGGAATAAGATCATTTGTATCACATTAATAAGATGGAATTTGAAAAGACACAAAGTTCTGTAAATAACATCTGTGAGAATACAAAGCTTCTCAGCATAATACAGACAAATGATCTAATAAAATTAAACGAATAGCTTGAGAATAAAGGAAACCAGATAGACAAAGAATGAAAAATCCTTCTGTATTGATTTCTTTATGATTTATTTACACTTTCATAAATAAGCCAAGTTCTCCTCCTTCTTCAAAATGGCGAGGAGAGGCCATTATATAGTTTACAAATTAGTTACTCCCGGTAACTACTTCTTTTAACTAATGATTAGTTAAAGGGTTGCAAATCGCAATACCCCAACTAAATACAATAAATTCATGATGAAGAAGAGAAGAAGGAGAAGAATCAGGAGAAGAAGACAAGCGTTCAAGATTGGGAGGGACCCACTGATTTAAGGATCCGTTGTCTGAATCTCTTCAATGCCTCGGCTATGTCTCTGCCACGTGGGACTGATGTGTTGGTGGTAGACTGAGTCCAAAATCCGAGGCACTTCTCCATTTCCTTATCGAACTCGACATGAGTATGATAATCTTTATTGGCTTCTTCTATGGCAGATTGAAGAGAACAGATCTCCTTCATTTTTTCCTTGGAAATGGAGCTTTCCTTGAATAGATCCCCTTTGACAAAAGCTCTGAATTGAGCTTTGATTTCTTGTAAAGTGAGAGGCACACCAGAAGTCTCATCATGAAGATGGCAATGTATATCTTTAAAGGCAGATATAACTAGTGTTTTGAAGGCCTCACCCTTCTGCCAGCTATTCCTTAATTCTCCCAAAGCCTCCTCCAGGACCTTGATCTTCCATTCCACGTTGTAGACCCAGGACTTTGACAAATTATCCTTTGTATCTTCAAAGACCTTGCTTGCCAATAAAATGTTTTCATCTGTTTGTCCCATGAGGCGGAGGTCTACTATGCAACTGCTCCAAAGTTTAAGTTCTTTATCAATGCTCCCAATAGTGGAGGAGAGCTTCTGTTGCAAGTTGTTCACCTTCCCGTGGAGTTTGAAAGCTTCATCAATGAAGTTCAATCCCGCAACAAGCATATCATCCACCATGGCCTCCATAGCTCTGCCATAGACGGAATACTTGTGCATATCTTTGATACTTTGTACTTCATCTTGGCTCAAAATTACAGGTGGTGGAAGAGTAGTCAATGGGGTAGGGTCCAAAACTTTGTCCTTGGACAAAAGAGATTTGATGAAACTTGTAAGAATCTGGGCTTGTTCTTCCAACTGTTCTATGGTTTGCTTGCCCTTTCTCTACCCTCCCAATGACTCTGGTGACTGTTTCCTAAAGATTGTGGATCTCGCCTTCAGGGGTAGATTCTCCCATGGGAATTCTTGAGAGCTCAAGATCAGATGCTTGCAAATCTTGTTCTGGCTTGTCTACCTTAGGCTTGGCTATCTCTAGGAATTGTTGGCCCTGAGAGTCAGACACTATCCTGGAGGTAGTTCTGGATTTTTTGGCGCGAGGAGGAGTAGTGCCTAACAAGGCCACCACAGCATCAAAATTTGGTCCTGAGATCCGGGAGGAAGACTTTCTCTTCCTACTCTTGACAAGAGGTTGCACCCATGAAAGAGGAGGAGGAAGAAGCAGGTGGGGCAAGAGGACCAAGAGACAAGAGAACTCATGGCGCCCAAGGTTTGCACAGCTATTGCCTCGAGTTGAGATATGAGTGGAGCGCTTGGGGCTCCTGGTGTAGAGGAATCAACAGTGCTTGGAAGTTCAGTGCTCTGGACTTCTTTATCCTTATCCATTGGGGCTTCAGGGGTGCTTGCAGGAGTTGGCACTTCACTTTCTTCACTTTCACTGAGAACAATAATGTTCTCTAGTCCCGAAGGCAATTCTGCATGCTTCCTCAGGGGGTCTTTTTCCACAGGCTCCTTCTTAACTTCTTTGAATTTCTTCTGATACACCTGGGTGGATGAGGAAGGAGTAGAGACTGTAGGTCCTTGAGTTGACGAGGTAGGAGGGGTTTGCACAGGTGCTTCTGATCTGGGTTTTGATGCTTCCCTTCTTGGTGTTGAAGCATCCTTGGAGGAGGATTCCCCTGAGTGCCTCCTAAGCTCACGGACTTGCCTATCAAACCAGATCTTGGTCCTGACTAAGACTGGAGCCAGGATTTCAGCTAAATCATCCTTCTCCTTCTTGAACCAATCCAAGTCCTCCAAGGGAGTGTGTTTGACCACATTGTCATACTCATATGAGTACAGGTCAGAGTTGTCATCCTGGAGCCCTTCAGGAACTTGGTACAAGTTAAGCTCTTGGATTAATTGGAGGGAAAACCTGCCATAATGCCTCCTTCTGGCTTCAAAATCATCAGCACAGTCAGCCCAATAGTCCTCTGTGTCTGCCCTATGATGATAGGTGATCTTGATGTTCTACTCAATAAACTTCTTCAAGTCAAAACAAGTTCTTGGCTTGAAGAAATGGACAGTGATGGGAGCTAGGGCTCTTTCTATATTTTGTGCGTCCAGGGCTGTTTTGCAGGTGTAGTTTCCCAAAGAGATGGGGAAATGCAAGCCAGTAATTTTCTTATCCCTGCAGGTTCTATGCAATTTTTCCAATTTCCTGCACACTTCTATCAAGGCCATTTTGTCATTGCAGAACATAGGAAGCTTGAGGGGAGTGCTTTCATAGCTGGCAAGCCTGATATAAGAAAATTTTCTGAATTGAATAAAGTAGGCACCGTAGTGCGATATCAGATTCATAGCTTCATCAAAAAATCTTCATGTGCGGTGTCGCTCTCTAGTAGCATTCGACCATGTACATGGTGAAAGCATCATTCACCCTTCGGAAATTGTGATGGCACTTGGTTTAGGGTGAACGAGGGCGTAGGCATACACGTGGTCATCCTTGTGAGCATCGATGTATGAGAAACCAAACCATTGCCTCGATGCCGCGGAGTATACATCGGTATGAAGTCATATAAAATTTCTTAGTTTCTTGCACATTTGAAAGTTTGTTCGCTAGATTCATACTAATGATCTCTGACTCAGTTGATATTCTGAGTTCCCTCGCACACCATATTGATAAGTGGGCACATCCAGAAATGGAACTCATTTGTAGAGGGTAAACCCATGACCCGAGCCAGTAGGATTATAAAATCCAACAATTCTTCATTGAAATCCACACGGAAAAGAGTCTTGGACAGACGAGATGCCCCCTTCTTAGGGTTTTTTAGCCAGGACTTCGCCACCCGCGCCTTATAGTTATCACTGTCTTGATCGAAAAGGGCCTGTGCTTGATTCTGGGAGATAACTATAGCATTGTCCATTTCAAGAATCCTTAGGGTAGTGCTAATGGCAGTGGCATCTAACTTGGCAATGAGTTCTCCATGCACGTTTGTTAGTTCGCTTGAGTTGGGACTGAAATGAGCTCCGCAAGTGAGTATTGTTCTCTCGCACATTGTAATCGAAATTGGGAAGCCACCGTTGAAAGAAATGCCAAACCACTGTCATGAATCATCTGTGCCATAGTTGAAGGGTTTGCATCTGTCATCCTTGCCCAAAAATCCCCAAAATCAAGGTGGCGAACTTCACTATCCCCGATATCGGGAACGGCAGACTCAAGTGGTGAAACTTGTTCCTGCCCCTGGAATTTAATCTTCATGTTGATAGTAACTTGGAGAACAGAGCTACAGGTTGGACTTGGGATGGAATGCAAGGGAAATGGATACGCGTGCAGAAATTTTGGTTGCAAGGGTTCGAGCAATAGATAGCATGAAAGCAGTGTGCAAAAACGCATAGGGGGCAAGTTCATTATATAGCCGTTTAGGAGAGAGAAAGGTAATAAATGTGCATTAAATACATATCTACCAAATTGAAAAGCAAGATATTCGGGTAGAGCGGGAAAAATTAGCACGAATGGCACTTGGTTCATTTGGGACACGAGGGACGTGAAAGTGAAGAAAGTCGCGGTTGGCCGATTCGAGCGATGCGGGAAAAGACGCACAAATGTTCTTGGGACATGTGGGATGAAAAGTATGTGGAATACGTGATTCGGCCGAATCGGTTTTAAAGGGAACAACGGGTCCTAAAGGTGAACTTGGGACATTTGGGACAAAAAGTTCCAACGGGCCCAAAAGAACAGACTTCGGTAAACCGGCCAATCGGGAACAGAGAGCCCGAATGAACACTGGGACACGTGGGAAAAAATGTCCAACAGTGCCCAAAAACACACAAAATGACCCAAAAACGTAGATTTTCCCAATTTTATGACTTTTCACATCACCAAGACAACAAAAAGACACTTAACCTCAAAATTTTAATTTTCAACTTCTTAAAAGTAGGGATATTCAAATAAGAAAACAGTCTGCTTCATCCTGCTTTAGATACTAAAAAGGAAGCACAAATGAAGGGGTGTTGATGTGACCCATCCCCATGCCTAAAAAGATGAAATAATGGGAAGAGTGTACAACATCTTTGTACGTTATATATCTTCATGCCGCTATATTACATATGATGCCACAAAGGAGGAGTTCTCATAGATTCCAAATAAGGAATGTAACTTACATTTGATTACATGAAACAAAAAAATGTTTTAAAAATTCTATGAGAATATGAGACACTTGTCATTTGAGCTATGAAAATACATAAGACCTATGACTTTAAAGGTGAATGACTCACATGTGTGGATGATGACTAGGAATAGCACACACACCAACACTATGTTGAGCTTGACGGTAGATATGGAAATGCAAAAATGGAGGACCCAGATACGATGATGAGGGAAAATTTTGGGATCCATGTTCGGTGGGGTGGGATTTAGACCCTTATAAAAAAATCAAATGACAAACAAAGCTCATAGGTAATGGAAAAAGGATAGGCTCAAAGATCACATTCAATTCTCAAGGTACCTTCGAATTTAATGCCATAAATATGTTTTAAATGCCCAAATTCCTAAAACCGGTTTGTGATGATAATGAAACTTAATCTTTTTTCCAAATCAAACAATATGCCAAGCTTAACTAAATAAAAACAAAGAAATGAAGTTTTCACCATAGTAAAGAAATTAAAATCTTACCATATCAACTATGACTTGAAGTTTTAAAACTTCTCAAAATATTTTCATGATGTGAACTAGGTGTCAAAGATCATTTTTTACAAAAAGTATAGATTTGAGCTCTCTTACTAGACTAGGGTTCCTAGAAGGGGAAAGGGGCACTATGGGCGTCTTGCTCGAGATTTGAGCACCATGGTCCGTAGAAATGGCGTGAAACCATCCTATGAGGCATCGCTAGATTTCACCTATAGTTTCTTCTTATCACACTAAATTTTCTAGATTGCACCAAATGTCATTGCAAATCGAAATGAAGGAAAGACCTACAAAACCCCGAGCAAAGAATCAAATCCCTAAAAAATAAATATGCATATGAATGGTTCAAACTATCCTTAGTGGCCAAAATGGTGATCTTATTTAAGCGTTTCACTACATCTTAGACCGAATGTAGTTCTAGGTGTGTGTGTGTGTGTGTGTAAATTGTGCCCTAGGTTACTCTTGTGCAGTCACACTTTGTGAAGTAGTGAGAAAATAACTAGATGTAGAATGTAGTAAATGTGTGCATGGAAACAATAGACTCCCCTCCTATGAAGTGTGATGCAGATGAACTAGCCTTGTGTGCCTTGTGATGGAGCTAGATGGATGAAAATGTAGCTTTAGGTGCCTTTGATGGATACAACTCTAAATGGTGATAGTAGATGTTTAGTGCTTGGTATCTCATTATGGTATCATAAATTTATATTTATATGGTCAACCACTTAAAATGTGGAAATCTAAAACATCTAGAAAGTTCCCAAAAGATGGAAGTAAAGTACTAAAAGGATCGGGGCACCCAGAGGGGACCGGTGCACTGGGGTGCCCCGGTCTTGATTTTTGCCATAGTAAGGAATATGAATAATGCAAAATGAAAAAACAGACTAGGAAAGTATAGGTGTAATATCAGAAAATATGACAACAAGCAATGTAAAAATGGCCAAAGACATGCGTTAATTATTACTCTTTTCACGCAAGAACCATATGAATAGTAGTATGAGACCGAGACTAAATATTGACTTAAAGTGTATGATTTAGTGACTACATTTTCCCCCACTTTATGTTGGAGAGTGGAAATATTTGTAACATAAAGTAGATATAGATTCATACCTGATAATCCATGTAGAGTGATGTAGAAACGTGTCTAAGGTAATAGATAAAGTGTGGAGTGATAAAAAAGAAGGAGAGTGGAGGCGAAGATGAAAAGTGCAAAAAGTGATGAGAGTGAACCTCGAGCGGAAGCACGTGCGTAGATGATAATATGTGTAGTGTACTTACATGGTTAGTATCATGTGTGTGATGTACTTGCCATGTGTGTGTTGTTGTTGACTGTTTACTTCCCATACAAATGAACTTGCAAAAGAGAAGACGATCAAGTAGTCAAATACACATGTATATGTGTAAAAATGCATGTATATATGTAAAGAAACATGTAAAAATAGTATGAAAATGAAAATGAAAAAGGAACATGTGAAACTGATTCGTGATGAGACAAAAGGGTGTAGAAAAGGATATCTTGTAGCTGTAGTGGAGTGTGATTTTTTGGGTGATCTCACGCCATTGTGCCCGAAGAAGTGAAGGGAGAGATATGTTATTCTCCAACCTGTAACTTCTCATTTGAGATTGGTGAAGAGATATCTGTCTTACCTAGTGTTTTGGGTGATCCGATGCCACTGGCTAAGTAGTGTAGGAAGGAAATTCTATTATATCCTCCAACATGTAAATTCTCCCAACAAGCTAAGGACAATATTCCCTATAAAAACTTTTGTGTGTGGGGTTTGTAGACTAGTATGAACCCACTTGCTATATCGTGTGGACTGACCTATGTGACATAACGATGAGGTGTGCGTCAATCTATAACATAAGTGTATATCATGACAAGATGAATAGAAAAGAGGTGGTGATTTATCCTAAAGTGTATACCACTAAACAATGTAAGTGAAAGTGATGGTACAACCTATCACAATATGATGCTAGGAGAAGTGACCATATAGCCTAAAGCGTATATCACTAATCCTAGGAATGTCACATGAGAAAAATAAGATTGAATGATGAGCGTGTGATCATGATGAGGTCCATTTGTGTTGTATACCCTCAACAGTCTAGTATGGACCGTGAGACTAGAGAATGTCATCAGGTAGAGAGTACAACACGTAGAAGTGAATATGTATAATGCATACTATGTGTGGTAACATGTAATGGAGTATGTGTAGGTGACCTAAGATGTGTAGCATAGTAGATATAAGACACAATATTAGAGGACATGTATGAGGTATAACAACATGCAATATACAATAACTATGGAATGATGTGTGTAGGACAAGATGTAAAATGTAGGATGTATGAAAATGCACAATACTTATAGCTTGGAATGTGTAGATGATGTGTAATGATATGCGGTGCCTAATGTGTAGTGACTACTATGTAGTGTGTGGGGTCCATGTGTATAGAATTCCCTCAATAGTCAAGTGTGAACCAAAGCACAAGAGTGTGTCATCGGTAAATGAGGATGCTAAGGTGTATGAGTTATACCTAAAGATCTACATGTGGTGTGATGTGAATATAAGACACATGTGAATTCTAAAGGGAAGGGAATAAATACGATGCCCCCAAGTGTACTATGAGTATGGAAATCTATGCAGCGATGCGAGAGATGCCATGCCATTGTGGGAGAGTTTTTTTACGTGTCATGATAAGAGAGAGGGCCATCACAATGGTAGGTCGATGTAACAATAGGATTAGGCGATGGTGTCAAAATTTGAGATGTGCGTTGTCCATCATAGTAGGAGTAGTTTCTTTGACAAATGTGATGGGATGCTAAAGTGATAAAGGAGTGTGACCATCAATTGGTTCATCATCATAATAATTTTCATTTGGGTCCCATCATCAACACAGGTATGTTCATATAGCAGATGAAAAATTACAATTTTAACTATAGGAGGTGGTTGTTGAGCATGACCTGGTGATTTCACATATATATTTAATGGAGGAGGTGTGAACTCAAACTTAAGAGGACGTTGCTTAGTTTGAGTTGATAAAATTTTAGGTGACTAAGGAGAAGGAGGTGACAGAAAACAAACCTTGAAAGGATATTGTGTCATTTGAGTGGATTGAATAGGTGGCGTTTGATTGACCAGAAGAAGGCACATGAAAAGTGGTAGTGTGATGCTCATTAGATGTAGGAGGAATAGAATTAAGATCCCATTTAGGTACATTATTTTAGGTGGACATGCAATAGAAGGTTGTGTAATGAATGAGAGAAAACATTGACGCTCAATATGCTTGATTCTTTGTTTTAATACATAACAATCATTGTCATTATGTCCATTGATTCAATGATAATTGCAATATGGACGACCTTGATATTTGTCTAGCCGATAAGGAGGATAGTAATGAGTAGGTGGTAAAGTGATCAATTGATGACTAAGGAGCTCAGTAAGAAGGTCATGTTGTTTAGTATTGCACTCAAAGATGAGAAGCTCGATAATGGTATGACTTTAGGCTCATTATAAGCACATGTAGAAGATATATAATGAGATGTAGTAGGAGAACACATATGAGCGTGAGAAACATCCTTAAGATGTTGGATTTTAGAATTTAAATATGTAATCATGGATTCCATAGCCTTAAATTTGTATTGAAATAAAAATTTAAAGCTTGAATTGAGTCCAACATGGATTGATTAGATGGAGGATCATGAGGACTAGGGTTGTCAAATAAAAGCGATCAAAAATAGGACTTATTTCGTGTGTTGGGGTATTGCTAAGGAGAGACATGGTGTCTAAAGATTTTTGAAGAACAAATTGGTAATTAGTATGCATCTTAAGTAAATGAGACAAAGACATTTGAGGAATTTTGGGAGCCACGATATAGGGAAAATGAGGATCATAAGTGTGAAAATGGTTAGGTTCACCAAAATGATTAATTGAAATGGGATATCCTAGCCTAATCTAATGTTATGCAAAATAGTAAATAATAGCTAAATAAATAAATAAAATGACTCAAGTGACTAAGTAAATAGAAATGTAAAAACACTAATATGCAAGAGAGGGTTAAGAAGTCCTTAGATGATTCGATGAAGGTGCGAGATTGTGTCGCAATTTGTACCAAGTGAGCAGGAGGAGGAAATGACCATACAAAATCTTGAGAAAGTACAAATCTGAGCTCTTTGACTAGACTAGGGCACCTAGAAGGAGAAAGGGGCACTGTGGGCACCTTGAGTCTGTGGAAATGGCATGAAAGCCTCCTCTAAGGTGTCACTTTGGATGTTCACCTATAGTTTCTTCATGTCACAATAAATTTACAAGAGTGTGTTGGGTGTTTTGTAAATCGGAGATGAAGGAAAGACGTGCAAAACCCTAGACAAAGCATCAAATTCGTAGAAAATAAATATGCATATAAAGGGGTCGAATGTCCTCGGAGGTAACAATGGTGGACTTACTAGCCCGAGCATTGCACTACATCTCATACCCAATGTAGTTATAGGTGTGTGTGTGCCAATCATTCCATAGGTTGCTCTTATTCCAATCACATGGTAGTCTTTTATTTTACCAAACAACCCATGACATTTGACACAACACCCAAGCATACTTGAATGCTCACCCGAAGTCTCACCCCCGTTTGTCTTTGAAGTTCTCTAGTTCATTTGACTCTGTTGTGTTTTCTATCTCCCCATATTGATGCTTGAAAAATCTATCCTCCATTTGGTTGCCATGATCAGTCCTTTCCTTGGTTGAGGATCACTTAAAGGTCTAGAATTTGTTTTTTGTTTCTCTATCCATCTAAAAGAGTCTGTAACTTGGGCGTAAAACTCAGGTTTTTCCTTTCCTTCCATTTTCCACAATCACGTTTTGTTGTCCCTGTCATTTTTGTCCCAAATACCTATGGAAATGTGATTGGATGTAGCTCGGAGGATCATATTTGAGCCTTATAACATTTCCAAATTCTCTGTCCTTGAAGAAAGATTCATTTTCGGGCTCAAATGGTGATTTTCTTGCATTTTATGGTTTGACGGGTGTATTTTTCCTAGTCAAATTTACATCTCAACATTAGTGGAAATGTGGCCCTTTTTGGTTGGATGTGGTTAGTGGGGCACTTTAAAAACTATAAGGCTCACTTCAACCCAAAACTTGTCCACGTGGAGGAACGATGCTCATTTGAAAATTCACCTTTGTTTTGGCCTTGGAGTTACGCACTGGGGGGACACGTGGAGGTTTCACTACTTTTCCCAAACTTAGAAAAAAATTTCATGCAGCCGATACAGTTTTGGTGGACCATGGAAACGTGGAGGGATGGCACTCATTTGAGGATCCACCTCAGGGTCCCACCTTAATAATTGCGACAGGGAGACATGTGGAGGCTTCCACGGCTCCACTTTGCACTTAAACTTTTCAAAGAAATTTTCTAAGTCTTGAGACACGTGGTGAGCCCACACTTGTTCAGGGTCTCCACTCTTGGGCACCATCTCAAAGTTGCACCATGAAGACACATGGAGGCTTCGCCGGGTCTTCCCATACTTGATTTTCAAGAAACTTTCTACGGAGGCACGGGACACGTGGAGGGACCGCACCTATTTGGGGGGCTGGGCCCTAAGTTTTATTTTAAAGAAGTGTCGGGAGGACACTTGGAGGCTTCCACTCACTCTTGCCCTTTGCTTGGACTTTTCAATGACCAAAGGAAATTATCTCAAACCCTAGACACATTGTGCCTTCGCATTTGAACTTTCAACTTTTGCAACAACTCTGCTTGACTGAGACACGTGGTGAGCCCGAGCTCGTTTGGGGTCTTTATTTTTGGGAACCATATCAAAAGAGTGCCATGAAGACATGTGGAGGCTTCCGCTGGCTCCTTTTTACACGAGACTTTTCGAGGGCAAAAGGCTTTTTTCTTGGGCCCAGGGCATGTGGAAGGCCCGCGCTTGTTTGGAAACTTGCCCATGTACTTCTCCTTTGTAGTTGCGCTAAGGAAACATGTGGATGGTTGTGATATAAAGTAGAAAAGGGGTAGAATCAACGGTTGCTATGCATTTCACCTATTTTTCCACCATTTTTCTCCAAGACTCCTGGAGATCGTGAATACGCACTATTTTTCATCGTTCTTTGATGAAATTCCTTGTCATCTCTATCTGTAAGGTGCCATTGAATGGATTTGAAACTTAAATTGTGAGTCTAAGGATTGTTAATGGTCGATATTTTGAAGTGGGAATTGCTCAGGAACTCGTAAAAATAGGAATTACTAGAGGAAATGGATGCGGGGTAGAATTGTAGAGGAAAGAGAGGGAAAAGGGATGAAATGATGAAAGTGCAGGTGCAAAAGATGAAAAAGGTGTTGCCTCGAGAGCAAAAAAATTACTGTCATATCCAGTTGTGCAGAGTCTCCAAAAATGATTAAAAGGGGATTTCTCACATGACATAATCAAAATGATTAGAAGGATTATCAAAAAGTTATGGCATGACATCTAGTCATTAGTCGAGGGCCCAAGAAATGTGATCAATTCACAATTGGTCCACCTGGCAGCTTTTCGGATCGAATTTGTTAAACGTCGTTGTCTGAAACAAATTGGTAACAAGCAAAGGTCCCTCAAATATTCTTCTCTTTTTTGGGGGAATTGAGTGAGAAAAATGTATAAATGCAATGAGAATACTCTTGCAAAAGGTCAGAGTTTGAATTCCTAAGAGAAAATTTGAGAAAGCCGTATTTTGAGAAACCCGTCTGAGATACCTGGTTAATTTCCTTTGTGTTATATTTTCTATCATGTCAAGTTGGTTACAGATGTATAGCCATTGACGAGCACTGAGATTTCTCTGGAAGCTTTCCTATTTGATGAATTTAAGAAATTTTGAAATTAATTTGTGTCCAATCTCTAGCAATTTGTGTCTTCTTTGTTTCAGAATGTCTACAAATAGTTTCTTTCATTCCTATTGCAATCTTACATTGAAATCTTTGTGAAATCACACAAGATCTCATCCCTGTGATAGTTTAATGGTATTTGCAATTTCATTTCAAGAAGATCCTTCATCTTGGATGAGATAAACAAATTTAAAATCAATTCACTATCATTTGTTGATAAAGATTGTCTGTAAGTCTTCGGGTGTACCTTAGGCATGATTGATCAGAGACTTTGGTGTTTAATTGAGTCTTTCAATTCAAGCCTTCATGTTAGAGTCTCAAAGATTATGTGAAAACATGTTGATCTGGGCCTCCATTGAAGCACACCTTCTGGTTGAAGGAACATCTTAACTGTTCTGAAGTATTTTTTGTTGAGTTGTTCATTGTTGTGAAGTCCCTTCAAAGATCTGGTATAATCAACTTTATCATGCTTCATCTCCCACCAAAATCATTCAAAAACCATTGATCCATTCTGAACTACCCTTTTTTTTCCTGTATATCAACAAAGGAACAAAATCTACTTACTAAAATATGCATAACACTCAGGATTTCTTAATGTCTTCAGTAACCTTAGCCTTGTGTTGAAAGTATCTCCATCGTTTAGAAGTGATAACTCTTAAGAGTTAAATTATGGAGTTTGACCGTATTTTCCCAAGGTTTTCTTCATAAATTTGTCCAAACGAAGGATATCTCCATCTCCTTCATCAAACATAGGTTACACTAAGGGTCCTCTCACCACAGTCGAAAAGGCATGGCCTAAAGTAGTGAGGACGAGGTTAAACCCTCTTAAAGGTGTTATCCATATCTCCACAAATCTGAGTAACAAAGGGTCAGTTAGATCTCATCCCAGCTACAAAATGACACAAATTATGATCTATCTACCTCTAAGCTCCACATCGAATCTGTGTTATTGATTAGATTGAAAGAGAGAGAAAAATTGGATACCAATAGGTACCATATTCCCTCTTTTATGGAAGATTTTTCAAGGAGTTAGCATGATAAACACACATATAATCAATATCCATAACAAACATACAAGGATAAATCATAAACAAATCTAGATCTCAACCCTACGCAAGAACAAATTATACAAGAATTAAGATTAAGTTTACCAAAAGAACCCAATCATTGATATGTCAATAGCCAATATCCAACCACAAAGATCCATTATATTAATTTCTTGTAACACACAAAAGCTAAATACATACCAAAGAATGTCACCATGAGTCATGCGCTTACTTAAACCAAAGTAACATAACTCTACTACATAACCGACTTAACCCCCTAAACCATGCAAATCAATATGTGTGTGTGTGTGTGTGTGTGTGTGTGTGTGTGTGGGTGGGGAGTTTCACCACCCATGCATCCTCAAAATAGGTTGCATCCTATGAATATCCATGCGCCGCTTATAAAAGATACAAGGGAGCATGTAAGCTCTTCTAACAATAGTTCATCTATAGATAACTCCAGTTCCAACCCTATTTTTAGCCCAAAACACTTCATGTCGCTTGCCTTTCCATTTGTCCCAAAATAGCCTTGCGTAGCCTCCAAGTCTTCATACTCAATTCAAACTACTAGTTTCCTACTCCAAAAATAGACACCTTCTTGCATGGATTATTCTCTTTCGTGTTTCCTATGCCATCTCTATACTTAGCATCATGCCCCAAAATTGACTAAGTCCTCTTTCCTTCTATAATCAACCCTTGAGTGCCCTTTTTACGTCATCCGTGTGATGAACATTGATAATCCATGCGTACTCACCATTTTATCACCTATGTGTGTTTCTCCTGTTATTCCTATGGGCATGCTACAATACTTAGTCATTTTTCATGGCCCAACATTACCCCACACTAAGTATGTTGTCCATCCTCGAGTAACACTCTGTTTGTCTTCCCAAATAATAAATAATCCTCCAAGAATCAAAAATAAAAGAATATGTTTGGCTAGCTCAAGAGAATGGAAATAATATAGGTACTACTGTGTAAAAAGGAGGGGAAAATCCTTATTTACTAGGGATTCCAATGTTTTCCACCCTTCTAGTTCACTATGTGCTTGAGTAAAAGCTTCCTTATCATGGTAGTGACCTCCTCCAAAGTTAGGTCCTCTCCCTTAGCCTTTAGTGTGTCCACCAAAGTCTCCAATTGCTTTCCCATATCCCTCAAAGACATCCATCTTGTGTGTGACCTGTGGGTAGATTTCCTTCAATTTATTTTTAATCAAGGCTCTTAATGCATCAATTTCCTCACACCTTTATTCAACTTATACCAATATATTTTCCCATTCCGCCCTATTCCTTTTATTCTTGGTCTGGAACTCCTTAAGATTTGCTTCATATTTTACAACCAAGTAGGCCCACCACATGGTCTCTATCTTCGCAATTATCATACACAACCTCTCGCCATATAGGTTATTTCCTTGTGACCCCAACAATTCATTTGTATTCCATTATAGTGACTGGATATGATCTCTTTATTACTACTTCTATCATGCAATAACTTCTTCTGCAGACTCAAGGGCAAGGGTAGCTAGTTGGGAAGTGATTATGTGTGTGAGATCTTCAAGACAATGAAATGCATACTCGTATGTTTTCTTGTCAATGGGAACTAGGTCTAGGGGTAAAATTAAAATTGCATTTGCTATGCACTCAGCCTTCTTGTACAACATGTGCATCTTCCCCTTTTCATCTCTTAACTCCTTCCTTAGTTGCGTAATAATATCTTCCTTCTCTTTAATCTCCTTATCCCTCTTAATGATTTCCTTATTCTTCTCCATTAGCTCGCTCTACATGTACCTTATACTATTATTTTTGTCAAAAATTTTGGATCCCACTTCCACCGATAGATTATTAAGTACATTATTGTTGGCTAGATTTTCTGCATAGCATAAAACCTAGGCAGTCATGAGATAAATCTCCCTCATTTACCAGTGAGGCTCCGTGTCAGATTTTTCAATTAAAATATGCTAGTATCTATATGGGGTTTTACTTTAACTATTCAGCTCATGAACCATAGTTGTACAGTTCTGCAGCAAGTAAGTAATCAATGTTTAAGAAAGGAAATATTTATAGAAGAAGGGAATTATATAAACATAGAGAAGAAATGGGGAAGATGTGCATCCCAATCAATAGATAACAAATTTGATAGCATACACATAGAAGAAACCAATAGATATCAACATAGAATTATAAGCAAAGGCATCTCTAGATCTAGATCTAAATCTAAAATAACACAGTTTATTTAAAGATTTAATATAAAAGCTAGAAACACAATACACTGTGACACAAAGTTCTCGAAAATCTCCTCTACTCTGTATATTCCTTTGCTTAGTGGCTCTCAAGGGTTTTAACACAAAGTCGGAACACAATAATGATGCTTAAAAATTCTAATATTTAACCCATAGGTTCTTCCTCTACTTATAGAATGTAGAGGGAAATTACAAGTTGGAAGCTTTTAGTTGAATCGGCACATGTGGAAGTAGGAAACAAAACAATCGGAAATCTCCTTCTGGAATTCCTCTTTACATGACATGCATGATTTGTAACTAAAAATAGAACCTTCTATTTTTCACGTCTGCAAACTATCTCCAAGTAGTTGACTTCTTTAAGTAATGGCTCTTAAACCAATCACTTAAGTATTATAATTTAATTGATCGATAAATTACTTTGTTGGAGGAAAGAAGAAGGAAGAGGAAAGTTGTAGTCTTTTCTTTTCATATTCTGACGGTGATTCTTTTGCCTTTGATTCTCACCAAAGCTGGACACGAGAGCAGCGGCTAGATCGGAAAGCAAAGCTGGACACGGAAACAAGTTGGATCGGAAAGAAGATGGAAGTAGTTGGATCTGGAAATGACCGGAAGCAGTTGGAAGTAAGTGACCATGATTTTCTTGTGGGTATTACCTTTGACATGTCTTCCTTCTTATCCTTGAAGCTTTGCAGCTTCTTCCCAAGATACATGCATCGTGTAATGTTCGCAGTAAATAACTCATAATTTTTATTTTTAATTACATATGAGAAATTAAAAATTATGGAAAGCACTCAAGTGAATGCAACTTAAATGAAGGCTTCAACTAGAAGATTGGAAGCACATGCACAAGATTCGGAAGGAATTTTCCACACACTAACTTCTTCACGAGTTGTGTTCGAAACAAGAGGATGAAGCCTTTATGCCTGGAAGCTTTTGCAATTATGAGATCTAGATTTGGATCGGGCCTATGATGTCAACAAATGCGGAAGTAATGTATGATGTTGCTAAGCTTTCTTTTTCATCCTACTTTGCCATGGGTGGAGAAATCTTTGTCTAAACAATTCTTTTACTTCTTACTCGTAGGAACTTTTCAAAAGCGGTACAAATCTAGATAATTCTTGATTCGGAGGATATATTCAATGTATTGGACATTGATGTAAGCTCCCTTTCTTTTGTAAAGCACTTATAACAAATTCTGTAATTAATTCAGACAAATATGGCAACGAAACATGAGCAGTGGATTTTAATCATAAAAATCTACATAATTCAAGCCTTTGTTGCCCCAAAATTTGATGTTTTATTTGCATGCAAAGCAAGCATGAATTTTACCAACTTCACCTAAGCACCTATATCACTTATGCAAACAATTATTAGACAAAATCAACCTCCTTCAACATGTGTGCCAAAATTGGAAGCTTTCGACATTAATTTCACCTTCTTCCGAGTAAAAATCCTCTCTAAATGGGCGCATTTTTCCTCCGGGCTACACTTCTCTGCCTTTGAATTAATTAATTCATCCTTATGGCAACCCTCGCTTATATAATTCTCACAATTCTATAATTAATTAATGCCTTTCCTATTCATGCAATTAATTAATTAATTAATAGCTTCAATCTTCAAATGGGGCGCCTATTTTGTGCATGCTCATTTGCCATTAAATAAATTAAATTTATTTAATTTTAGACTTCTACTTCCAGTTAACTCAAGCCTCACAGTATGCTTTGACCTTAGCCCTTTGAAAATAGGAATTAATTTAATCATTTAATACTTTAAAAAGTATTATTTCTCTCCCAAATGGGGTGCACTTTTTGACATGAAGGGGCTGCATTAAATAAATAATATTTATTTAATTTTAGAACTGTCTATTTCCAACTTCCTTTTGTCCACTTCCCTTTGTTGACTTTTCCACAAGCCTGGGTGCCAAAATTGGGTGAATAAATATTAACAAATATTTATTTAATGCATTATTATTCACCCAAGGTGGGTCGCACTTTTTGGAATAAGTAATTTCTATTTTTAAAAGTCATATGACAATGGGATTATTTACCCTGCAAGGCAGCCCTGAAAATCCCATGATTCACTTAAGTCGTTTTGACTTTCATAATGGGATTATTTACCCTGCAAGGCAGGCAATAAAATCCCATGATTCACTTAAGTGATTTTTTTTATTCCACATGATGGGAATTTTTACCTGCAAGGCGGAGTTAGAAAATCCCCCTGCCGCTTACTACCTCTAATTTTCCATTGTGACTTAAGTGGCATTGATTCCATGGGAAAAAGTACCTGCTTAAGTAGGTACAAAATTTCCACCTACCGTTGCTTCCACAAATCCCATGATCCACTTCAAACCCTCTTTTCCAAAAATGTGGCTAGCCCGAGAAGAGGTTTTTGGTGCACGACTTTGTCTTTTCCTAGAGAACAAGAAGTCCGATGGAAATTACCTTCCGGCACAACGTGCATATGTGATCTTCAAATATTCCAAGCCAAGAATCAAGCCAAACCGCAAAGGAATTGATCGAGAGAAATTTCATAGAAAATGAAACAGGGAAACACAAAAACACAAAAAGTTGCGAAGTCACAAATAAAGTCCATGATTCATTCATGGTTAAAACCCTACTTGGTATATGGGAATAACGATATGTACGATCACAATAGAGTTAAATCAGTGCAAATTGCCTTAAATGGGGCTCAAAATAATTAAATACAAATTTCCCACAGAAAACCCCAATGATGAGAATAAAACAATTTTTGGCATCTAGGTATTTGGTGAAAAAGGCTCATATGGCTCCTTGGGAATATCTTGACTAAAAGGAATGATAACCAGATCATACCAAGCCAAGAACATAGATGCTAATCAAACACCACGATCAATAAGATGAAAATAATTCACCAGAATAACTTTACACAAAACCTTTGCAAACAAATGAGCAACAATATCATATATTATTATGGAACTCAATGAAATACAATGAGAATGGGCCTTGCTTATATAGGAAAGGAATAACAATCTAAGAACCAGTCAAGGTCGTAGATCAAGCCATAAATCATGGAAAGAACTAGTCATCAAAGAACTAGTCAAGTCCATAGATTTATGAGAGAACTAGACATCAAGGATCTAGTCAATACCATAGATCTAGGAAAGAACTAGTCAATACCATAGATCAAGGAAAGAACTATACCTAACTAGATAATATCTCTTAATATCTAAATAAATAAAAATAAATATCCACACACATAAGCGGGTGGGGATAAATACAATAAAGGTAAATAATGTACCTAGGTGAACATGAGCTAAGGTAAATACTCTAACACCCCCTCAAGTGAAGCTAGGGGCCAAAATAGAAGTGGCATGTCCACAGATGAGTCCCAAAACTAGGCTCGATGAGGTACTCATGTACAATATATCCATGAAGAAATATCAAACCAAAAGAAGGAAAGAATCTGCTATAAGGAAAAGAAAGAAGAATAAGAAGGAAGATGTTCTCACGAACACCCCCCAAGAACAACTTCCGAAACCCCAAGCATTCCACGCAACTCAAGGTAGCGAGGTGATGTAAAAGGCTTTGTAAAGATGTCTGCAACTCTTCTTTGAGTCGAGAAGGTACTCAAGCAAAGAACTCCATCCACGAATGTGCTGCGAATGAAGTGGATGTGTATCTCAATATGCTTGGTCCATTGGTGCTCAACTGGGTTGAGAAATGTGAATTGCACTTTGGTTGTCACACCAAAGTACAATTGGTGAATCCTATGGGAATCGAACTCTGTCAATAACTAGCGAAGCCAAAGAATTTGTTGACTCATTGTAACTGCTGCCCTGTACTCTACCTCTGAAGATGAAAGTGCAATAGCTTGTTGCTTTTTGCACGCCCAAGAAACTAGAGAAGAACCAAGACAAAAAGATAGCCAGAAGTGGAATGCTTGTCATCAATAGAACACGCCCAATCGAATCGTATACCCAACCAACCGAGTAGAGCCCCAGTGTGGTGTAGGCCAAAGTGGGAAGTGCCATGAAAATATTGCAAAATTCTTTTAGCGACTGCCCGGTGACTACTATGAGGAGAATGTGTAAACCAAGATACAAGCCCTACTACAAATGAAATATCAGGGCGAGTATGGGTCAAGTACATGAGACTCCCAACCAACTGCCTATACAATGTAGGATCACAAAGTGGTGTGGTACATGTGGATGTAAGAGTAACTCTAGACTGAAAAAGAGATGGACTTGGCTTGCAATCAGCCATATCAAAGCACCTAAGAAGATCATGGGTGTACTTTTGCTGACTCAAATGAATCCTGAATATCATCGAGAAACCTACAAACCAAGGAAATAATGCAATAGCCCAAGATCTGTTATGTTAAACTATGTAGAAAGAGCCCTCGAATACTCGAATGTGGGAAGAAGAGTTACAGTAAGTAACAGATCATCAACATACAAGACAAGTATCACAATATCCTCACCGACATGTTGGAGATACACTGTATGATTAGAGTGGCAATGAACAAAACTAGTAGATAGAAGAAAAGAATCCATCTTCTCATACCAAGCCCGAGGGGCTTGTTTGAGACCGTAGAGAGACCTTCGGAGCCGACAAACAAGAGAAGAATCTGAACAAATCCAGTCAGTTGCTCCATATATATTTCCTCTTTTAGATCTCCATGTAAGAAGGCACTCTTCACGTCCATCTGGTATACGGGCCACCCCTGTGATGCAAGCAATAGCAAGTACAAGGTGTACATAATCCATCTTGGCAACGGGTGTAAAAGTCTCAAAGTAATCAATACCTTCAACTTGTGAAAAACCATTTGCAACAAGATGAGCCTTATACTTGTCAATGGACCCATCAACTGCGTATTTGGTTCGGTATACCCACTTACACCTAACCATCTTTCTTCCTTTAGGAAGAGATACCAAATCCCAAGTATAATTCTTCATCAAAGAAGAATACTTACCATCATCACATCATCCCACTCTTGTATCCCATGAGCCTTTGAAAAGACTGGATCCTCGAAACTTCACGACATAAAAGGCCGAACCGATAGAATGTGCGTGATGATGCCTAGTGGGTGGAAGATCCTCTATGAAAGGTGTTGCCTTAGAAACTATAGTACGAGCCCACTTAGGCATAGTGACAACATCAATGGGAATAGGATCCTCAACGACATCTATAACCTCCTCATCAATCTCCTCAAAGAAAATAAAGATGAGATGAAGAAGAAGAGGAATGGAAGAAGATGAAGAATCATGAGGAGTGAAATGCTCATCAAACTGAACATGTGTTCGAAAAAGAACATCATGTGTATTAGGATCTAAAAGACGATAAGCTCTCATGTCCTCACAATACCCTACAAAGATCAAGGGTTTACTCTTCTTATCTAAAGCTTTCCTTTTCTTCTTTGGCACAAAGGCCCAAGCATGGCTCCCAAAGACTCAAAAAAATGAGACATCTGGCTTAGTGTTGGACCAAGCTTCTGTGGAGTCAAATGCTCAAAGTGCTCTTTTGTGTAGTGTGCGATTTTGAATATAGTTAGCACAATTAATTGCTTTACCCAATATATAGGAGGTATATCTCTAGAATGCATCATACAGTTAGCCATTTCCTTCAAAGTTCTATTCTTCCTTTATGCTAATCCATTCTGTTATGGAGTATGAGGAACAAAATTTTGGTGAATAATGCCTTGAGTTTCCAAAAATTTAGAAAACTCATTGCTGAAGTACTCCCCCCATTATCAGTGTGAAGGTTCTTTATGCTACTAGAAGATTGTTTCTCGACCAAAGCCTTGAAGACTTTGAAGTGTGAAAAAACATCACTTTTGTACTTGAGAAAATAAACCCAAGTACGCCTTGAGAAATTATCAATAAATGTAAGTGCATACTTAGCTCCATTGAAAGAGGGGGTAGGAAAAACCATCAAGTCACTATGCACAAGCTCAAGTGGTGAAGAAAATCTCTTAGACAAATTCTTAGGAAATGGATCTTGGTGTTGTTTCCTAATGCATAGCCAGAGCAAACTCCCTCAAGACTAGAAACTCTAGGAAGACCATCTACCATACCATGAGTGCTCAAACTCCTTCAAATATCTGTAATTGAGATGTCCAAATCTTTCATGCCAAAGCTTACTCTCGAATCGAATGAGAAACCAATCATGTCCCTATAGAAGAAGTGTCATCAAAACCCTCAAAGTGATATAGTCTTGAACTATGATCAACAATACCCTGAGCAACAAGTGAAAAAGGCTCCAACAAAGTTCTTACTTCTGCCCCATGTGGTGTAAAAGTCATTGTTTTCCCTTGACCAGAATGACAAATTTGATATACATAAAGAAAATTTGTAGTGATGTTAGGAACATATAGTGCATCTTGGATATTGCCACCATCAAGTTGTATATCACCTTTTCCCTCAACAAAAAGAAAGGAAGAATCTCCAACCTCAATTTTGGAAGTAGAACTCAAACCTAGAGAAATAAAAGACTCCTTGGAAGAAGTCATGTGATGAGAAGCACCAGAATCTATAACCCAATTGTCTGTAAGTGGTGACTGAGATCTTCCAACAATATTAAGTGCTTTTCCATGTTGATTAGAAGGAGGTGGAGTGGAGATAGAAATTTTGTGTTTCTTGATTGCATCCTCTAAGGCTTGCATTCGCTTATAACACCTATTTTTTCATGATTACTACCCCCACAAAAAGAGCATGAAGCGACTAGACTTATTCTTGGATTTAGAAGACTCCTTAGGTTTTGAGTTGTTTTCTTTGGGTTTAGAAGCATTTTGAGATGGAGAAGATGTGGATTTGGTTTTTCTTGTTTGGTTTTCCCTTGCCCTTAGGATTAGATGCAACTAATGCCTTTTGAGAGGTGGAAGATTCAAGGTTAGATAATTTGGATTCTTCCTAGTAAGTCTTTCACAAAATGTTTCTAAGTTAGGCATTTTGAAGCTATCACCTAAGGCATCCATGCTAGAGAAAAAGGTAGAAGCAAAAATTTGGAATGGTCTTCTCAACTTGGATAGAATCAAGTAAACACACTCTTCATCTTTCTTATCTCTTCCACTCCCCTTCAAATGTGTCAACAAATGCTTGAACTTGGTAAGATAATCTATAATTGTTGGAAAATCTTCAAGATTAAGAGAGGTGATCTCAATTTCAAGTCGCATAGCTCTCATCGATCCACCTTACCAAATAAATCCTCAATTTCTCCCATATTTTGAAAGGAGAGTCACACTTTTCCAAATGAAATAAAAAGACATCACTTACATAAGTTCCTATCAAACCCATACACTCATCAAATTTGCACCGGTACTGAAATTTTCATATTCTCTAGTGAACACTTTGGTTGTTCTTTAGAAGTTAAAGCCCATAATCATTTTCGCTTAATTATTGTTTCCATTCTTGGTTTCCATGTGTGGTAATTATGTGTTGTTAATGGCTCAACATGATTAATGTAGAAGTAGATGCCATCTTAAAAAAATCACCAAAAGAAATGGAAGAACCAAGTAATGCAACAAGACCCCCAAGAAATACAACAAGAAATAGCAAATAGTGATTTTGGCACTTTATAATGAGTGTGTGCAATATGGCACTTTATAATTATAGTGCAATTCTTAAAATAAATATTGGATATCAAAAAACCACGCAAAACCTAAATTTTTTTCTTGATTTCCTTTTTAATTTGCACACGAATCCCGAGGTGAATTTATTTACACAACAAACAAACAAAAAATGGCGCCTCCCCATGATGGTCAAGTTTATAATTGATATTAGGTTTTTTCCGCCTTCCAGATCTAATGGAAGCCTCTGTTTTTACATAAAAAAATTATTTGCAAAATAAAACTTACAGGACGAATGTCAATAGCAATCTCTGCTCGATACCATAGAGAGACCTTCGGAGCCGACAAACAAGAGAAGAATCCTAAACAAATCTAGTTGGCTGCTCCATATATATTTCCTCTTTTAGATCTCCATGTAAGAAGGTACTCTTCACGTCCATCTGGTTTGGTTCGTTGCCACTCCAATCATACGGTGTATCTCCAAAGCATGTCGGTGAGGATATTGTGATACTTGTCTTATATGTTGATGCTCTGCATTTTCTGGAAGCTCTTCTTCCCACATTCACAGTATTCGAGGGCTCTTTCTACACAGTTTGACATAACATATCTTGGGCTATTACATTATTTCCTTGGTTTGTAGATTTCTCAGATAGATTTAGGGATTCATTTGAGTCAGCAAAAAGTACACCCATGATCTTCTTAGGCACTTTGATATGGTTGATTGCAAGCCAAGTCCATCTCCTTTTCAGTCTAGAGTTACTCTTACATCCACATGTACCACACCACTTTGTGATCCTACATTGTATAGGTAGTTGGTTGGGAGTCTCATGTACTTGACCCATACTCACCTTGATATTTCATTTGCAGTAGGGCTTGTATCTCGGTTTGCACATTCTCCTCATAATAGTCACTGACAGGATGCTAAAATGATTTTGTGCTATTTGCATGGCACTTCCCACTTTGGCCTACACTACACTAGGGGCTCTACTCAGTTGGTTGGGTATACAGATTTAGATTGGGTAGGTTCTATTGATGACAGGCATTCCACTTCTGGCTATCTTTTTGTCTTGGTTCTTCTCTAGTTGCTTAGGCGTGCAAAAAGCAACAGGCTATTGCACTTTCATCTTCATGGCGAGTACAGGGCAACAATTATAATGAGTTAGCAGATTCTTTGGCTTTTCCAATTATTGACAGAGTTTGGATTCCCACAGGATTCACCGACTATACTTTGGTGTGACAACCAAAGTGCAATTCACATTTCTCGCAACCCAATTGAGCACCAGCGGACCAAGCATATTGAGATACACATCCACTTCATTCGGTAACACATTCAAGATGGAGTTCTTTGCTTGGAGTACCTTCTAACTCAGCAGCAGGTTGCAGACATCTTTATGAAGCCTTTTACATCACCTTGCTACCTTGAGTTACGTGGAATGCTTGGGGTTTAGAATTTGTTCTTGGGGGTGTTCATGAGAACATCTTCCTTCTTATTCTTCTTTCTCTTTCCTTATAGCAGGATTCTTTCCTTCTTTTGGTTCAAGATTTCTTCATGGATATATTGTACATGAGTACCTCATTAGGCCTAGTTGTCGGGACTCACCGTGGGCATGCCACTTCTATTTTGGCCTCTAGCTTCACTTGAGGGGGGTGTTATAGTAGGTATTTACCTTAGCTCATGTTCACCTAGGTACATTATTTACCTTTATTATATTTATCCTCACCCACTTATGTGTGTGGATATTTCTTTTTATTTATTTAGATATTAGGAAATATTATCTAGTTGTTAGGTATAGTTCTTTCCTTGATCTATGGTATTGACTAGTTCTTTCCTAGATCTATGGTATTGACTAGATCCTTGATGTCTAGTTCTCTCATAAATCTATGGACTTGACTAGTTCTTTGATGACTAGTTCTTTCCATGATTTATGGCTTGATCTATGACCTTGACTAGTTCTTAGATTGTTATTCCTTTCCTATATAAGCAAGGCCCATTCTCATTGTATTTCATTGAGTTCCATAATAATATATGATATTGCTGCTCATTTGTTTGCAAAGGTTTTGTGTAAATTTATTTTGGTGAATTGCTTTCATCTTATTGATCGTGGTGTTTGATTAGCATCTATGTTCTTGGCTTGGTATGATCTAGTTATCATTCCTTTTATGGTATCAGAGCTACACGACTTGCCATCACACCAAAAGTTTGAGCTTTTGGTGTGATGGCAAGTCATGTAGCTCGATCCTGTGCGATTAAGTGTGTTGCCCCCAGAGTAGTTCTGGGATGGGTGACCTCCCGAGAAATTCTCAGTGTCACTTCCTCTTAATATGTCGTTGGGCCTGATTGGGTGTATACCCGGCTCCATCGTGCGGGAGGGTGTTGGCGTAGCAGCTGATTAACATGATGAGATCCCTCTCCACCATAAGTTCAAGCTTTTGGTGTGATGGCAAGTCATGTAGCTCTGATACCATAAAAGGAACGATAACCAAATCGTACCAAGCCAAGAACACAGATGCTAATCAAACACCACGATCAATAAGATGAAAGTAATTCACTAGAATAACTTTACACAAAACCTTTGCAAACAAATGAGTAGCAATATCATATATTATTATGGAACTCAATGAAATACAATGAGAATGGGCCTTGTTTATATAGGCAAGGAATAACAATCTAAGAACCAATCAAGGTCATAGATCAAGCCATAAATCATGGAAAGAACTAGTCATCAAAGAACTAGTCAAGTCCATAGATTTATGAGAGAAATAGACATCAAGGATCTAGTCAATACCATAGATCTAGGAAAGAAATATACCTAATAACTAAATAATATCTCCTAATATCTAAATAAATAAAAAGAAATATCCACACACATAAGTGGGAAGGGATAAATATAATAAAGGTAAATAATGTACCTAGGTGAACATGAGCTAAGGTAAATACCTACTTTAACATTGACACATTACAAGAACTTTTACAGCAATAAAAACACAAAATGACCCATTATTTTAAAAGTATGAAAAATTTTAAGCGGGGTAGTCTCAGATTTTAGGGTGAAATATGGGGACACCACTTACACACTTTTTCAATTATTAACTATTGAGATTCAACTACCGGTGTACATGTCCTTGAAGCGATGACTCACGGATATCCAAAGAATAATGGGTGCTCACTTCAAATTCTGGATCTTCAATGTGGGACTCGAAATCCCAAGACAAATTTTTTTCTCACGAGTGGGAGTGCACCCTTCTTATCAAATGAAGACGATAAAAGAGTTGATCTATAGGTATTATACTTTGGTATCTTGTATGTAGAACCATGTTAGGATCCTCAAAATATTGCATTATGGGCACTTTGGAAATGTATTGTCGTCTCTTTCCTCATACACCCTTTAGTAAACCTACATCAAGACACGCCTCTCCACCCATGATCCCTTCCTATCCTATGCTCTTCTCCTCTTCATTTATTTCATGTATTTCTTCCTCCTCACTCCATGTAACCTTGTTCTCCACCAAATTCTCAATAATCTTCATGACCTCTCTCTGCATTTACCGCACTTAAGGTGCGGGTCAAGAGTGTGCTTATCCTCAGACTCCTTTGTAGGGTCTCGAGTTCTCCTGAATCACCTATGTGTTGGCCACCCCGACACCCTCTTCTTCCACATCCATGGTATGAGCATCTTCATAGTGCTCGTCCTAGTCTTCTTCATCTGATTCTTCCATTGTATGCACTTGTGGGCTCATATTCTTAACCGACTCTTTTTCACTTTCGGTGCTTTCTTCTACCTCCTAGCTTTCAATCCTCATAGAATCCAAGTAGTGTACTATCTTTTGTTTCTTCATCACTAGATACCATCTTCTATGGGCTTCCTCCTGACATATGTATTAGTCCCTACCTCCTTCCTTTTTGAGGTTTTTCCTCTGTATGCTAGAAGCTGGGGTTTTATCATTAACCACTCCTACGGTCCTACTAACGGCCGGTGTCTCTTTGTGCTCGCACTTCTTTGATTTGACATTCTTCCGTGTGGAAGGCTCCTCAATAATACTTACATCATCTTCTACAAATTTCCCATCCAAAAATGAGGAGTCGATAAATATATATCATGGTGGCTTCCACTTTGAAGCTATGGGCAATGTTATTGGCTTCATCAAATGTATGATCTCAGAGACATACTTCTCCTCATAAGTGCACTTTTTGGGGTAGACAAGTTTTTAAAGCATCTCATGGTGCTCTTTATCTACTTCACTCAAGTCATACCTCAATTTTTGTGCCTCTTTAAATGTGTTTACTACACTCACAGAAGTATTGTTTTGAGTAAAAGGGAGTTTTCACCATGGGCTCTTAGTGCTATGTGGTATCTTGAAAAATATGCAAGTCCATCCACAAGCATGGGTAACTACCCTAAAATCCTCCACTCAACATCAAATGCATCACACATTTGTTTATAACATTTTTCCAAGCATGCCTTGTATGTTGGTGTTATATATTCACAAGTATACTTTGCAAATTGTTTAGTAGGGGAGGGATTTTCTGGAGGATACTCCCATATTTTGTCCTTAGGCCCATTAGGCACCCCAATCTCTGAAAACACTATTGTAAGAAAAATTTCCAAACATGATCTTATCACCATCTCATGGGACATCGATAATATCTTCTGCTATGAAGGAGGCAATGTTGTATATAGTTCCTTCTGATATCCTTTTGCACACATATAACCACCTTTTATTTACTTGGGTCCATCTCTCCTGCCCACTTAACTTTGTGAGCAAGTGCGCGACCATCTTCATAACAGAGGTCATTTAACTTTACAATATCAAAAGTGCACCCGCCCTTCTTGTATTCAAACTCCTTGGCAGCTTTCTTCACCTCTTCATCATTGCCCAAGTCATCATCAAATGAGCTACCAATGTTAATGAGCCCAATGTACTTCTCAATTAACTACATGGTGATGCGCATCCTTCTACCTAAAAACTAGAAGTAATCTTCATACACGTGTGACAATAACCATTGATATAGTCTTTCAGGATTCCCAAAGAACGGAAGCTCATACAGTTTTAATAATCTAGTACTCGTTAATACCATATTTTCCCTATCATCATAAATCGATTTATCATCCGTGGTTCTCTCATCAGTTGGTTGAGCGAGTTCGTAGCCATTTCACACACGGTTAGGTGCATGCGCAATGATTGTAATCACTAACCACCATGCTCCTTACATGGGATTCCCACTCTTTTCCCATTAGCACACCATCAAGGTACTGCATTTTTAGTACCATTCCTCCTAAACATCAACTGTGGGGGTAATTTTTTCTTTTCCCTTGCCTCTTTTCTTTGGTGACATAGTCGTAGGTTTCCTTGGTGCCATTGCAAGCATAAAAAATCAAATATCTACCTCATACTTTTTTTTCCGACACTTTAAACCTCCTGAAAAATCCTAGGTGTAACACTATTGTTCTTTGTTTAAATCTTGAATGTCATGCCCTAATTTGGTAAAATCCTAACCAGAGAAACTCAAACTCCACACCATACCGTCAAATCTGTAAGATTCCTCCCAAATTAACTCTCCATACTTGGTCGTGTTTTGTTCTTCCTCGGTGCATAATTTTTCAACTCTCCAAACAATTTCTCACTTGAATGTCGAAGTTTTCCCTAGTTCGTGTAATAGCTCTTCAGAAATTCACTCAAGGTAAGGTAAAAATGATTAACCTCGATGCTCATTTTATAGTGTTTTAATTTTTACTCGCATTTAATTTTTGCCACCTATCACCATATGACTACATTTATTTCCACTTTTTGCTTTTCTCACCTTTTCCACAGTCCCAAACATGCTTCCCCCATGTCCAATGTGTGTAATATCTGCAACCTTCTAGTACAAAAACTACATTGAATGCAAAACTCCTTATGAGTTCTCCGAATGCCGAAGTACATCAACCTTTCGTCCTATTCCAAGTAGTTATCCATGTCATTGCCTACCTCACGTTGCCTACACATTTATTCTTTGTACATGGATTTTCTTTGTCATCGTCCTTATTATCACCATCCTCCTTATGACACCTTGTCACCATTTTTCAACAACCAGCATCACCATTGCTACGCGTGCCCTTCTGGTACTTAGGAATCCTCACGCACACTCTTATTTTCCTTCTACCCCACACTAATGATATGTACGGTCCTCGGTCATGAACTAAATGGATGCTAAGAAGTAAGCGATGTGCAAGCATGCTTATTACAACAAGACACTAAACTAAATTGACAAAGCATAGAAACTTTGAAATGAGATACATATAAAGGAATTCTTTAAAATAAATCTTATCTAATGGTAATACTACCTTATTACAAACACCAAGAAGACTTATTTATAGTAGGGCTTCAACCTACTCCCATTGAAGTAACCAAGAAACCGCGTCCCATCCGGTGCATGTAATTGGAAAGTGCCTAAATCAAGTATGTAAGTCACAACATAGGGACCCAACCAATGCACTTGGAACTTTCCAGGGTGGCATGAAAACTTGGAATCATAAATAAGAACCATCTATCCAAATTCAATATTTTTATCCTTAATATTCCTATCATGCTAAGCCTTTTGTCTTCTAACTCCAACAAGAAATGATGCGCCTTTCATCCAACTACATCAATTTTTCTATACATTCTTCAAGTTCTTTCTCATCACTGGACCTCCTATGTGTGAAATACGCGAGAGAAGGTAACATAAATTCCATGGGAAAAATAGCCTCCATGCCAAACACCAATTGAAAGGGTGTGGCTTTGTTCAATATTTTATAAGTTGTTGTATGCCCAAAGTACAATAGAGACTTTATCATCCCAATCCTTTCTTCCAACATCACAAATCTTAGTCAATGTATGTCCCAATATCTTGTTGAAAGCCTCAACAATTCCATTGGCCTATGGGTGATAGGGAGTTGTTTTATGGTGTGCCACCATAAATTCTACCAACAAGATCCTAATAGTCTCATTAAGAAAATGATTACCCCTATCACTTGTCAAACTCAATGGGCATCCATATCTGCTGATTATATTTTCCCATAAAAATCTTGATGTTGTAGCTTTGCCATGCAATCATTTGTAGGCACCACGTTTTCCCACCTTTTAAGATAATTTGTACAAGTTATAATGTAGCGTGATCTAGTCCTATGCGTTATAATGTAGCATGATCACATGCCCCGACATATGCATTACAATCCTTATACAGATGTTTCCCACCACAAAGCCACCAACAAGATCTTGCGAACAATAACATCTCCAACATAATGTCCACTTGCAATCCCACTATGAGCTTCCTCCATAGTAGCTTTACACTCATGCTCAAGTACACAACTACACAAAACTTCATCCCGACCTCGCTTGTATAAATCTCCTCTTATCAATATGTAAGGTGCGACACGAATGGAAAGCTACTTCTTCTCCATACTCTTCATCCCTTCATGCGTCATGCTAATACACAAAAATACAACAATATCTTCTAAGTCAGAGGGCATGCGGTTCAATCTAAAAAGTTGTGCATCCAAAATTATTTCCTCAATACACACAGCTGCACATCCTCACTGAGTTAATCCTTGATAAATTATTTGTTCCTAAATTACTCTTCCTTGCCTTTACTACCATTTTAAATTCAAACTTGAAACAATAGAATCCAATGACACATGCGCCCTTTTGTAAAACATGCTTATTTACCAAGTACTTAAGTGTCATGTGATCTGTATAAAAATAAAAGGAGTTGCCAACAAGTATTGTCAAAAATTATGCAACGCGTAAATCATGGACAATGCTTTGTGCTTTGTAGTTGTATAATTTTTCTTAGTTGGTGTTAACTTCCTACTTGTAAAGAAAATAGGATGATCAACAATACCTTCTCTAGGTTGGGCTAATACTATGCCAATGGCCATGCCAAAGGTGTCCACATGCACATGGAATGGTTTGGTCCATGAAGGAAAGCACATAATAGGCACAGAAGTAATCATCTCATTTAATGTCTCAAACGCGTGTTGTTGCACCTCACCCCAATGGAACTTTCCCTTACTCTTCAATAATTCCTCCAAGGGAGCAACAATCTTAGAATAACCTTTGATAAAGTTCTTATAATAACTGTGTGCCCTAAGAATCCATGCACCTCACTCTGGTTAGTAGGTTCCTTTAAGCCCAAAATAACAACAACCTTAATAGGATCTACCAACAAACCTTCTTTATAGATAATATGTCCCAACAGAGTCCCAAAGGGTGTAACAAAATGCACTTCTTAATATTGAGGAGATTCTCAACCTGCTTGACACCTCTCAAACATAAATCTTAAATTATCACAATGATCTTTTATTATCCCATAAACTATCCAATCATCCAAGTAAACCTACAAAAACTTATGAATGAAATGTTGGAATGCTTGCACAACAATGCGTGAAAAGACTGCAGGCGCATTCTTCAATCCAAAAAAATCATAAGCGTGTATGCAAAAATTCCCCATTCAATGGTGAAATTTTTCTTCTCCGATCTTCTTTGACAATCCGCACTTTGATGATATCCATAAAATCCATTAATAAAGGAATAGATCTCACACCTTGCAACACCTTCCAGAATCTCCTCTGTAAACGGTGTGGGAAAGGGATCTATTACACAAACAACATTTAATTCCCTATAATCCACACAGATCCTTATCCTCCCATATTTATTTATGCTTATCACCATAGGGATAACCCACTCTGACTCCTTAATGGGCTCAATGATTCTAGACTTCAACATCTTATCAATCTCTTCCTTTACCTTGACACGTAGATTAGGATTCATCATGTAAGGCCTCTTCCTAACCGGGCCCATGATTCCTTTAATTTGATCCTCATCTCACCCAAAGAGTGATGTACTCCTTTCAACTCATGATATCCTCTAGGAAATAAGTCCTAGAAGTCACGCAATAGCTCAATTATCTTTATAACCTCTGAGTTAGACCAATAATCACCAATGATGGCCTCCTTAGGTTTTACATTTTCCCAATGTTGACTTTTTCATTTTCATATGCTCATGATACGCGTGTGCCTACTCATCTGCACCTGTTTAAAACCTCACGCATACCCTCAATATGATCAACATCTAGATTCTCCACTTCTTCATCATTAATAATGTAAACCAACTTCCCTTTTTCCTTTTCTAGGCGAGTGCACCAAGTGTTTTCTTCATTTGTCACTTCTTCTTCAAAAGCGAGCCTCAAATCGACTCACCTAGTAATTCCTAAATAAGTTCCTCAACCTTTGCACTATCTCCCATAGTTAAGCACTTCATAACCTGTAATGCCTCATTCATTGGAGGTTTAGTAGAAAAATAGTCAAAGGTATGAATCATACCTGTAGTCAGTTCTTTCCAATTCCTTGTTTCTCTATTCAACTCCGCATAAACATACCATGCATGCTCACAACCACGCAGAGAGTGAAGTAGAACTTATGCACCCACACTAAAGGTGGTAAGGCCTCCTGCCCTCTCTCTCGAGTCTCTCACACTTCTAAACATGGTGGGAACAAGAATCCTTCCCATGAAATTCAAATGTCTTGGTAAGCGCATTGCTCCTAAAAATCAAATAAAGAAGGTGATTCTCACTTCCCACCACTCTAAAATACCATCATTGTGTACCATCCACTAGCACATTGCTATCCACATAAGGTATATACCAACATATTCCTTTTGTCTATTGGACTTCCATAGCACGTAGAAATACCTCAATATTTCCTTTGCCAATGTACCTTGGTACCGGGTTACTTCCTAAGCACCTAACATAGTACGGTGTGCTTACACAAGTAACTACACTCTTCATCTCATGCGAGACCATTTCATACGTCCCATGTGCCCGGATTGTCACGGAAATGTTTCTTGCATCACTCACAGATCATGCATCATGTCATTTAATAATTCCTTCTTTGGATGGCTCAAGCACCTCGGCATCTCTAATGGTGCACACATAAATTACGTTCAAGTCCTCTTCACTCAAAGGTTACACATAAGGTGCAACTTTTCCGTCTATAAAAGGGATGATTACATGTTCTTCCTTGTTCTCACAACTGATATATCCTTTTTTAAAGTGCAAAAGACCATTATTTTCATAACACCAAGGGCACCCAAGAAAAGCTAGAAAACTTTCTCAGCCTTCTGCAAATGCAAGACCTCAAAGTCCCAAGTAAACTTCGTCCCTTGTATAGTAATAGTGGCATCCTTCAAAAGTCAATGGGCATGGATTTGGTTATCACTTAAGGAGTATTTAATTAAATACTCCTTAAGTGATTTTTAAAAATTAATTTAATCAAACAAGGAGCAATTAATTAATTAAATATTAATTAATTATTTTAATGTATTTTAATGCGTTTTATAGCTCCAAGCGGGAAGAGTTCTGCCGAAAATCACGCAAACGAAGACCGAAATGATCACAAAAATAAGATGATCGCAAGGAGTCCAATGAACCACGCAAATTAATACTTTTCAAATTTTTCTAATTTTTAATTATTCAATTGTTTTTTGACAATTTTGCGCGATCAAAATTACCGATAACAACTGTAGCTCGATTGGGGACAAGGACTTCATGGACGCAGCAAACAAACCAGGACAAAATAGTCATGAACATGATCACAGAAAGATGGGGCACAAAAATGGGGCGACACAAGAGAGGAGACCGAAAAACAGGAACAAACAAACCAAAATCCTAATTACCTATGTACATACGGGGAACAACCCGTTTTCAATTCTGGTAATATTTGAGATACTGCCCACTGTAGGGCAAAGGCAAATGAGTTCCATCAGGATATGCCAAGTAGTAGGTACTATCTCCACAAAAGTGTCTTATTTTGAACGGTCCCAACCACAGTGAGTCAAACTTCCCATGCTTTCCCTTCGGCTCACGTCTTTTATCCCAGAGAAGAACTAAGTCATTGATTTGAAACTGTCTCTCTCTAGTTTTCCTGTCAAACAACTTCTTTACCTTGGATTGATGTTCCTTGATCCTGTTGGCCACTTGACTTCTTTGTTCCTCAAGCTTGGTTAGAAACATGACTCTTTTATCTAATGCATTGGTGAAGCATTCATCATCAACTGCCTGAGCTAATTTTAATGCTGGTAGCTCCAATGTGACGGGAATTTGAGCATCAGTTCCATACAGAAGTTGAAATGGAGACATCCCAATTGCCCTTTTGGGAGTTATGCGGTCAGCCCACAATGCATCGTATAACTTTTTGTGCCAAGTTCTTTGATTTTCTTCGACTAACTTGCGCACAATGGTAATGAGGTTTTTGTTGCTGGATTCAGCCTGACCGTTTCCCTGCGGGTAGTAATCTGATGAATGAGACAAAGATATCCCATATCCATAACAAAAACCTATCATCTCTGCAGAAGAAAAATTTGAGGCATTGTCAGTCACGATCTTGTGAGGAATTCCATAACGAACCAATATGTTTTCTTTGATGAAATCACAGATTACTGCAGTAGATGTTTGTTTCACCGGTATAGCTTCTACCCATTTTGTAAAGTAATCAGTGGCAGTGAGCACGTGGGTATGACCAGCGCTGGAATTAGGGTTCAAGACCCCGATGAAATCTAAACCCCATTGTTGAAAGGGTTCTTCAATGACAACTGGCTTCAAAGGCAGTGCTGCCAACTTTGGTCTTCCAACAAATTGTTGACAGGCCTCACATTTGGTCACCCATTTCTGAGCATCAGAAAACATAGTGGGCCAGTAATAATGTGCTCTCAGAATTTTATGGGCTGTTACTGGGCCAGAAAAATGACCGCCGCAAGCATGATTGTGGAAGGCTTCCAAAACCTAGGCTGTTGTTCTTTATCAACACATCTGAGGAACATGCCGTCAATTCCTTTCTTGAACAACGTGTTATCCCAAATGACGTATCTGGCAGCTCTTAGTTTGATTGCTCGTTTCTCTTTAGCTGTCAGATTTTCTGGACACTCACCGTATGTGAGGAAATAGGCAATATCAGAATACCATTCATCCGTGGTACTGACAAAAACTACCAATGGTAAATTTCCTTCAACTAGTTCTTCTTCAGAGTTATCTCGTGGTTCATTCTCTGCAATGAGTTGGCAGAGTCCTCTCCCTCGAACCAACTTGGTAGGCTTGATGTCCAGATCATATTCTTGGATCTTTGAGACCCAATTACCTCTTTTAGATCCTGGTTCCTGTTGTGTCAACATTGATTTCACCGCGGTGTCTGGAACTAAGACTTTGGTGTGAGAATTCAACACGTAATACCTGAAGTGTTTCAGGGCTCTTACCACCGCGTACGCATGTCTCTCAAGAGGAGTGTAATTAAGTTCATGTTTCTTGAATCCCGAACTCATGAATGCGATAGGAGATTCAATCCCCTCTTGATTGTGCTGAGTCAAAATGGCAGAGATTGTGTGTGGCGAAGCATAACAATAAATTATAAAATCCTTCTTAAAATCGGGACACACCAATGTAGGAGCTTTTGCAATAGCACCCTTGATTTGCTCAAACGCCTCTCTACCTTCCTTTGACCATTTGAAAGATTCTTTTCCTTTCATCATATCAGCGATTTCTTTAGTCAGCTCGGCGAAATCTGGCACGAACCTTCTCAAAAAGTTCACCTTTCCAAAGAAGGAGTGGACTCCAGGTTTACTTGTAGGCAAGGAAAGATTCTTTATAGCTTGAACGCGTTCAGGATCGATCTTAGTTCCTTCCTTAGAAACAATATGACCTAGGAGTTTACCTTCCGTAACTCCAAACACAGATTTTTTTGGATTCAGAGAAATCTTATGAAGTTTACACCTTTGCAAAATTTTCTCTAAATCTCTTAAGTGATCTTCTCGCTTCTTTGAAAACACTGTCAAGTCATCTAGGTATATCACAATGATCTTGTCCTTATAATCTGCAAACGCCATATCCATGGCCCTTTGAAACGTTGCACCAGCATTGATCAAACCGAAGGGCATTCTTCTATATGCGAACGTACCCCAGGGGGTAGTGAATGCAGTTTTATGTTGATCTTCTCTAGCCACCTCAATCTGATTATAGCCAGAGAAACCATCTAGCATAGATAGCATTTCCGATCCAGTTACTGCCTGCAGAATATGGTCCATGACTGGTAGTGGGTAGTTATCCTTCAAGGACACTGATTAAGATTGCGGAAATCCACGCAAATCCTAATTTCTCCATTTTTCTTGCGAACCGGTACAATATTAGCTATCCAAGTCGAATGTCGAATAGGAAAAACTATTCGTGCATCTAGCATCTTTTGAACTTCATGAAATATTGTCCCTGCAATCTTGGGATTATATTGTCTTTGCTTTTTCTGAATGGAACTGCACCAGGCTTCAAGGGTATGGCATGCTCCATTTCCCTGGGTTGGAAAGACTTCAAGTCTTCGTATGAATATGCCAAGACGTCAGAGTATTTGGTAAGGAGATTTATGAATTTCCTGCGCTCCTCAGGTGAGCAACATTTACCAATATTGATCAGGCGAGGTTTATCCTTGGTGCCGATATTAATTTGCTCATAGTCAGCAGAATTTGCAGGTCCTGCCTGCTCTTTCTCTTTAATAAACCTGTCATGTTTGTCAAAAAGTTCTTCGAGTGAAACCAATCCTTTGGGAATTTTATTTCCTTTGAGTTGAATGATGCCATCACCAGGATCTTCGTTCTCAACTCCTTCCTGAATGGGTGAGGTAGTTGATTCGCGAAATGCCGAATCACTTCCTTCAAAGTACAACTGTTCAAAATTTTCTCTCTTTTCCAAGAAGGCAATAATTTGTTGATCATCATTAAATACTTGCCAATTTTCTGCATTGTCAGGAACACTTGGCCTAAAAACCATTTCAATGGTGTATTTGTCTTGATCAAATTCTGAATGAGGAATCATTAATGACGCTGAGACTGCTAGAGAATCCACTTTGTCATTCTTTTCACGAGGGACAGATTTAATGGAAAAAGCGTCGAAAACTTCTATGGCATCCCAAACTTTATTTCTGTAGTGTCTCAGACGATCGTTCTTTACCTGGAACTGATTTCTTACTTGTTTCACGATCAATTCCGCATCTCCAAAGACTTCCAGATTTTTGATCCCTTTCTCTTCTGCAACTTGGAGGCCAAGGACTAATGCCTCATACTCTGCAGTGTTATTAGTATTTGAAAATTCGAGTTTATAGGAAAAAGGAAAGATTTTACCATTTGGAGATATGAGCACCACTCCTGCACCAGAGCCCGTTGAGCAACAACTTCCATCGAACTCAAGAGTCCAGATCTCATTGGAATTTTGGCAAGTGATCTCAGGGGTATGAACTTCTGTAGTCATCATATAATTACCCATACTTGAGCCTTGGAAAAGGATCTGTGCGCGAGGATCTTCAGTTTTAGTTACTGTGAACTTTGCCTGAGCTTCCGGCATAAGTTTCTTCATTTCTCCATTGATAGGAATCATGGCATGAGACCAGTCCATTTGAATCTCACCACCCAAATCCCTACAAAATTTCCGCTCAACAACATTCCATACGAGGCGGGGATATCAGCAACTAAAATAGTTACCTTAACTCGCTTTTGAGGGAATTGGGCTAAAACCATTTGGGCGTCCTTAATCTGCCCGATCAGAGGAACTTGCTTGGTTTCCATAGAGTAACACGATCCGAATGTTCTCGTACAAGTCAAACCAAGAGCATGTGCTACTTTTGCCAGCATCACATTATCCGAGGCTCCAGAGTCTATAATGCAATTACTTAACTTGCATCCGTTGATCAGAAAAGACACAAAGAAAGGTTCGATCTTTTCATTTGAAGGTGTAGTGGCCGCCACAATATTTTGAGTTTTCCCATCTTTGGGAGTTTTTAGAATTCCTTTAGAGGAATGAACAGTAGAGTCGCCTTTGATAAACTGGACCAACTTCTCGAGCTGATCCTTGTTGGACTTCAAGTACTCTGCCTGTGACATGGAAATTTTTGTTTTATTGATATGATCAATGATATCAAATTTAGGCAAAGTAATTGCACTTGAAGTCTCAGATATGAGTTCTTTCGAACTTGATGATGGCACACTTTTGACCTTGGTCTCGGGCTTGGTTGATACGGATGTGGAAGAAGTTTTCTTCGTAATTGGTTTACTAACTGATTGATCTAACAAAGGCTCTCCTTTCTTTAAGATAGTCTTGACCTTTGAAACCTCAGTATCTCTGGACTCTTTAGGAGCCTCCTTTATCTTGGATCCTTTGAGAGTTTCCTTGGAAACCTCTCTATCTCCCGCCTTGGTGGTATCTTGGTCCTTTTTCTGAGAGCGTGTGAAGACAGCGAAGGATTGACTATTCATATCTTCTATAATTTCTTCATATTCATCTTCTTCATCGGAACGGTACTCAAAGAAATGATTATTGCTTTCTTCCTCAGGATCTTCAACTGTAGGTTCAGATGTCTCAGAATCAGGCTCTTCCTCATCAACTTCGATGACTTCAATCTCATCATCACTTTCTTCAATGACATCACATTTGGAATTAGTTGCGGGAGCTGCTTCAATAGCAAGCCTCGTTGGAGCACCTGCAATCCTAGCTTTGTTGGGAACGTATCCTTTTCGTGGGATATCTTTGTAAGGAGCAAGTTTACTACTTTGAGCAACTTGCTTTCTTCAAAGCTAAAGACACCATTAGCCAACTTAGTGAGTATAGTTTACAAACATTGGGAGTTTCTTGACTCTTTCCTTTGAGGGAATTTTTCTTGAATTTTCCTACCATGATTAAGTCATCTTCCATTTCTATGGCCAAAGACTGAGCAAGTTCCAAAGTAGCCACCACGGCCCTTCTAATGGGTGATAGCACACTTCCTGGGTTGTTGTGCATTAATAAAGAAACATTTTTGTCCATCAAGGTTGGGACGAATCTCGGTGGGAACTTTGTTTACCATCTTATTGAATTTGGCCATGAAATTCCTCATGGGTTAGGTGGTGAGGCTCTTTCTTTGCCGAGATAGTTGGGCAAGAAGAGCATCGCACGAGGGATCAATGACATCCTCATCATCGATTATGAATGAATCGAGAGGACTCAGGATGTGGAAGGCCTTGATCGGCGGCTGTTAGGCGAGAGTACTCCGCCTCCTTACCTCATGTTCATCCGAGCTAAAGTGGCCCGAAATCCTCCATGGTAGGATTATGTTGATACTTCACTCCCATAATCGTTTGCATATAACCATTGATATCGAACTGGGCTCTCTTCACATATGGATGGATGGTTATGAGAGCAAACTCCTTTTCCATTAGTTGTGCACTGAATAAGTTTGGGCATTGGTATTCCCCGATTTGGATCGGGAAATGAATTCTAATATTGCTAAGTCACTAAGCATAAAGTGAACTTGGAACAATTATCGCGCTAGCTCCATTAAAGCCCACCTATCGACGCGTACTTGGGAAGTTTCCATGTGTTCTCAATGAAAGCCACTCACGCGGATGTAGGAAAAAGATGAAAATTGTATAAACCAGGTTCCCCATTGGGAAATGACACTCATGGCTTCTTTGGAAAACCTTTCCTCGGTATTTCGATTCAAGTTCCGGATTACGCGGAAGGTGAATGCATCGTTGACTCTTCTAAAATGGTGAGAACTATTTTTGAAGTTGATTTTGAGGATAATAGTGAAAAACGTTGTTTGATGACCCCGTGACTCCTCTGCGTTTCAAGTCCCAAAATAGCTTTTTCTTCGCTTTACTACATAGGTCGAGTGAGATATGAGGTCATGTAGAAGCATCCATCATTTTGACTTCTATCATCGATTGCTTGTGAATGGTGTTGGCTTGATGATGGTTGCCCATTCCACAAACTCCTTCTTGGCTAGGATGATACAGATAAACTGGTACATCCATGGGTGGAAGACCCTTGCAGAAGGTAAACCAAAAACTCGACTTAGGAGAGTGATCATGTCTCCAATCTCTTCCACGAACTCAATGCGGTACAGTTCTTTGGGGAGCCTGTCAATCCGAGGTCTCTTGGTTACCAGCCAATTGTTGTTAACCATTTTGCTCCATCTTAGGGGTTCTTCGTCCCAGAAATCTTGCGCAGACTGGCGAGTGATATCTGCATTCTCAGGAAAATCAGGTATCCCGAGCAACTCCTCAATGTGTTCAGGTGTGATTAAGAGGAAAGGTTCGCGGTTGTCTTTATAAATTCCTCGTCTCTCAGGATCGTAATGCTCTGCACAAGCAATCACCAATTCCGGACACTGCACCGAGACAGGGAATGTTGCTGCTTGAGGTAGGCCACTGTGGTAAAGCCTATAAGAGAAAATGGTTTTGCCTTCTGATTTTCACTCGCGCAAAATCTCGTTGCACGTTGATGTGACCCAGATTTGTATCGGTGATGTTGTCATACGCCGACTTAATGGAGCTGGGAGGAATAATTCCTTGGAATTCATATTTCAGGGCAGATTTATTAGATCTTTCCACTGGCTTCCTCGATCTCCCTGCAGATTTGGATCTTTCGGCCATTATGAATTTAATCAAAAGGTGACTCAGGCACGCCAAACAATGCAAACGGTGGGTCTCAGTCTCCAACACCCCATCGATGTAAGAAAAATATTCCCGTTATATATTATTATTATTATTATTATTTTAAAAATGATAATAATAATTGTCTCGAATTACAACCTTTAGTATGTTAATAAACAAATCGAGACCAAGCTCGAATTCTAACTCCGAAAATAACAATTAAAATCCCCCGATCTTAATATTTACGTGAATGGAGTTTCCTTTCTTCGGCGTTTCTTCTGGCTTTAGGCAAATAAAACAAATTTATTGCTGTCTTCCTTGGCTGGGCGTCTCCTCCAAAAGAATGCGTGGTTTTCTTGTATTGCGTGGGCTTTGGCTTGATGTATTTTACCTCTGGCTGTGTGTGACAAGTGCAGACTGTGTGCTATTCCTTTTTATTTTTATTTAAAAACTATTCCCTTTCCACCTTCATGCGCTGTCCCTTCTTTATCCTGCGCAGTCCTCTTTCTTCACGCCTGAGAATGAATTCTTTCTTTGGTTTTCTCTTGGACTGTTTTTTAATACAAACGCCTCTCCTTCTTTTTCCCTTACGTGGGAATTTGCTGGATGCATGGGAAGGCGTGGGAATGCATGGAGAGTTTCTTGATTCCCTTTTTTTTTAAAGCTACAGGCAAACCTATAATAATGCAAACAGTAAAGACAGTATTGGCGCAGGATCAATCGATGATATTCTTCAGAGTATGGATCACGCACTGTTCCGTATGATTCCTATTGGCCACTCGCGCACTGTATTCCGTATGCTTCCTAAACTTTTCCTTAAACCACGAATGCTTGTTTGCGTTCCATCAAATGCTGCAACAAATGAATGGTCAAGTGCGTATATTTTTATTACCTTCAAGTGGTTGATTGGAAGAGCTGTTCTCTTTTCTTTCCTTTCCCTCAGTGTGTTGATCGGACAATTGTTTGCAAATTGCCACCTCCTCTACAGGAAAATGCGTGGAGTTCTCCTTCTTAATTCTTTAAAAAAGAACTATTCTTCTTTGCTTCTCCCAATGCACAGGAATTTGATTTGTCCTCTTGAAACTGTTCTTTATCTAAAAACTTGTTCTACTCTCCAGCACGTGGGTCTTGAAAAGCTTCTTTCTTTTTTTAATTAGAAACTTGCTCAGGTTTGTCTTATCTTTCCTCCTGGCGCGGCTTTTGCCCAATGCGTGGAAAACAATTTTTCTTTGTTCTTTTTTAAAGACTGTTTCTTGGCCAGTGCGTGGGATTTATTTGCTGGCGCGGCCTGCACTTTCTTCTGTCTTTTCCTTCAACCAATGCGCATGTATTTGCCTTAAGTCTTTTTTTTGTGATTAATTTCTTTTGCTCACAATGGCGTGGGTTTCTCTTGCATAATGTCAACAAAATATTATGTCTTTCTGAAGAAAAAGAAGCTTCTGACTTTTTCCACCGGGTTTGATGGAGGAAGTTACGAGGATTAATTCAACTTCCTCTCATCCCGGGTAGTGGCTTAAGTGCCAGGGGGAAATGGGAAAAGTAACGGGCAATTGCCAACGGGAATGGCAAAATGGGTTGGCAATCCCCGTCCAATTTCCCCATGTGGGAAATTGGGGAATTTTATGCCCGTTTGCCAATCCATGATTTGGCAATTGGCAGAGGAAAACCCACGTGTGGGAAATTTGAAGGAAATTGCCAGGAAAGTGGAAATCCGGGTTTGGGATGCCAACCCGGCAGTTGGAAACAAAAGCTAACTTCCCCGGCACTAAAACTTGTCGGATGAACCTTAATTTATATTTATTTAATTAAATACTCCTTAAGTGATTTTTAAAAATTAATTTAATCAAACAAGGAGCAATTAATTAATTAAATATTAATTAATTATTTTAATGTATTTTAATGCGTTTTATAGCCTGGCGGGAAGAGTTCTTGCCCGAAAATCACGAAACGAAGACCGAAACGATCACAAAAATAAGACGATCGCAAGGAGTCCAATGAACCACGCAAAGTAATACTTTTCAAAATTTTCTAATTTTTAATTATTCAATTGTTTTTTGACAATTTTGCGCAGTCAAAATTGGCGATAACATGATGTGGTAGACTTATAAATCTCACAATAATAGGACATGTTCTTCCTTATTGTGCAACCGTAATAAGGGGCACCTACTCAAATCATGATCAAATGACATATCTCACAATCCACCAACATGGTGCACACGAATTTATGAGGGAAACTATCCTTAGTATGTCCTTCGAATTCACAATCGTGCACCAAATACCATTGAGAATCTCATGGGTTGCATTAGTGTTAGCATATGGATTTGCACGCATGCAAATGACATGCGGCGAGTGTGGGAACGAAGTCCTCTCAATGAAGGTGAGGCTGCCTTTATTGAAAACTAAAAGCTGTATTTACATCTGCATGCATTCAAAATTGTATGTGGGGGTGTTTTGGAACATCAATGGAAGAAAAGTGAATGAAGGAAATGGAATAGAAAGAAGGAAAGGAGTGGAATGGAATGAACTGAAAGAACATGCAAGAGTTAGGTAAAAATAGAGCCTAATATTGCATGAAGAGGAAAGATGAATAACCAACACAAATAAAACGGAGTTTGAGTTAGCCAAACAAGAACATGCAAAAGGGAACACACATGAGCAAGTAGATAGTCAGAGCTTGATCATTGTGAACTAGAACAACTGATTACTAATGTTGACAATAAGATCAAAGATAATATTTTCATGCAAGATTCAAACACCTAACATCTAATGAACATAAGAACACCAAATGTTACAAGAGACAATGAATGAGACACAAAGTTCTTATTCTATTAACTCCAAAATGTTTTTCACAAAGAACACAAAGTTTCTTCTTGAAACAAAGCTTGCACAAAAGTATCTTCTTCTCCTCTCTCAAAGTCACCCTTTACAAATGAGCCTGACTTCCTTTTATAACCCAAAAGTTGGTTACAAAGTAGTTAGGGTTTTACATGATCATTAAATAAGGCACTTAAGTGACCTTTGACTTTTTCTAACCAACTTTATTAAATACAACCCAAAAATAGAAATTACTTAAAATATCCAATGTTTCCCAAATAACAACACCTTTTAAAATATACAATAATAACTAGTGCCTTATCCATTGAAACTGGTCTCACTATCTCAAACGTATGAGAAATGAACTCTCCCAATTCGCTAGATATCAAGAAAATCAACTCCTACACACCGCCGGTGAAATTAGGATCTGTTGCTTTTGCCAGTTGAAAGGATCTAAACCTTCCCAAAGTTTCAAACATCTTTTCTTCTTCTGGAGGTTCACTTGGCCAAAGAATAGCCTCACAAAATACCTGCAATTCAAGAATTCTACTTGGCATATCATTAAAATTAACAATTTTAGACTGAGCATTCTCAAACAAGTTCTTCAATTTGATACACCGTTCCATGGAAACCGACGAGAAATTGTTGGCAGGAGTGTACATGTCTTTGAACAATCGTGAAAATTGTTCTTCCACCTGCTCCGATGAACACCTTTGATTATGCTCATTTACTAGGTTGCAGGGAATCTCAGCTATGAATTCCTGGATCAAGGAAAGTGAAGCGAAAACTTCATTGCACATGTTGTCATAATGGATCATAGAATCCACAAGAAGTGTCTTTCTTGATTTGAGATGTAGACACCAAAGAAAACATGTCCCTCGATGTTCAAATTCGAGAATCCCTTCAATAGCCAACACTGAAGATTCCATACTTGTCATCTCCTGTAGACTGGGCAATATCTCATCCAAATTTGATATAGTAGAAACAAAAGTTTCTTTGAAAGAAAGAATTGGATCCAGATATACACTGATATCTTCATGAAGCTTAACTGCAGTCTTGATCGCTCCCTGGCCCAAAACGAGAATCTCCGAAAGCCAAGTTTTAGTGACATGGCCCAACGTGTTTATTTCCTTTGACAAATTAAGAGTCTCTTCATCTGGGGCAGCCACCGCATCAGGTATTGGGAAGGTGGATGATATGGGATTTATCAAATCTTGAACATACTCCACCAATTGACTCTTTTCAGCCTTGAGATGAGAATTTTGGGACTTGTATTTCTCCAGTCTTTTTAGCACGATATCAATTGAATCTCGAGCCATTGCCATGTCACTTTCTAACGTGGATCTCCCAAGTCCTAGTCTGGAAACTTCATAAGTCGGCTGGTGTCATAGCATTACACTCTTTATCCACTCGTGGAATGGCAAGGTCTCTGCAAACTTGTTTCCATCATTATCCACCATTATTTGAGAAAGTACCTTAGGCTTCTTAGGAATGGCGTCATTCGGACAGGTTTGAAAAGGGCATCAAAATCAATGTCGATTGGCTTGACAACTCTCTTCCTTTTCTTCACTTGAGAATCAACCCAAGGAGTTTCATTTACTATCTCGGCATATAGAATCCTGGATCTCGAATCAATATCCTCATTATCACGACATCATGAGATCCTTCTTGAATCCTATCAATTTCTCGTCGGTTTCCATGGAGCGGTGTATCAAATTGAATCAAAAAGTCTTGAATCCTTCTTGAGGCGATACGGTCTAGCACTTTGAGCTTGCTATCTTTTGATAGTAACCAGCTCATTTCCCAAATTTTGCTTGATTACTTCATGACCTCTTGAGTTCATTTGAAGTACTAGAGGATGAAGTAGAAGTTTCACTTGAACTTTGATTTCTAGGGGTGGGAACAGGAGCCAAAGTGGGTGTGACTAGTGCTTGGATTTTCTAAGTTTGGATACAAGGGCATGGGAGGCCTAGGAGCCGGTTTACTAGCTTGAATAAGATAATTTTCGAAGCTCTAATGGCAATGCTTATAAGCAGCAGTAAGGTCATGTGCCTCCCATAGATTGAATTAACATAGAAATATCGGAATTCAAAGCTTTAAGGTAATATAGAAAAGCACCATTGTTGGCTCGACTACCACTGGAATCCTATCCCAAGACCTTTGAAATCTGAAGTTGAAGTCAGTCAGCTACTCGTTGGGAGCCTCTTGATAGTTGTCACCTGCTCCAAAAGAGACAAGTTGTCTCCCTTCTCCCCAAATTGCTCGTGAAGTGCAATACACAAATGATTCTAGTTTGTGATAGAACCAGCTCAAGGCTCCTAAACCATTCGCAATGCTTTACCCTTGAATGAAGATGCAGTAACTTGGACATTACCACTTGCATTTCATTGATTTCATGGATTGCACTTGACAAAGGTTAGCAATATCCTTAACATGATAAAATCACTTGGAGTAGTCTGATTTTCTCCGGTGAAGTAGGGAATGTTCTTCAAGGCTGCAATAGGAACTGGATGTTGTGCATTGAGAGCAAGTGGGCTGCTTTGCCTGTGAAGTTGACGTAGGGGTTGTTCTGAGCCATTCTAATCGGTCTTAAAACCCTTGTATACTGAATGAAAGGCCTGTCAGGTGGAGGAGTTGAGAGAGTTCTGTTTGGTGGAGATGGAGACCTTTGAATCCTTCTTCCTCTTTGCCTTCTTCTTGGAGATAACTGCAGGTATTCAAACAAAGCACTTCTTCTTCTCAACTCTTGACCTTGTGGTGATTCTTCTCATGAGTTTTCAGGTCGGAGCTTGAAACCAATTGGTTCTTCCCCTTGGAGTCGCAGATATGCAAATAATAGCTCTTTTTAAGCAAGAAGATTGCAGCGAGATGCACATCAACCTGCTGCAATAAAAATGAGACCTCTTGTCCCACCGGCATGCCAGCTGTTGTTGCTGCAGACTCACACACCACCGGATGTAGATCAGGCTTCTAAGTTGATCACTCTAGCATCCGGTGTGATTGCACAACATGGAAACCTCTCTCAAGCGTGGGGACTTGTAAACCGAGAGAGGAATCTCTAGATTAGAGGTGGTTCCTCAAACTCCTCGATTTAGGTCTATATTTTGCAAAAATATAGAGGTTTAGATCCTAATCCTACTCTAACTTGCGAGGAGATAGGGGTAGAAGTGCAAAAATTGAAACTAACTAAAGATGGTGATGCACCAAAAGGAGTGGTGAAACATATTTGTCATGCAAATAGACACAGACCAAAGTTCACAACATAAAACATACACAGACTGATAATGTATAATTTAGTATCTGAAATCAAGCAAATAATACAAACAGAGGATTGAAACCCATTCACAGAGCTTGCATTATCATTTCAATGTCAAAACACGCATTACACCCTCAGAGAGGTAAAAGAAAACTATTACAATCCTTGGAGAGGTCTGATCCTTGCATCAATCACTTGCTGGAGGTGAAAGAAGAAGTCTGCTATGCCCAAAAATGTTCCCCCTTTTAAATGAGCCAAATCTGGCTTTTACATTGCATGGGTCGAGCCCAGGGGACAGGAAACGTACAAAAACATGAGAGCCCATCCCTTCTTGAATGTAGGTGCATTAAAATGGCATGGGGGCCTTACAAACCCATACCCTGTCATTTTGACCAGATTACGGGAGAATGGACCCATTCGCATTAAATATGGTCATTTGGAATGTCACTTCTGGCCATGAACACGTGTCAGAGCCATTTCTCAAATTTCTCTCTCCAGACTGCACCAAAACTCAATATTAACACTGAAATCATGTAGAGAATTTCATAAGCTTTCCGTTGATATAAAGAACGTGCAAATCTGAGCTCTGGATCGAAAGATATGTCGATCTGAAGATTTAGGGCACAAAATAGGTGAAAATGCATTTTGAAATTTTTCCCGCGCTCTGCCACCTGGATGACACGTGGCATGCACTGATTGGATATGTAATTCTCTCTCCTCTCTGTCCCACGGGTTTTCTTGCTTCATTGGACATGTGTCCTCTTTTGATTGGCTCGGGTCAGTGCTTGAAACCTCGCCCTTTGACTTTTGGACCCTTTTTCCCCTGTGACACGTGTCGTGATTTGATTGGTCGGTTGGTCCGGCTTTCGCGCCCTTCGTGTCCATTTGTTCAAACGCCCGATCTGTTTGGGACAGAATCCTCCGATCCACCCGAAATGGGCTTCCTTGTCCCTTATCCACCGATGACACGTGGCGCAATCTGATTGGCTCTGGCTCCTTTGGCTATCTCGTGTCCCACGCGTCCCTCATTCGCTTGTCCCGATCACGAAATTTCTCTACTTCGGGTGAACAGGTGGTTCAAGCGTCCTTTGCGTCCATTTGTTCCAGCGCCGCCCGGACCGTCAGGACAAATTCTTTGAATTTCGCCGAAATGGGCTTCCTTTGCTTCGGCCACTTCGCCTTTTCGCGTCCTTCGCATCCTCGCGGCCCAGATGTCCCAAATGCTTAGTCGATTTTCTTCTCCTTCGGTCGAAGGCGGCTTTCCGCGTCCCGACGGCTCCGATTGTTCCTTGCGAAAGTTCTCCTTTTTGGCGACCAGGCGGTTCACGCCCTTCGCGTCCATTTGTTCCAGATGTCCCTTTGCTTCGCGGGCCGCCTGGAGGCTTTTCGGCCGATCCGCGCCTTGATGTCCCAACTGTTCCAACTTTTGCGAGGACTAGGACTTAGCCAATTTTCATAATTTTTTCTGTTCCAAGCTTGTTTTGCCACCTTTTTCACCTTTCCTCGAGCTTGCCCTTTCCTTCTTTGGCGGGGAGTTAAAAAAACACAGGGGACCCAGAAACATGATTTTTGCCCTGAATCAATCCATTTGCCTGAGACTTGAGAATTCTAATGCATGTTATCAAATTAACCCTGGGGGGTGAATTTTGGATAACACGACCTCGATTTGAGGAGACAGAACCTCAATGTCCACTTCTGATCATTCGGGAGATTTTGGGAAATCCCTTCATGAACTACGTGCTCCGAAGTATTTGATATTTGAATTACTTGCACTTGAGTGGGTGTTTGTTCGAAGCATGGCTGAGGATCATTTGCTACCAGCGTATGAGTGCTATTAATGATGTGAGTGGAAGAATCTCTACTCGAGGTAGAAAATCCAGACACATGCTCCTTTCCTTCTTCAAGGTTTGGATCTTTGGATCTCTCTCCTCGTGACACGTTGCTCGGCGAAGTGGATTTTGGCAACCATTCTTTTCTTGTATGTCGTGTATGATTGGATGGTAACGAAGTTGATCGAGAAGAAACCTTGGTCGAATGGAGGTGTCCTGATATAGGCAATTTTTGTGATTCTGAAACGTGATCCAGAATTGATTGAAATTTGGCAAGCTCCCTATCATACCAAGATATGCTTCTTTCGATAATTGGTTGGTTCTTGCCATCGAGAGAAAATTCATCTCTTTTGGTCCAGTCGATTCGAGGCAACGGTGTGAAGGCAATGGCATCATACGAGGGATCGACGACATCTTCATCATCAGTTATGAATGAATCGGGAGGACTCCGGATGTGGAAGGCTTTGATTTGAGAAAGTGTTAGGCGAGAGTACTCCCGTCTCCTTACCTCATGTTCATCCGAGCAAGCGGCCCAGAAATCCTCCATGGTAGGATTATGTTGATACTTCGCTCCCATAATCGTTTGCATATAACCATTGATATCAAACTGGGCTCTCTTCACATATGGATGGATGGTTATGAGAGAAAACTCCTTTTCCATTAGTTGTGCACTGAATAAATTTGGGCATTGGTATTCCCCGATTTGGATCGGGAAATGAATTCTGAGCGGTCTTTGTCACTAAGTAGCAGGCGTGAACTTGGAACAATTGTCGCGCTTGACTCCATTAACACCCACTTATCACTGACGTACTTGGGAAGTTTCCACGGGGTCCCAGCAAAGCCACTCACGTGAATGTAGGAAAAAGATGAAAATTGTATAAACCAGGTTCCCCATTGGGAAATGACACTCATGGCTTCTTTGGAAAACCTTTCCTCGGTATTTTGATTCAAGTTCCGGATCACGCGGAAGGTGAATGCATCATTGACTCTTCTAAAATGGTGAGAACTATTTTTGAAGCTGAGCTGAGGGTAATAGTGAAAAACGTTGTTTGATGACCCCAGGACTCCTCTCGTTTCAAGTCACGAAAATAGCTTTCTTCGTCTTCTTGCATAGGTCGAGATATGAGGTCATGTAGAAGCATCCGAGTCATTTGACTTCTATCGGTGCTTGTGAATGGTGTTGCTTGATGATGGTGGCCCAGTCCACAAACTCCTTCTTGGCTAGGATGATACGAGATAAGTGGTACATCCATGGGTGGAAGACCCTTGCAGAAGGTAAACCAAAAACTCAACTTAGGAGAGTGATAATGTCTCCAATCTCTTCCACGAACTCAATGCGGTACGGTTCTTTGGGAAGCCTGTCAATCCAAGGTCTCTTGGTTACCAACCAATTGTTGTTAACCATTTTGCTCCATCTTAGGGATTCTTCATCCCAGAACTCTTACGCAGATGGCGAGTGATATCTGCATTCTCAGGAAAGTCAGGTATCCCGAGCAACTCCTCAATGTGTTTAGGTGTGATTAAGAGGAAAGGTTCGCGGTTGTCTTTATAAATTCCTTGTCTCTCGGGATCGTAATGCTCTGCACAAGCAATCACCAGTGCGGACCTTTGCACCGAGCACGGGGAATCGCTGGCTTGAGGTAGGCCTTTGTGGTAAAGCCTATCGGAGAAAATGGTTTTGCCTTCAGTTTTCACTCACTTGCAAAACTGTTGCACATTGATGTGACCCAAATTTGTATCAGTGATGTTGTCATATGCCGACTTGATGGAGCTAGGAGGAATAATTCCTTGGAATTCATATTTGGGGCAGATTTATTAGATCTTTCCTTTGGCTTCTCGATCTCCCTGCAGATTTGGATCTCTCGGCCATTATGAATTTAATCAAAAGGTGACTCGGGCATGCTAAACAACGCAAACGGGCAGGTCTCGGTCTCAACACCCGTCGATATAAGAAAAATGTTCCGTTATATTATTATTATTATTATTATTATTTTTAAAATGATAATAATAATTGCCTCAATGTAAACTTTTGGTATGTTAATAAAAACAAATCAAGACCAAGCTCGAATTCTAACCACAGCGATAATAACAATTAAAATCTCCCGATTTTAATATTTTGCGTGAATGGCGTATCCGTGGACCTGCGTGGGTATTTGATTTGTATTTATTTCTTACATGCACGGGAGCTCTCTTCCTTATCCTTGGCGTGGGCTAATCAATCTTGAAAAACCAATTTGTTTTATTCTAAAAAAAACTGTTCTGTAGTCGGTGGATGCGTTGAGATGTTCTTCTGCTTGCTGGTGCATGGAGTAACCTTATTACTTTCAACCTTTCCTTTCAGCTGGGCGCCCTTTCTCCAAATGCGTGGTCTTTTAGACAAAAATAGAAGCTTTTCCCTGGTTGGGCGTGGCCTGAGTGCAGACTGTGTGTTGTTCCTTTTTATTTTTATTTAAAAACTATTCCCTTTCCACCTTCATGCGTTGTCCCTTCTTTGTCCTGCGCAGTCCTCTTTATTCACGCGTGAAAATGAATTCTTTCTTTGGTCTTCTTTTGGACTGTTTTTAATACAAACGCCTCTCCTTCTTTTTCCCCTACGTGGGAATTTGCTGGATGCATGGGAAGGCGTGGGAAGGCATTGAGAGTTTCTTGATTCCCTCTGTTTTTAAAGCTACAGGCAATCCTATAATAATGCAAACAGTATTGATAGTATTGGCGCAGGATTATGTTGATGATGTTCTTCAGAGTATAGATCACACACTGTTCCGTATGCTTCCTAAACTTTGCCTTAAACCACGAATGCTTGTTTGCGCTCCATCAAATGCTGCAACAGATGAATGGCAAGCGTATATTTTTTATTTGCATGGTGGAAGACTCACTGACCAATGTATGCGTGGAAACTTCTTGTCTTCAGCTGTCTTTTTCTCCTCCCAAGGCACTGAGTTTGTTATTTTCTTCCTTATGCCGGCTGCATGGCTTTTGGTATGATTGTTCTCCAAATGCGTATGGAACATTTGAAAAGTTTGGAGTTACCCCTTTGATTGGGCTTGGTGGAGATGTTGGTGCGTGGGCTCCCAATCTTGGGTAGCAGGACAGCTGTTACTTTCAACTGTGGCTTTTCTCAAAAAAAAAAAAAAAAGCTGTTCTTGCTTCTTTATGCTGGTTTATATCTCTCCTTTCCTGCGTTTTTTTTGTATTGTCCAAGTTGTTGGACTGTTCTCCTTCCTGTCTTTTCCTTCAACCAATGCGCATGTATTTGCCTTTAGTCTTTTTGCTGTGATTAATTTCTTTTTGTTGTCCTCCTTTTCACTCTGTTATTTTCTTCTTCTTATGCAATGCGTGGAACTTGAAAACAAAAAAAAAAAACCTTCTTGTATTTTCTCTTCTAAAATTTTGTTAGTTTTTCTTGCATAAGGTTGACAAAATATTATGTCTTCTTGAAGAAAAAGAAGCTTCTGAATTTTTCCAACGGGTTTGATGGAGGAAGTTACGAGGATTAATTCAACTTCCTCTCATCCGGGTAGTGGCTTAAGTGCCGGGGAAATGGGAAAAGTAGCAGCGGTGCCAACGGGAATGGCAAAATGGGTTAGCGATCGTCAATTTCCCCATGTGGGAAATTGGGGAATTTTATGCCCGTTTTCCAATCCATGATTTGGCAATTGGTAGAGGAAAACCCACATGCGGGAAATTTGAAGGAAATTGCCAGGAAAGTGGAAATCGGGGTTGGAAACAAAAGCTTACTTCCCCGGCACTAAAACTTGTCGAATGAACTTTAATTTATATTTATTTAATTAAATACTCCTTAAGTGATTTTTAAAAATTAATTTAATCAAACAAGGAGCAATTAATTAATTAAATATTAATTAATTATTTTAATGTATTTTAACGTGTTTTATAGCCTGGCGGGAAGAGTTCTCGCCCGAAAATCACGAAACGAAGACCGAAACGATCACAAAAATAAGACGATCGCATGATGAGTCCAATGAACCATGCAAAGTAACACTTTTCAAATTTTCTAATTTTTAATTATTTTTAACAATTTTGCGAAGTCAAAATTGGTGATAACAATTAGCTAACAATTTTTCTAACTGTTTTGCCATAGATGTAATATGAGCTTTTAAAAAGGGGCTAACTCTAGTATCTATGCTCCCAATTTGTCTCGGTGTGCAAAGTTACCTCAAGTTCCTCGCATGGATATGTAAAATTCTTGTGTGAGAGTGCCCTTCTAAAAGGAGTGATCAAACCTCCAACAAACCATTGAGCATGTTGACTAGGGTGAATATCATAGGACAACTTTGATAACAAAGTTTTAAACCAGGCATCATACTCCCTAACGCTCTCGGCCACTCCCTGTTGTATGTCCTTCAACACGCTGATGATTTTCTACTCAAACTTAGGTATATGAAACTCTACTAAGAAAGCATCATGCAGCGCGGTATAATCTACACAAGTCTGGTTTGGATCATACTTCATGTACCAACTATGTGCGTGCCCTTGCAAAGTAGTAACAAATTGACTTTCCTTACACTTAGGAGTTGTAATTCCCTTAGCACGCCATAGTATCTCACACATATAGACGTGCTCAATTGCATCTTCATATCCTTTGTACTATGTTAAATGAAGGGACATCTCGAAATAAACTTACTAGGATTGTTGTGGATCGTGCCCACCGGATCCAAAACCTTTGTATTACCTCATGTGCTCCCTCCTCTTCCGATTCACTAGCTCTGAACCACGTATTCCAACCAATCCCCCTCATGTGGTGGGAACCATACCGAGAGGATGTGCCACCTTGTGTGCCAATAGTTGAAATAAATTGGACACCCACGGTCTACGATGTTGTGCTACTTCTAGAAGTAATACCAACATTTTGCATGCCCACGTTTTGTGTTGGTGATGCGCCGAAATTATACCTCCAACTAGACCCCCAAATAACAAAGACAATGTTTGTGCCGCCATAAATGAATGTGTTATATGATTAACTCTTGAACTTAACACAACATATCTCCTTGAATATCTTTGCATTATTTTACTATTTATTTCATCACGGAGTTAATGTGAAATGTTTGTTTGATGCCATGACCCATCCCCACGTGTCGGTAAAAGATGAAATGTGGGCGAGTAGGGTATAACATTTGTACATCAAATAACGTTAATATCTTCATGCTTCTATAATACTTATGATCCACAAATCCATGTCATCTCAAAAAAAAATGTAGGTATGTGTTTACATTTGAATACATGTCAAAATTAAAAACATGTTATTTATTAAAAAAGGTGAATAGGAGTGGTCGTTTGGAGCATATGAAAAATACATAACATGATGGATTTTAATTTTTTTAAATACATGTTATAAATTTAAGCTAAGTGTCCAATACAATGGAAATTGATGGTGGATAGGGAAATAGGTCCCACATGGCGATTGTAGAGACAACGGTGAGGGAAGAGCAAGGGATCAACATGACGATGTGGGGAGGGGTTTAGCCCTTATCAAAAAAATTAAGTGGTCTCGAGAACTCATAGATATTGAATTTATTTTGAATGAGGCCCAAATATCATAGATTAAGGTTTTAATTATAACAATTATATTATGCTTTTTAATTTAATTTGAGATGTATAGTATAGGTTTTTATTAACTAAAATGGGATATCCTAGCCTAATCTAATGTTATGCAAAGTAGAATATAACAACTAAATAAATAAAAGAAATGACTCAAGAAACTAAGTAAATAGATATTTAAAAATCCTAATAAGCAAGAGAGGGTTAAGAAGTCCTTAGCTATTTTTGACGAGGTGTGAGACTATGTCATGAGTGTGAACCATGTGAAATAGAGAAGGAAACGACCATACAAAATCCTGAGAAAGTACATATAGGAGCCCTTTGACTGGACAGGGTGTATGGAAGGGGATAAGGCCATCTGTGGGCGCCCTAGTCCGAGATATGAGCACCTTGGTTTGCAGAAATGGCCTGAAACCCTCCTCACGAGGTGTCGATGGATATTTGCATGTAGTTTCTTCCTATCACTCTAAGTTTTCTAGACTTGTGTTGAATGTTGTTGTAAATCAAAGATGAAGGAAAGCGTGCAAAACTCCAAACAAAGAATCAAATCCCTAAAAAAGAAAGATGCATATGAAGGGGTTGAATTGTCCTCAGCGACCACAATGGTGGACTTACTAACTGAGCGTTGCACTACATCTTAGACCCAATGTAGTTCTAGGTGTGTGTGTGTGTGTGTGTGTGTGTGTGTGCAAATTGTGCCCTAAGTTACTCTTGTGCTAGTCACACTTTATGAAGTAATGAGTAAATAACTAGATGTAGAATGTAGTAAATGTGTGCATGGAAACAATAGACTCCCCTCATATGAAGTGTGATGCATATGAACCAGCCTTGTGTGTCTTGTGATGGAGCTAGATGGATGCAAATGTAGCTTTAGGTGCCTTTGATGGATGTAACTCTAGATGGTGATAGTAGATGCTTAGTGTTTGGTCCCTCATTATGGTCTCATAACTTTATATTTATATGGTTCTCTTGTTCTAATTTTGTAATTAACCCCGAAAAGGCCGACCACTAAAAATATGGAAAGCTCAAATGACTAGAAAGTTCCCAAAATATGAAAGTAAAGTGCAAAGAGTATTAAGGCATCCGAGAGGGTACTAGGGCACAGGGCACCCAATCCTAGTTGGGTGCCCCAATAAGGAATACGAATATTACAGAAAGACAAAATAGATCTGGAAAATTATATGTGTAAGATCATAAATACAAGAGAAAGCAATGTAAAAATGGCAAAGACATGGGTTAATTATTAATCTTTTCACTCAAGAACCATATGAATAGTAGTATGAGACCGGGACTAAATATTGACTCAAAGTGCATGATTTAGTGACTACATTTGCCCCCACTTTATGTTGGTGAGTGGAAATCTCGGTAACATAAAGTAGATAGAGATGCGTACTGATAATCCATGTAGAGTGATGTAGAAATGCACCAAAGGACTAGACAAAGCGTGGAGTGACAAAAATATGGAGTGTGGAGACTAAAGATGCAAAAGTGTAAAAAGTGATGAGAGTGAACCTATGACGAAGCGTGTGCGTAGATGTCAATATGTGTAGTGTACCTACATGGTTAGTATCATGTGTGTGTTGTTGTTTATCGCTTTCTTACCATACAGAGACGGACTGTAAAAGAGAAGATGATCAAGTAGTCAAATACACATGTATATGTGTAAAAATGCATGTATATATGTAAATAAACATGTAAAAAAGTAGTATAAAAATGACAATGAAAAAGGAACATGTGTACCTGATCCGTGATGAGATAAAAAGGTGTAGAAAAGGATATCTTGTAATTGTTAGTGGAGTGAGAGTTTTTGGGTTATCTCTTTGCCTTTGTGACCGAAGAAGTGTGGGGAGAAAGCTATGTTATTCTTAAACCTGTGAATCGCCTCCCCGAGATCGCTAAAGATATCTCTGTACTACCTAGTTTTTGGGTGATCCGAAGCCGCTAGCTGAAGTAGTGTAGGGAGGAAAGTCTATTGTATCCTCTAACCTCAGTAATCTGCTCCCCATAATGATAAAGACAATCTACCACTGTAAAAATAGTTGTGTATGGGGTTCGTAGATTGGTCTCGAACCCACTCGTTATCGTGGTCCGAACTATGTGACATATCAATGAGATGTGCATGACTCTATAGCCTAAGCATATATCATGACAAGATGAATATAAAAGAGGTGGTGATTTATCCTAAAATTATACCACTAAACAATGTAAGTGAAAGTGATGGTACGACCTATCACAAGATGATGCTAGGAGAAGTGACCCTATAGCCTAAAACGTATATCAATAATCCTAGGTATGTCACATGAGAGAAAGAAGATTGAATAATGAAAGTGTGATCATGATGAGGTCCATTTTTGTTGTATACCCTCAATAGTCTAGTATGGATCGTGAGACTAGAGTGTGTCATCGGGTAGTGAGTACAATGTGTAGAAGTGAATATGCAAAATACATACTATGTGCGGTAACATGTAATGGAGTATGTGTAGATGACCTAAGATGTGTAGCATAGTAGATATAAGACACAATATTAGAGGATATCTATGAGGTATAACAACATGTAATATACAATCTATGGAATGATGTGTGTAGGACAAGATGTACAATGTAGGATGTATGAAAATGCGTAATGCATATAGCTTGGAATGTGTAGATGATGTGTAATTATATGTGGTGCCTAATGTGTAGTGACTATTGTGCAGTGTGTGGGGTCTATATGTGTGGAATTACCTCAATAGTCAATTTTTAATCGAAGCAAAAGAGTGTTTCATCGGGAAATGAGGATGCTTAAGGTGTATGAGTTGTGCTAAATACCTACGTGTGGTGTGATTTGAATATAAGATGCATGTGAATGCTAGAGGGGGAATAAGTGCGATGCCTCCCAAGTATAATATGATGATGGATATCTATGTAGTGGCACAAGAGGTTCCATGCCATTGTGGGAGAGTGTTTTTATGTCATGATAAGAGAGAGGGCCAACATAATGGTAGGTCAAGCAACGGTGAGGACTAGGCGATGGTGGTAGAATTTGAGATGTGTGTTGTCCATATGTAGGAGTAGTTTCTTTGAAAAATGTAATGGGATGCTGAAGTTATAAAGGAGTGCGGCCATTAATTGGTTCATCCTCATAATAAGCTTCATCAGTGGGTCCCATTCATTGACATAGGTATGGTCTATAACGGATGGTAGAATTACAAGTTTAACTATAGGAGGTGGTTGTTAAGCATGACTTGGTGATGTCGCAGATATATTTAATGGAGGAGGCATGAACTCAAACTTAATAGGAGGTTACTTAGTTTAATTTTATAGCACTGTAGGTGACTAAGGAGAAGGAGGTGACGAGAAAACAAATCTTGAAAGGAGATTGTGTCATTTGAGTGGATTGAATAGGCAACACTTGGTGACCGAAGAAGGCACATGAAAAGTGGTAACATGATGCTCATTAGATATAGGAGGAACAAACTTAGGAGCCCATTTAGGTACATTATTCCTAGGTTGGCATTTAATATAAGGTTTTTAGTGAATGAGAGAAAACATTGACACGTTAAAGATGCTCGATTCTTCATTGAAACACATAAAAATCATTTTTAGTATGTACATTGATTCAATAATAATTGGCAATATGGATGACCTTGATATTTTGCTAGCCAATCGGGAGGATAGTAATGATTAGGTTGTAAAGTGATCAATTGACGACTATGGACCTCAATCAAAAGGTCGTGATGCTTAGTATTTCATTCAAAGATGAGAAGCTCGGGTAATGGTCTAACTTGGGGCTCACTATAAACACATGTAGAAGACATATAATGAGATGTACTAGGACAATAAATATGAGCATGAAAAGAATCCTTAAGATGTTTGATTTCAAATTTTAAAGATGTGATTATGGAGTCCATATCCTTAAATTTGTCTAGAAATAAATAATGCAAAGATTGAATTAAGTCCAACATGGATTGATTAGATGGAGGATCACGAGGACTAGGGTCGTCAAATAAGTGATCAAAAATAAGACTTATTTCATGTTTTGGGGTATTGTTAGGGAGAGACATGGTGTCCAAGGATTTTTTATGTACATCGTGGCAATTAGGATGCATCTTAAGAAAATAGACAAAGAAATTTGAGGAATTTTGGGAGCCATGATAGAGGGAAAATGAGGATCCTAAGCGTGAAAGCGTTTAGGTTCACCAAAATGATTAACTAAAATGGGATATCCTAGTCTAATCTAATGCTATGCAAAATAGTAAATAACAACTAAATAAATAAAAGAAATGACTCAAGCAATTAAGTAAATAAAAATGTAAAAAACCCTAATATGCAAGAGAGGGTTAAGAAGTCCTTAGCTGAATCGATGAAGGTGTGGGACTGTGTCACGGTGTGAACCAGTGTCGAATTGTAGCCTTTTATTTTACCAAAAATCCCAAGGCACGTTGGCACATCACCGAGCAAACACGAGAACTCACCGAAGTGCACAAGGGTACCAAGTCCCTATTTTATGGAATATTTGTCAAGGAGTTAACATGATAAACACACATATCATCCATATCCATAACAAACATACAAGGATAAACCATAAATAGATCTAGATCTCAACCATATGCAATAATAACTTATAAAAGAATCACGATTAAGTTTACCATGTGAGAATTAGTCAGCGATATGTCAACAACCAAAAAGATCCATTGTATTAATTATTTGTAGCACACAAAATATGAATACATACCAAACAATGTCACCATGAGTCATGCACTTACTTAAACCAATAACATAACTCTACTAAAAACTGACTTAACCCCCTAAACCATGAAAATCAATACAAACACACACACACACACACACACACACACACACACACACACACACACACACACACACACACAAAAAAAAAAAAAAAACATATAGGGGGAGAAATTCCCTTCACCACCTATGCATCCTCAAAATAGGTTGCATGCTAAGAATAGCCATGTTCCACTTACAAAAGATACAACGGATCATGCAATCTCTTCTAACAATAGTCCATCTATACATAACTCTAGTTCTAACCCTATTTTTTAGCCCAAAACACTTCATGTCATTTGGCCTTTCCATTTATCCGAAATATCCTTATGTAACCTCCAAGTCTTCATACTCCAGTTTGAACTGCTAGTTTCTGCTCCAAAAATAGACACCTCCTGCATGGATTCTTCTCTTACATGTTGCCTACACCATCTCTATACTTAGCATCATGCCCCAAAATCAACTAAGTCCTTTTTCCTTTTGGAATCAACCCTTAAGCGCCCTTTTCTATTGTCCACATGTGAACATGGATAAACTTGTGTGTGTTCACCATTTTATCACCTACGTGCATTTCTCCTATTAGTCCCGCACGCGTGTACTCCAATACTTAGTCATTTTTCAAGGCCCAACATGCACTTTGTGAAGTAACAAGAAAATAACTACATGTAGAATGTAGTAAAGGTTGTATGGAAACAATAGACTTCCCTCTATGAAGTGTGATGCAAATGAACCAAACTTGTGTGCCTTGTGATGGAGCTAGATGGATGAAAATGTAGCTTTAGGTGCCTTTGATGGATGTAACTATAGATGGTGATAGTAGATGTTTAGTGCTTGGTCCCTTATTATGGTCTCATAACTTTATATTTATATGGTTCTCTTGTTATAATTTCATAATTAACCCCAAAAATGCCAACCACTAAAAATATGGAAAGCTCAAATAGCTAGAAAGTGCCCAAAATATGGAAGTAAAGTACAAAGAGGATCAGGGTGCCCAGAGGGTACTAGGAGTGCTGGGGCACCCTAGTCTTGGTTAGGCGCCCAATTAGGAATAGGAATAATGAAAGTATAGGTGTAACATCAGAAATACAACAACAAAAATGTAAAAATGGCCAAAGACATGGGTTAATTATTACTCTTTTCACTCAAGAACCATATGAATAGTAGTATGAGACTGGGACTAAATATTGACTCAAAGTACGTGATTTAGTGACAACAATTTTTATTTATGCACGGACATATATTTGGTCTAAAGGGTTCGTATTGGCATAGATCATAAGTTTTAACTATAACATTATAATATGGTTTCTAAAAATGTAAAATGAAGTTTATAAGGTATAGTTTTAGGTAATTTTTGTATAGTTTGTAATTAATGCAAACTATAGGATATAGAACAATTTAACTATAAACTATAATATATATGTTCTACCCTTAGTTTTTTTAAACTATAGTTTTTCAAATCGAACTAATTTATTTAAAGGGTTAACTGAGACGAGACATGGAAATATATATATATATATATTTGAAATGCCAAAAGTAAAATAACAACTTAGAGTTTTACCATACCCTAGGACAATTGTAAATTTTCATTTCCTATTCTTGTGGAATTTGTCTCCTAGCCTTTTAATCTTTATTTAACTCTTGAATTTACCCCTGAAATAATTCAACTTTCACACATTTGAAACTATAGAAACATAGTGAAATATTTTAACAAATATTTATCCCTTACCTGTGTTCTTGTATGAGATTTCACGTGCAGTAAATGTTATTCAGATCCCTTCCACCTATGCACACACAATCGAAAAGCATGTCCGGATGAAGAGGTGTTAGAAACTTGGACACCGAGAGGGGGAAAATCAATGTCTTATCAAATTTGCTTTCTCAAAATAGCTAATATAACAAAAAAACCACACACAAGAAAGTAACAAGAAGATATACACAGAGACACCAATTTTAATGTGGGAAACCCAATAAGGAGAAAACCCACTAAAACAATGAACTATGATTAGGAATAACTTGTCCTATTTCTATTACAATGGTTTTATGGTTGAGCTTCAACTCAACCGGAGTCGCAACTCCTAGGCTTGGACCGAGCCGCTACTCATTTTGGAGGCTTCAACCCCTGTAATTTAACTAGATTCTACCTTTTGATATTTAGTGATCTTCATCTCACAAGGAAGCTACTGACTCCCCTATCTGCCGAGCTCCCACTTAGACTTGTTCTTAAATTTTGATCATACCTTGTTTACTATTTTACACAGTTGATCATGACCTCTAAATGTACTCTTCTCCTCTTCTCAATTATGCTCCAAATTCTTCTTCCTTTTCGATCATCAATCCAATATCTAGTCTATATCATACTAGGCTCACTAGCATCTTCATGTCAAGGTTTCCATTCTCTCTCTTCACGAGATCACAATCAACTTTTGTCAAACAAGATTAAGCTCCATCAACCTACAACAATCTCTATGATCAAGGATCTCAAACATAAATCCTCCTTCACACATCTGCTAACTCTTCTAATTCAAATCCCTATCAATTCAATGCCTACAATAATTATAAAGACTTTACAAGCATTAACTTAGGACTTCAAAGATATTCAACCTCTTTGTCTCGGTCGAAACTATGCTCTTCATCATGCTTCGTAATCCACTTACTCAACTTCTAATTGTTATCTACATGAGACTCAATAGTTATTCATCACACTTAAGTACTTTTTTATATCTCAAGGAATTTTCATATTGTCAATATATTTCCTCAACTCTCTATATTTAGCATCCTTAGGACATTCTTGCACTTATTCTATCTTATATTTTGCATGGAGCTCACTACACTGTATACCTATTACCCTTTTCATCAGTATCCTATTGTTCAACAGACCTCATTTTCAAATCATAAACTTTTCATCTTCCTAAAAATTTTCATATTCAAGACATTTGCAACTTTTTTATACTTTTTCACAATTTTTCATAGATATCATTTTCCTCTAATAAGTTTGTAATTCTTTAAGCTCCATTTCCACCCAAAGCTGTCTCTTCAAGTTTTGTACATTTGTTTCAATTTTTATTTTTTTCTTCTATTCACTTTGAACCTTTCAATTCTACACCTATTATGTTCAAGGGATTTTCAAGCTTGAAGGTTGCAAATCATGAGTTTGTAACATTTTTTTAGACTCTTTGACTTCACCTAGACCCATTATCTTTGAAAGCAAGTAGATGAAAGACCTTTCATCTTCTCAAGAAACTAAAATTGAGCCTTACTACATTCTCTTAGTCCTAACAAGGCATTACAATAGTCACACATGAGTATTTTCAATAGAAGGACATTATGAAAAGCTTATTTGATCCATAACCTCATCATGCATCACTGTTCATAGACTATATTGAAACAATTTTTCACTTTGATAGAAAATGAGACATAATACATAGAAGTTATGCTTGACTTTTTAATTGTGACAACTCTTCAAACTTTAAAGATAGGACCAACCTCTCCCTAAAGTTTCCTGATCCATTTCTTTATCTCTTAAGAGCTTTACAACAAGACCTAGTTCATACTTCAACATAGAATTTTCATTTTGGGGAGTTTACCAATGTTGTACAATATTTAGAAGATGAATATGGAGCCTTTGTCACAAAATTTGAAATATTCAACATGAATCAAAACATTCCTTAATGAATTAGACCCTATATAGAATTTTGGAAATGTTTCAAGAAGCTTCGATTTGATTTTGCAGAAGATTTTGCGTTCACTCATAAAAATTGACCTGCACCCATTTTGAACAAAGAGCTCAAAGGAATGTTAAACAAAATCTCTTTGAATCCTTGATCAAATCAAAAATTTATTTTTGTAATAGGCACATGATTGATCCACATACATTTATATCCATTTTGGTGAATTTCCATGGGTTCAATTTTATGTTTCGAGCATTTTCTTATTTCAAACCTTTAACCTAGGGTTTTATCCTTAGTCTGAGACCGAGAAGCTTCAAAACTAACATTCTTCTCCATATCTTAATTAAAAAATTTACTTCAAAAGCATTGGACATACTCCTTGCATCTTCTCAATCAATCTATTTCATTGCATTAACTAAAAACATCTCAATTGTTCAATTTATTAGTGCACGGTTTACATAGGTTGGTGACAGAGATGGATTAGCAAGCACAAATCATATACAGATTGATAGTATACATTTTTCTCTATCAAATGATTCAATTTAGAGATTGTACATTCTATACCAATAATTTATGATCCTTGTTCAAATCAAAACTTCATTCTTAGCATGAAGATTTCATCCAGCTCATAGAGTTATAGTCAACATTGTATTTGTCTACAAATGTAAAAAGAAAAACTCTTTCTTCTTGTCTTAGATTGTATAAATGAATTCTGAAACTTTTTATCTAGACTTCAAGTAGTATATCATGATCTTGTTCAAGTACTTGAGGAGACATTTCAAGATGATCCCTTCATGCATACCTTTGAACATGATTTTCTTAGAAAGATGTCACATGAAAGAGTGTAGGTAAGAGTTGTTTTATGTAATACTTACACTAAAAACCTATTCACATATTTATCACCTTAATACTAACCTCTGGAAGAGATTTGGATCCATTTTTCAATTACAAACACCAACTATGAGCATTATATTGAAATTGTACATTTAAGTCCTATGAATGAGTAAGACCAGTCCTTGCGGGGATTGAGGTAAATTTTCTTGAAGAATTTTGTTTTGATATTCATACATGTCATCATTATGCCATGAAGAAATCCTTACTTATTTCTAAGTAGTGTAATAATTCACCAATCTTGGTAGGAAATAAAATAACTCACCTCAACTTAGTACTTCAAGAAACATACCTAAGAGGAGAAATAATCATCAAGTAAAATGCTCATATATTCTTTGATACTCATCATTTTTCCCTGAAACGTTTTTCCACACTTTAGGATTGGAGTTTGATATAAAATTTCCTTCTATCATTTATCCTAATAAGGAACTATATTTTTCTTGGGTGCTAAGAAGCCAGACTACTTATTTTGCACTTCTCAAAGAACTAGTTTTAGAAAAAATTGAATAACTTTAAATTCCCATTTCAAAACATGATGAAATTTGGCATGAAGCACTACAATACACTCCTCAACACATTCCATTTGTTGGTTAGCCATATGTTTTTCTGTGAATCTCTTACCAATCTCATTTACCTTAGCTTGACCACTATTAGTTTTCAAAGTCAACTTTGGCTAGTTTTTGAATTTTGCCTCCATGGGATAAATTGAGCCTTGTTTTTGCTCACACATGTTGTCGAAAATATTTCTAGGCTACTTCCATGATCACATGACCATGCCATTACCTGAACCCACTTCTCATACCTCATCGAAGCACCAAAAACATGCCTAAATGGGCCGGTTTAATGTAACTTCCACGGATGACTGATACACCATATGAGAGCTCTTTCTCATACTACAACATTATATTTGACCTATAGATCCTCTTATACAAGTATACCAACCTGAAATTTGCATTCATTGATCAAACACCTCACTATTTGAGTATGTAGTAATCTAAAAACAACTGAACCTTCCTAAAAGCTCACTAATGACTCCTTTGCAATCAATGCATCTTGAGATCAATGACTTGACAAAAATAACCAATGACTAGAGTTCAACAATCTCCCCATTTTTTATTGATGGAAACACACTCAAAAACCTTTGATTGCAAACACAAGATCACACCACCCTTCTAGTTTTCGATAACATTCTCTCCCCCTTTGACATTTATGACAAAGGGTTCATTTCCACTTGACATGAGATAATGAAATATAAAAACAAGGATCCATGAGTGAATAAACTTACATGTCCACAAGCTCCCCCTTGGAAGGTGTTTTCTCTTTCCTAAGCTCTTACACCAACCTTGAGTTTTCACTTTCCTATGTTTTCTCTTTTGACCTTTTCTTCTAAGCCAAGCTCCACCTAGATACATGCACTTCTCCTTTGAATCCAAAATAGATTTCTCAGAAACCTTACCATGCATAGCTTCTAGATTGCTCATCATATTAATTTGATATCATCAAAAAGAAACTTTTCTCTCCACTCCCCCTGGGCTTATGTAATCAAGTTTTAACTTCAATTTTTTTAGGAAATGTCAAACACCTAGACTCTATCTAAACTGATATTTCAATGTATATTGACTCCTTACCATGCTCTTACACAAATCAAAATTTACAATGTAGATTGAGATCTTGACATATCAATTTTGACTTATACTAACCTTGAGAGAGTAAATAGGATCCTTTTTGTAGCATCTAACTTATTCTATTATTGAAACATCATGCCTAAAAGCTTACTTTCCTCATTCAATATTCATTCTTCATTCACCTTATCTTGCACATACCTAGTCATTTTGGTGCTCTTTCTTCATCTCTAAATCTGTATCTTGCATCAGGAGAACACTCCTGCAACCTTCCCAAAGATATTACATTCTTGTTTGAAACTTGAAGCATGAAACCATAATCATGATCTTTTTCCAAAAATTTATGAATGTAGTCACTTTCATGCTTTGATTGCCCTTCAATTTTCGAGGTATCTTCAATGTCATCTCTACAACACTTTACTTGTGCAACTCTGTGACTTCTCTGATTAACCACAAGCCTTCAAAAACTATGACCCACTTAAAAACCTGAGATAACTTGTTTTTCACATTCAATGTAAGATGAAAGATATTTTGATTTGAGCTTGGAAGACAAGAAAGAACAATGACTTCACATGGCTTCACCTTCATCACTTATGACATTATCACAATCCATTGGAGTGCTTTTCTTGAGGCTAGAGTTATACAATTTGAGTAGCTCCTTGAGACTTAATAAAACATGAATGACTTTGACATTTACTTCTTCTTCTCCTATGATTTAAAGATTTGACACAATGAATCAACTAAACAGACCTTGATTCCTTATGATCACTCAAAATCTACTTATACACTTCATTAAGTAATAACACCTTTTCACAAGATATAATCAAACTTGTAGCATACATATGACTTAAATTTCTATATCACTTAGAGCCTTTTCTTTCTTAAAGGCAATCTAGACAACATTAAGATGAAAAATACAGTCCTTGGGTCTCATTAGAACACTCTCTCTTAATGATTATTCAAGAAGATTCTCAAATATTTTAGCAAGTAATAGACATTGAACATGAAGAAGGACATATCATGGCTAGAGACTTCATACCTTATCAACATGATGAGAGTTAATCAAGACAACAAATTGACAATTATGACTTAAGAACATTATTTGAATCATTTTCCCAACTTATCATGAAGAACACTTGGATGAAGATAAATGACACCAAAACCATGCTTCCTCCTATTAGTGTATACCTTCTAGAAGCCTAGAGAAGGTATACCATCTTGTCTTCTTACCTTAGAATAAGATAAATTCATCATGACAACATGATGACTCAATTTTATCTTTTCTTTGTCTTTGTCTTCTTAAATGCCTTCCTTGGTGAACTAACTTCATCACTTGATTTCTCACTTTCTGATTTAATACCTAATCAACACACATGTTGCAGCTCATGTACATGTTCCAACACTTCTTGAGGAAGAAATTATTTTACATTGGAGTTCTCTTCTTATTTATTTTTCCATCACCTGTTGATGTCTTGTTTGTACTTTCTTCTCATATGATTATTTTAGTCTATTTTCCCTTCTACATCTGCTCTTTTTATCTTCTTATCATTCATTTATGTCTCAATTTGATTTGCTTTCTTCACCTTATATATCCATTTTTCTTTCTTCTTTCCGGTATTTCTTTGCAATCATAGATAACTTGGTCTTCCTCCTAGAGTTTGTATTTTCTCCTTATATCCTTTTACTTTGTCTCTAGAATGCATTCCACTTATATCTAAATCTAGATGGTTGATAAAAATGTTTGGAAAAATTCCCTAGCTCATGGTAGTTAAAAAAAACCAATTTGATTCTTGTCCCAAAATTGATTTCTTGGATCTTCTAAACAGTTCTTGAATTTGTGACCTTTTCCTTTACAATTAAAACACACTATGTTGTTTTCATATTCAGACCTGCAATCTCTCTATGGATAGACTTCATATACCTTTATCCTATAATCTATATCCCTATTTCTAAAGATGTTGCATGAAAAAAAAATTCCATGAAACTTACCTATTAATCTTCTTGCAATGGCTACCTAAAGATCCTCTTATGCTCTTTGTTGTCCTTCTTGGGCTGAGAACATCCTTGACAAGAAGTATGACTTGATTCAGCTCTCAAATCATTTTTATTTGTTTGTTCTAGCTCTTCTTTTAGGGTCTTTACTTCTACATTTAATTTTCACATTCTCCACTCTTGGCTTGAATAGCTTCCTGATATGTCTCATGTTCTATTTTATTATAATGTCCTTATTTTCTTTGCAAGTTTTCAAGTTGGTTAGTAACCTATACCAACTCAATCTTCAGGGTCTTTAGATCCTCTTCAAATTTAAGGCAAGTAGTTTCTTTATCTTTCAAAGCCTTTGACACTTTTTCAACAAATGAAGCCATCTCATTTAGTTCTTGACCATGGTTAACTTCCTTAAGCTTGATTTCTTTCTTTAACTCATTTATAAGAGCTTGAGAAATTTCATACCTCTTTTTCAACATTGACTCTATTGATGTACCCATGCTTGTGTCTTCAAGATCACCTCCAAGTTGTTAGGATTGATTCAGGAGGACCAGGCTCTGATACCAATTGTTGGAAACTTGGACACTGAGAGGGGGTGAATTAGTGTCTTATCACATTTTCTTTCTCAAAATAGCTAATATTAACACAAAAGATTAAATACAAGAAGTTATACACTAGAGACACAAAATTTTAATGTGGGAAACCCAATAAGGAGAAAACCCATTTGAAACCATGAACTATTCTTAGGACTAACTTGTCCTATCTCTATTACAATGGTTTTATGGTTGAGCTTCAACTCAACCTGGAGATACAACTCCTAGGCATGACCAAGCTGTTATTCATTTTGGAGGATTCAACTCCTTGTAATTCAACTAGCTTCTATTGATATTTAGTGATATTCAAATCACGGGGAAGCTCTGACTCCCCACCTAGTAAACTCCCACTTAGACTTTTTCTTGAATTGGTCATACCTTGTTTCTTTTGTCTTACACAGTGATCATGACCTCTAAATTTACTCTTCTCCTCTTCTCAATTATGCTCTCAATTCTTCTTCATTTTTGATCATCAATCTAATAACTAGTATATATCATACTAGGCTCACTAGCATCTTCATGTCAAGGTTTCCATTCTCTCTCTTCACGAGATCAAAATCAACTCTGCCATACAAGATTCAACTCCATCAACCTATAACAATCTCTATGATCAAGGATATCAAGCATAAAACCTCCTTCACATGTGCGCTAACTCTTAGATTCAAATCCTATTAATTCAATGCCTATAATAATTATAAAGAATTTACAAGCATTAACTTAGGACTTCAAAGATATTTAGCCTCTCTGTCTCGGTCAAAAATTATGGTCTTCATCATGCTTCTAAAATCCACCTGCTCAACTTCTAATTATTATCTAAATTAGACTCGGTAGCTATTCATCATACTTAAGTACTTTTTATATCTCAAGGAATTTCATATCTTCATTATATTTCCTCAACTCTCTCTGTATTTAACATCCTTAGGACATTCTTGCACTTATTCTATCTTATATTTTTCATGGAGCTCACTGCTTCACTTTATATACCATTACCCTTTTCATCGAGTATCCTATTTTTCAACACACCTCATTTTAAAATCATACTCCTCCTTGAAATTTATAACTCTTCCCCTTCATATACTTCAATTCCATAAGCTTGCATACCTCGAGGACAATCGACTCTTAAATCTTTCAACACTATATATATATATATATATATATATATATATATATATATATATATATATGTAGATATATATATATATATATATATATATATATTTATACCTACACACTCTACCTCATTTTTCTTCATGCACTCACATCTCTCAAGAATCATATATTCATTCATTTCAAAAATCTTGTGTGGTCTTAGTATACATGTTTGACCAAGTGAATCAACCTCTATATTCAACTCATACGTGTTATGCCTTCTTTCACTCTTGTATCTTCATTTAATGTATCACTTTCATACCTTATGATACATAATAGATTTGATTCCTGTATATCCACTCAATGTATCCTTTCTTGTTATGTTTTTGTACCTACTCTTAGATTTAGTTCACACACCTTGCATTTTTACATTCGATCAATGCACACATACTCAATGTTTTTACATTTCAAGCCCATAGATTTCACATTAATTTTCTTGTATTAACACAAACACTTTTTATCTTCCTAAACTTTTTAATATTCAAGACATTTGTAACTTTTTATACTTTTTCATAGTCTGCCATATATACATATCATTTTACTCTAATAAGTTTACACTTCTTTGAACACCATTTCCACCCAAATTATCTCTTCAAGCTTTTTACATTTGTTTCAATTTTTCTTTTTGTCTTCTATTCACTTTGAAACTTTCAATTCTACACCTATTATGTTCAAGGGATTTTTGAGCTCAAAAAAGGTTGCAAATCATGAGTTTGTAATGATTTTTTTTAGACTCTTTAACTTCTCCTAGACCCATTATCTTGAGCAAGGAGATGAAAGATCTTTCTTCTTCTCAAGAAACTAAAACTAATCCTTATTACACGCTCTTAGTCCTAAAAGGAATTCCAATAGTCACACATGAGTATTTTCAATAGAAGGACATTATGAAAATCTTATTTGATGAAAAACCTCATCATGCATTTTGTTCATGACTGTATTGAAGTAATTTTATACTTTGATAGACACATGATACATAATACACATAAGTTGTGTTTGAATTTTCAATTGTGATAAATCTTCAAACTTTAAAGATATAACCAACCTCTCCTTGAAGTTTCCTTATCCATTTTTTTAGCTCTTAAGATATTTGTAGGAAGACCTAGTTCATACTTCTACAAAGAATTATTATTTTGGGGGATTTACAAGGTGTTGCAGAAGATATTTAGAAGATTAATATGGATCACTTGTCACAAAATTTGAAATATTAAACACTAATAAAAGCATTCCTTGATGAATTATAAATTTGTATAGACTTTTGGAAATGTTTCAAGAAGCTTCGATTGATTTTGAAAAAGATTTTGTGATCACTCATTAAATTGACCACTGCACCCATTTTAAACGAAGAGCTCGGAGGAATGTCATCAAAATCTCTTTGAATCCTTGATCAAATTTAAAATTTATTTTTCAATAGGAACATGATCGATCCACTGAGACATTTCTATTAATTTTGTTGAATTTTCATTGGTTGATTTGAAGTTTGAGCATTTTATTATTGAAAACCCTAGAACTAGGGTTTTATCCACAATATCTGAGACTCGAGAAGATTCAAAACCAAAATCTCCTCTCCATATCTTCATTAAAAAAATTAACTTGGAGAAGCACTAGACATACACTTTGCATCTTCTCAATCAATCTATTTCATTGCTCTAACTGAAAAACATCTCTAGTTGCTTCAATTTATTAGTGCACAATTTATGAGGTCATGGTGTGAGAGATGGATTAACAAGCACAAATCATATACTACTAATAGTATACCTTTTACGGATGAAATTATTCAATTTAGAGACTATACATTCTATGCCTATAATTTATGAGACTCCTTCAAATAAAAAAATCATTCTTAGCATGAAGATTTCATCATGCTCATAGATTCTGATTAACATTGTCACTTTATCTACAAATGCACATAAAAATATCTTTCTTCTTGTCTTGGATTGCATGTATGAATTTTGACACTTTTATCTAGACTTCAAGTAGTATATCATGATCATGTTCAAGGAATTGAGGAGAAATTTCAAGAGTATACCTTCATGCATACCTTTGAGTGTGATTTTCTTAGCACGATGTCACATGAAAGAGTGTAGGTAAGAGTTTTTTTATCTTATACTTACCCCAAAAACCTATTCAGAGATTTATCACCTTAATACTAACCTTTGGAAGAGAGTTGGATCCATTTTTCAATTAAAAACACCAACTGTGAGCATTGTACTCAAATTGTGCCTTTAATTCCTATGAATGAGTAAGACCGTCCTTGCGGGAATTGAGGTAAATTTGCTTGAAGAACTATGTTTTGAGATTCATACATGTCATCATTATGCCATGAATAAATCCTTAATTAATTCGAGCAGCTGAATACTTCATCAATCTTGGCAAGAAACAAAAATAACTCATCTCAACCTAGTACTTCAACAAACATAGACCTAAGAGGAGAAATAATTTGTCATAAAATGCTCGTATCTTCTTTGATACTCATCCTTTTTCCCAAAAAAATTTTGCCACACTTTAGGATTGGAGTTTGCTACAAAATTTTCTTTTATGATTTATCCAAAGAAGGAACTATATTTTTTTGTGCTAAGAATGAGTGTTTATTTTTCACTTCTCAAAGAACCAATTTTAGAAAAACTTGAACAACTTTAAATTCCCATTTCAAAACCGATGAAATTTGGCAACCACTACTAGTTTTCAAATTCAAATTTTGCCAACTTTTGAATTTTACCTCCAAGGGCTAAATTGAACATTGTTTTTTCACACACATGATGTAGAAATTATTTCTAGGCTGCTCTCATGCTCACATGACCATGCCAAAACCTATACCCACTTCGCATACCTCAAAGCAGGCACCAAAACATGCCTAAATGGGCCATTTTCAACTGCATCTTCTACCGGATGACTGATACACCCCTGTGAGAGCTCTTGCCCATGCTCAAAAACATTATATATGAATTGTAGAGCCTCTACACCAATCATACCAACCTCGCACTCTACCTTCATTGATCTAACACCTCACTATTTGAGTTTGTATCACTCTAAAAAACAACCGAGGTGAACCTTCTTGAAAGCTCACTATTGAATCTTTTTCCATCAATGCCACTTGACATCAATGACAACACCAATGACTAGGGTTCAACAAGGGGGTTAAATAAATATTAATAACCAACCAACCAGCCACCCATCCATCATACCAATTGGTTAATTAAATTAAAAAACATTATCATCTTTGCTCTGGTACCATATTAAGACCAAGGTTAAAAATAATTATATAAAATATTTATTAATCCAAACATTAATAAGAAAACATTTAAGAAAGAAAATAAAAATAATAATACAATGATACCATATTTAACATGGAAAACCCCAATGGGGTAAAAATCACAAATAAGATTTTTCCATATACAAGAAACTTTACACCATCTAGTAACTCCTTTCCTCACTCATCTCCATGTTTTTACCGGTGTGAATCTAATTCACCTGATTATGTCCCATGACCCTATTTATATAACCCCAAGGGTTATGAACATTTTAAGTGACGAAATGGTGGTATACCCCTAGTTTAAATAAATTGATTTAATTAAAAATCAATTAAGCATAAACTCATAGATTATATTAAATAATTTAGAATATAAATATTCTAAATTATTTAATTATAAACTAATATTTATAACAAAACTTAATATTATGTTCTAACACTTTGAGGGAAAAATCAGTATTTTTGATAATATAACTTTGATTTGATGGTTCTACTTGAGGAATGGTCCATATGAGCATCCATAATTTTTAATTTTATGGTTAGGTTGAGGATCACCTAGTATACCACTTATGGAGGGAAGCAATGTGTATAAGCTACAATCTGTGGACCCTTATCATGGTTCAAAGAGGTGGATAAGAAGGAAATGAATGTAAGGATTGTGGGGTTCCCACCTAAAAGGAGGAACTTGTCCATAAGGAATATGCTATGAGAAAAGTCACGGTGCTCATATTTAAGGTCACAAATAGGATAGTGACTGAAAAACACATGATTCAAAATCATTATAATGGGAAATTGATAAGGTTAATGATGAAAATGAGATTGTTAATGTGACTAATGACACGTAAATAAGTGTGTCAACAATAGAAATGTTGCAAGTGTAAGGAATCCAAAGGTTACATTTCAGGTTTACCATCAAGGAGGCTAAGTGGTAAACCCCGACCCATACTTATGAGTGATAATGTATGGTCCAATCCATTTTAGAGAAAACTTCCCATATTGGCTCCTTTCTAGCATAGTGAAATTCTGATTTTCTTTTAAGACAAGGTCACCAATGTTAAAGTTGTGTTATTTGATATTTTTATTGTAAGCACATTTGATACACTCTTGATAGATGTGATGATGTTGAAGGGGATGATGGTTTCATGTTCATGGGGATTCATAAGAAGTGTGTGCAAGAGAGTTGGTGGGGTGATCTTGGAATCTCAATCTATAATTCTCATGGAGTTTTCGGGATTGATGAGGACAAGATCATGTATACCTTATTTGTAGCATCCCAGACCAAATCCCTTCCAAAGCACACTAGTGGAGATATGTGTGGGAGAAATAATTATCTTGTAAATGAAATTGAATCCATTGGTGTATGGCTTAGTATGGGGTCGATTATCGGCATGGGAAGAATGGAAATCAATGTCATTGTAAAGAATATTGGTTTCAAGTAATGTGTGCCAAAAGAAATAATATCCCAATGTTAGATTGGTACATGAGAGCTTTATCGGGTCTACCAAATTGATTGAGTGTGGGGAGAGCATTAAGAGTGAGGAAATGATACTCCCCTAGCATGAGATGATGCATCATTGTGTCGAATGATTCGTTGTTGGGAAACTTAGATGCGGTACAAACGAACTAGTGGAAGCTTTAGAAGATGATTCTTGCTTGGAGATGAACACATCGTTTAGCCTATAAGTTAGATGACATGTTGTGAAAGGAGGAAGATTAATGGTGAGTGAGTGGATTTCCCCTTGTTTTCATAATTAATACAACAATAAAGGTGGATGGGATGCAACACATAGTGTGGATCCATGGGTGTTTGAGTAATATGTTGTATTGGAATTCCCCTTTTATGATGTATAAGAATTCGTGAAGGATCTTCTCACCAATGTAGATAGGAAGGATAATTTTCCCAATGTAGGGTAAATAGTTTCATTAAAGGCTTGAACTACCACGAGTGATTAGGATACAATAGTGTCAAGAAGCTTGAGTTGATTGAATGTGTGGGATGAAATAATGTTAATTCTAGCACCGTTATCAATCATGGATCATTTGATGAAGGTGTCATTGATACAAATAGTGATAAAGAGGGGAAGGTCATGATCTTCGGGTAGAAGTTTGGTTATCTCATAATCATCAAAATAAATAATATCAAAAGTCGTAAAAGCTCCCAAAAGGACCACGAAAGGTTGGGGTTCATCGGTTGTGATTGGGATGCATTATAAAGCTTTGATGAGATCCTAACAATGGTGAGGGATATTTAGATAAGCTCATAAAGATACATTTTGAAGGGATCATGATGCGGTTATTTCTGATGCTTTGTTCTATCACAATAGGCCTTTGAACTCATGGAACATCTAGAATAGATACCTTAGCCTTAGATGAAGAGAGAAATTAAATAGGTTTGTTAGGAGGAGCAATGATGATAAATCTCTCATTTTTGGGTGGATGGTTGAGATTCAAGGGGAGAGAGCGAGTAGTAACACAAATGGAATTTATGTAAAGAGGGGGCCTCTTTAAAAGGGGTAGAATTTGGTGGTGGGATTATGACTAAAGGTGTAGATGGAGGACCGTATTTAAAGGCCTTATAAGTTGTAAATTTATTTTGGGGGTTGTGCTTAGGTGTAGATGAGCTAATGGATGAAAGGGGGTGGTATTCTTCAATGAGAAGATCATCCTCTTGGGCGATGTTCTTGATAGGTTGTTGGAGGGCCTTCAGACCGCTCTCGTGTTATGCCCAGAGACACGATGATAGGAACAAATGGTGTTGTAATCAAACCATATGGGCTTCCACCATGTGAGTCAAAGGACTTGATGGGGGTGAGAGTAATCATGGATTCTTGGATAAGGTGATGGAGGATTTTAGAGTAAGACCCATAGGGATTTTAGGAGACAAAGTTTCATGGATTTTGGATTAATTTTATTTAGGAGGGGAGGGTGAAGTAAAAATAGGTTCCTTATTCTTATGGGATTTTGTAGGGACCTTAGACTTGGATTTGGATTTGGAAATAGGAGTAGATGATCTTGGTTCAGATTTCATGGTGATGGGAGACTTAGATGAAGTATACGGTACTAAATTGGATGGACGAGGTCTTAAGATGGATGGTTGGATTATTTGGAATCATGGGGCTTCGAGGGGAAAGATCTAATTTCTTGTGTGGATGAGCAATGGATCTTTGAATGGGGGTGCCAAGGATCTTAGATGTCTGTTGTGAAGTTTTACCTTGGCGGGAATAATAATGATTTCAACGGTGGATCCGCCTTTAGAAGCGAGATCGAGATAATTCAGATATGGGTTGTGTTGTAGATGTGATAGTTGAGGATGGGGATGATTCTTAATTATAATCATTGGTAGAATCATAAGGGCTTGTGGATTTTTTGGAATTTATGAGTGTTGATATAGGAGTTGTTGTATTTGTTGGAGGTAAGGATGGGATTAAAACATTACTTGTGACAAAATTGAGGGGAGATGTATATTCGGTAGAGGTTTTAAGAGATGAAGTATATGTGGATGTGGATGTAGATGTGGGTATAGATGTGGATGTAAATATGGGCGTAGATGTGGATGTATCGATGGTGTATAAGTAGATGTAGCTATAGACGAGGAAACATATGTGGGTATAGATGCATATGTAAATATGGGCGTAAATGTAGATGTAGATGTTAGTGTAGAAGTAGATTTGGGTGTAGATGTTAAAGCCAAAATTAAGGTGTTGATTGTGTGGGCATGAGGTGCTTGAAATTTGGGAGGGTTGGCTTGGTTGCTTAGTGGATGATTTGGAAACAGTTATTTTAAAACATCCAATGGTTGATTAGGGAGCATTTGAATTGTCTAGTTAGAGGTGCTCATGATCGATAAGTCGTTGCGATAAATCCTTAAAGGTAAGACATTTTTCAATCTCATAGACATGGACTTGATGATATTTGCAGTAATAATCCTCATAATAACATGCAGGTTTAGGGCACAAGTCATCAACAAGGTGGATGGGAGGAAGTCGATAAGGTGTATAGTCATGAGCTTGTAAAAGATGGATTTGTATGATTCGCTAAGAGGAGTATAGTTGGGGGATGGTAAAGGTGATCTTTGCAGAGGCTCGGTATGAGATGTGGATTGGGAGGAAGTTTTGAAAACAATAGCATTTTCCACATTGTTGTATTTTTCATTGTGGGTGAATGGTTTTGTGAACTCAATCTTGGGTTTATTAGAGTGAAGCTTAAGATGGCCTTTCTCAAGGGTGGGTAGTTCTAACTTGTGAGCCATAGTGAAAGCTTCCTCAAAGATTTGGAAGGACTGAATTTGAAGGGTAAATGAAATATTCTTGGCACATGATATAAAAAAGAGCTCACTCAATTTGGTTTGAGGTAGTGAGAAGTATAGTTAATTAATAATCCCACACCACATAGCAACAAAATCGACAAATGATGCATACTAAAACATTTTGATGACATAAAGGTCAGTGATGGTTATCATATGCACTATGTTTATGGAGAAGTGTTCTTGGAAAAGATGTGCAAGTTATGTGAAGGAAAAGAGGGAATGTTGAGGGACGCCATTCTACAAAGATAAATCAGGCCCAACAAATGATATGGGAAAATTACGAAGCATGATATCTTGATCATGTGAGATAAGGTAGCATGAGTGCCTAAAGGCATGAAGATGTTGTTGGGGATATTCTTTTCTATTGAATTTAGAGAATTTTGGAATCTCCCAATGTGGAGGATATGGATTAACAAGCACATATGGATTGATGGGTTCATTATATATTTTCTCATAAGTAAATGTAATTTTGGGGCCCAAGGTAGTGGCCTCTAAGTTATCCATTCTACTCAACAAGGCTTGCATAGGATCATTTGATGTATGAGGATGGGGACCTAATTGATGTTGTTGTGGATTATAGGAAGTAGATGGATTAGGTTGTGAGTAAGATTGATAATGTTGGGCATAATTGGGAGTTTGTGGGGGTGGTTGATAGGAAGGAACATAATTAAAGGTTTGTGATTAGGTGGGTTGTGAAGTAGGATGTGGTAAAGGGATGTAGTTGGATGGGTAAGATTGTGAAGGTTGTTGTTGAGTGATAGGGGATTGGATTGGATTTTTTTTTTGAGTTTGGGTATGTGCATGAGGTGGTTGGAATGTTTGAAGGGATTGATTCTTAACCGGTGTCACCGAGATTTCACCATAAAATCTGCAACTACCCTATACAAAAAAATTCGTACTTTTAAAATAATAGGTCGTTTGTTGTTTTTATTGCACGAAAGTTCTTGTATTTGTCAAGATAATCCCAAAGAACCATATTATTTTTTCGCCAAATACCCGGATGCCCAAAATTGTTTTATTACTCATTATCGGGATTTGTCTGCGGGAAATTTGTATTTAATTATTTTGAGCCCCGTATGAGGCTATTTGTGCTCTGTTTTAACTCTATTATGAGCGAATATGTTATTATTCCTATGTGCCAGAAGGATTTTAACTTATTTTAAGTTTTGGGCTTTATTTGTAACTTTTGGCAATTTTTCGTGTTTTTGTGGTGTCCCGTTTTGTTTTCTGTGAAATTTCTCTGGAGCAATTCCTTCGCCGGGTAAGCCCGATTTTTGGCCTGGAGCAGCTGGAAAACATACACGCACATTATGCCGGAGGAAGTCGCCATCGGAGGTCTGGATCACTGGGAAAAAGCGAAGTCGTGCACAGAAAAGCCCCTGTGGGGATGGGCGCATTTTTGGAAAACAAAGGATTTAAGCTGCGATGGGAAAAATATAAGCCGCAGGCAGGGTGGGAATTTTATACCTGCCTAGCAGGGTACTTTTTCCCGTGTTATAAAAGTCACTTAAGCTGCAGTGGGAAAATAAAGGTGCGGCGGTGGGAATTTATTGCCTGCCTTGCAGGGTAAAAATTCCCATGATATAATAAAAGGAAAGTGACTTAAGTGAAATCATGGGATTTTAGTGCCTGCCTTGCAGGGTAAATAATCCCATTGTCAAAGTCAAATCACTTAAGTGGATCACGGGATTTTGGTGCCTGCCTGGCAGGGTAAAGAATCCCATTATGAAAAAATTCTTAAAAATAGAATTACATGTGCAAAAAAGTGCGCCCCCTTTGGTGAGAGAATAAAAGGATTAAATTTGATTATTTTAATTAATCTTTCCTCTCAAAAAGTGCGCCCAAGCTTGGAGGAGGTCAAAAAGTCAAAGATGGAATAAAAGAAAGGAATTAAATGCATTAAATTTAATTTATTTAATGGCTGCCCTCTTCCTCTCAAAAAGTGCGCCCCATTTGGGTATTATTTAATGTTTTTTAAGGCATTAAAACATTAAATTAATTTCTATTTTCAGTGGCTATGGTCAAAGCACACTGTGGAGCTTGAGTGAAGTGCTGTGTGAAGGATTAAATTGGATTAATTTAATTTATTGGATGGTTGTCCTTAAACATGCTATTTTTAAAAGAGAAAAGCATGATTTTTAATTAATTAATTGCCTTTAATTGTTAGGGCAATTATTAATTATAGAATTGTGAAGGTTATATAAGCATGGGCAGCCATATGGGTGAATAATTTAATTCACAGGTAAAGAATTGCAGCCAGGAGGAAAAGTGCGCCCCCATTAGAGGAAGGATTTTGTTCAGACAAAGTGCTAACAAGGCTAAAAGCTTCCAGATTTGGCGCATGCTTTGGAGGAGGTTGATCTTTGTCTGCATAGTTGTTTTCACAGGTGTTACAGGAGCTCAGGTGTTGATTGAAAGGATTCATGCTCTCTTTATGTGCAAATTAAACACCAATTTTTGGGGCAGCAGGCTTGAAAAGTGCAGATTTTTATAATTTAAATTCACTATTCATGCTCCGGTGGCCATTTTTGTCTGAATAAATTGCAGGAACTCATTACAGTGCTTTACTGAAAAGAAAAGGAGTTTTATCAATGTCGATACATTGCAAATATCCTCCGAATGCGAAGAATTGTCGAGATCTGCACAGTATTGAAGAAATCCGGCCAAGTTAGAAGAAAAGAATTATTGAACGAAGATAGACAAAGCCATGGCGAAAGGAGATGAAAAGAAGCACGATGGATTCATGCATTGCTTCCAAACTTGCGGACATAGGAGACACGGATCTAGGCCCAGAACCTCTTTCGATTTGATTGATAGATCGGAGCGGGAAAGACTTCACTCATGCGTGCGGTCAAAAGTAGTGGAATTATCGAGCTGCGGCTTTCCCATCTGACCCAATTGCGAGTTCGTGATGGAGTGTGCTAGATCTTATCATCCTTCATCCAGATCGGTGCGTGATGTTGCGGGAAAGACAATAATTCGTTTGGATGCGGAGTTCATCAATTATTTGCGAAGATTCCGATCGAAAGGTGGTGACTTCTATTAGCATTCGGGATCTTTGACGGTAGATGGGAGAAACATAGAGGCGATTGCGTGAGCATAATGAGCAGCCGGTTCATGAAGAAGCCTAGATCCCCTTGAAGTTCGAGAACTCTTCCACGGTCCGATTTGGTGCAGGAGGCAGATGATGTCGTCAAATTGCTATGCAGGTTGAATGGCGAAGCGAATGCCTACACTTTCCGTACATGGATGTATGCTTTCATTAGGACCATTGAAATCAACAAGGTTGATTCTATAATCAATTGGTCGGAAATTATTAGCAGCAACATCGGTGAGCGGCCGGGCGTGAAGCGTACTTTGACGGCTTAAGATGACTTCATACTTGGTGTATCTTTGCGGCTTCACAGGTGTCTTTTCCAATTTGGATAGATGTGGTGTTCTTTCGAGGACCCCATTTTGAGTGCTACCCACGACTTCTTGTACTGCGTGCGAGAAGGACTTCAAAGTGATCAACGATGACTTCTTCTACGATTTCATCTGCGGGCTAGACAAGACTTGAAGACTCACGGGAGGTAGCGAGGAAGCGTGGGAAGTAGTGTCAAGATTGGTAGTTTATTCATCCGGTTTGCAGATTTCACATACCTCGGGGTTACGGGCTTTTACGGAGAACCAATAAAGATGCCCGGTATATCGAGTGATAGATTGATCGCCATGGAGCTGAGCAGGCAACTTGTGGAGTTACACGACCTTGATCGAAGCGGCACAAGTCTACGGGCTTCTTCCCAATCACGTGGGATATTACGGTTGCATCGGCATTCACGAGCTCGAGGGATGGAAGTGCAAATGTTATCCAGTATGAGCGAGTTCTTCCTGCGGCTTAACTTCGATCCATTTGGAGTAGCCAGGAAGACAATCTCCCAGGAGTACGCACATGTGCCTTCGTTAGAAGATTTCTGGATGAAGTGCTGAAGTGAGTACGAGGTTAGAAAGAAAGATTTCAGCAAGCTATCAGCAAAGCAAGTGTTCGATTTTGGATTAGCGCGGATACCTGCGGATCTTAAAGATGATGGGAATGTGGTACTTGACACTTACCATCAAATGGGAGGAGATAAAGCTATCTTTGCGAGATAACATGGGATTTGCTGCCATTCAATTGAAGAGAGATCTGGGGGCTATGTGTTGGTGAATACTTGAGCATTTCTTGCAGCGAAGGGATATTGCCTTGATGAAGTATTGATGAATCAAATCATGGGCGACTTGGCGCAGGAGATTCCCTCAAGTGAAAGCATGAAGGAGAAAGCAGTGAAGGTCGAGAAGTTGAAAGTACGAGAAGATCTCAAGAGAAGAGAAGACCACTTCTACGACCATAGTTTTGACTCGACTTTCCGGTATTACTTCACCAACTATTGCACCGCAGCAGCGGGGCGCTTCCATGCCTTCATTGAATCCGGTGGCGTTCGTCTTCTCTCCTCGGCCGCCGTTCATCACCCGTTCGGAGGAGATGTTGAAGCTGCGAGATGCGGAGTTTGAAAGAGCTTTGTCTTGGATGTTTGAAGATGGCAGCCATAACAACTTGTGGCACTTTTCGGCGGAGAGGATACGGAGCGGGAGATGGTAGTGCACTCGGCGACTTCTCACTCCCCGAGAAGTAACTTCTCGGAATGGTTAGCTTTGCAGTTGGTTCCGGAAGCAAGAGTAGAGATGAACTTAGAGGAGCATGACTTGCAGCTACTTCAGGATCGAGCGAGAGAGAGAGAAGGCCTAAAGTTGCTAAAGCAACTTCTAGGTTGATCATCGAGGATTCGGGAGAGAAGTTTCTTTGAGATATCAATTCGGCGGAAGGAAAGATAGAAGAGGAGCTCACGGCGAGAAGATGTGACGGTGACCAAAATACCACTCGGTTGAGCTACCCCTTTGAAGGATTGAAGCGGGACACGCGAGACATTGATGGATGCTTTGTTCTTAGGCTTGACGGTGAAAAGGCGGAGAAAGAAGAGCTGCGAAGCAAATATCTCAATTATGTGAGATCATAGCCAAGGTTGCTTAAACCTTCCATTCAGCCCATTTCGGAAGCGGTGAGTGATCATCTTATGCGGGAAATGGAAGATCTGAGCAATCAAGTAAAGGCTATTGTGAATGGAAGGATCGATTATTCGTCAAGCTTCTACTGCAACTTGGGGAAGTGCCGGCCCACCTAAAGGTTATGAGCGATGCAAAGCAAATCAACTAAAGCAGCGATGGAAAGCATAGAAGGCATGAATACGATTTGAGAGTAGTAACTGAGTATTTTGGCGAGATCAACAAGCTGTAGGGAGATGTATTGGTTGCGAGAACAAATTGTCGGATGGATCGGTCGAGAAGGGAAGCAGCTAGAGTTTGCGGTATCTTTCCGTTTGGAGATCTGTAGAGTTTTGCTGAAAAGGATGCAGGCGCTTGAGAGTAGAACATCAGATTTACCAGATAGTATCATTTCTTTCACTGAGGAAAGAGTGGACGGAGGTGTTACTTCATACGTGCGGATTGTTTCTAACAAGGTGCCTAATTCCTGGAAGGTTCTCTTCTGATGGTGCAAAAGAGAATTGATAAAGCTACCAAGCCTTTCACGATGAATTCTATCAATAGATTGGTGGCGCTGCAGGCAGACATTGCGAGGTTTGGGCCGAGTTTGGAAGAAGGTGGAAGCATGCGCAAAGTGTTGAATGAAGGGTTCTTTGCTGATTCGGGGACAGAGAGAAGGAAGCGAGTGGCTAAAAGCAGATGGAAGGATCTTTGAATATATGTTCGAAAAGTATATCAGATATCAGAACAAGAAGAAGATGTAAACATTACAGCTGGCATGACTTCTTCTATTCTTTCTTCTTCTATTTTCTATGTTCCCGGATGAAATTGTAAAACTTCTAAGTTATTGGTTTTGCAACCATTACTTGAAGTCATGTGGAACCATTCTATTAGTTAAGTGATACATGTGTCACTTAAGAAGAAGTTAGTTGAGGATGATTGCCAAATGTCATCTTTACTTGTTGTTCATACTTTAGTTCAGTTTGAGTCTTCTATTTGTACTTTCCCTCCTACATTCTATAAGTAGGAGAAGAACCTCGGGTTAATGATCAATCGAGAATTTGTAAGCAGCGATCTTGTGTTTTAGACTTTGTCTTTGAACCCCGAGAGCAACTTGAAGCGAGAGGAATACAAAGGAGCGAGGTTTAGGAGAACTTTGTGTCACGGTGTACTTTGTTTCTTGCTTTGAATCTTAGATCTCTTGATAAACTTTGTGTTATTTTAGATCGGATCTAGAGTGCCTTTGCTTTATAATTTGTGTGTTCATATCTATTAAGTTTCTTCTATGTGCATGCGTTGCAATTCTGCTTTATCTACTAATTGGGATGCACATCTTCCCCATTTCTTCTCTGTATTTCCTTTACTTCTTTCTTCTATAATTTTCCTTTCTTAAACAAGCTTGCTTACTTGCTAAAACTTCTTAGTTATGGTTCATGAACTAAGTGGTTAAAGTAAAACCCACGATAGATAATAACACATTTTTATTGACAAATCGACACGGGAGCCTCACCGGTTAAATGAGGAGATTTATCTCATGATTGCCTAGGTTTGATCTTATATGCAGAAAATCTAGCCAACAGATTTAAGCGACTCATTTGAGGATCGACTATCTTTGCAGATCAAAGCTTTTCTATTGAAGATCAGAGTGTTTTCCATACAAATCTCAACCTGGCTGAACGTCCATTCACCCGATCCATGAAGGCGCAAGGAAGGACTGATCATTTCTTCCACTGCCGGGAGCAATTCAATTTCAATCATCCTCCTCAAGTTAGAAGCCGCAGATCTAGTCTCTCACCAGGAAGGAGAGTACACACCCATCCAGATCCGGATCGTATTCAGCATAATCCGGCGGCTGGAATTATCCATCAAGTCTATCAAGTCTACACAAGGAGGAGATGTGCTCAAGCTAACATGGCACACCAAATTGTACCTGTTCCATGGGGAGCGGCTTTTGGACCTCTCAACTTGGCTCCACCTATGCACGAGCTGCCAAAGGGATCCAGAAAGAATTTTCCAAAATTCTTTGGAGATGGAAAGCAAAACCGGATGATCATTTGGCAGCCTTCTTCATATCTTGTGGTGTGCTTGCAGTGGAGCATGAAGATGTCTCAGTCAGGCTATTCATTGAGACTCTACACGACTTGGCTGGAGAATGGTTCTATCGGCTGGCTCCTGGCACCATAACCAACTGGACAACTATGCGTGAGCAATTTTTGAAAAGATTCAAGCCTGCAGAGGACGCTAGCACGTTGATCACCCAACTGACGCAGTTGAAGAAAGAGCCAAACGAGAACATGCGGGACTTTATTGCAAGGTTCCAAAGGATTTTGTATAAAATCCCCACTTCTGCCGCATTGAGCGACGAAAATCAAAAGACATTTTTTATAAACGCTCTATTGCCCGAAGTTGGATATCAGCTAAGAAGGGCAAGACCTGTAAATCTACTTGAAGCACAAAATGCTGCCGTGGAGGTTGAGGATGACTTGATCATGGCTGGAAAACTTAAACAACCATCTCACAAAGGTGATGGCGCTTCTGCAAGTACTTCTGATCCTTTGTTGCAGAAATTGGCTAATGACATGTTGCGAGATCAAGCGAGATCTCTCAAGCGGGGAATGCTGGCCCCCTCAAGATTAGCTCCTACTAGGACCTTGATGGTCAAAATCAAAATCAAAATCAAAGCAGACTTGACTTTGCACGCACCACGAAAGATTTGGCAATAGAAGTTACTCAAGGAATAACTTGGAAACTAATGAAGAGGATCTGGCATTGATGAATCATTCGATGATGAAGACTTTATAGATCCATTTGGTGACTCAATATTGGTTACTGGACTATGAATTTGATGATGGCTATTATGAATCTTTTGAAGATTCGATGGTCACACTTTGCGGTGTTTACAAGGTCTCGAGACGCGCCAAAATGCCGAAGCATCCACAAGAGGCGGAAAGAGAGAAGATCCTGGCCGGATGTTACTATCTTGAAAAGAGGTAGCACTCTTCCTTCTTCATTAGCGCTCAAGGATAAATATTCAAATTCTTTCAATTCACAAAAAAACCAAAGCACATCCCTTTCTGAAGCAAGTCAAGCTTTTGACATAATTGATCACATCAAGAGAAATAAAGTCCAAATGTCAAAATTTGAGTATTTGAGGGCATTTCTGATCGAGTTGAATAGATTGGTCAAATATGTGCAAAGTAATGGTCCCAGCCCAACTAATAATAATTCACGGGGTATCTTATCAAGTCCCAAGATTACTCCACCTTCAAATAATGCTACTGCAAGTTCTTCTCCTTCCACCCCTTCTCCTGCTACATCAGAAAGGATTGAGCCATTCTATGTGTCTTTGCTCATCAACGGACATAAGCTAAGCAATTGCATCTTGGATTCTGGAGCTTCCGACAACGTCATGCCTGCCAAAGTTGCTGATGCCTTGGGTCTTACATTGACAAAAACCATTGGAAGATGTTATTCCATGGAAAGGCAAGTCCCTCTTGTGGGGAAAATCAAAGATGCGCAGGCAGTACTTGCTTCCTTTCCAGATAAAAGACTGAAAATGACTATCCTTGTAGCAGACATTCCAGTCTCTTATGGCATGCTATTGAGTAGAAATTTTTGCAAAGAGCTGGGTGGAGAAGTCAAGATGGATTGGTCTTGTGCGCACATACCAATCAAAGGAGTAAATCAGAAGCTGGAACCTGAGAAGAAATCCAAGTACACAGTATCAAAATCTGAGGATCCTAGATCTCAGATCTTGTTTCAGGAATCGGATCACGGAGTCTATTATCTAGAAATGGATAAAGAAGAAATTCAACCGGTGATTCGAGAATCACATCAAATTGATAACAAGATTTGGACTCTGGAATTTGATGGGTCATTGCTTTGTTCATTTGGATCTCGGTGGCATTGTTCTTATCTCTCTGAAGGGAACGTGCATGCGCACTCCTCAAATTGATGTTCGAAAATACTAACAATACGGTGAGTATGAAGCATTGTTGTTAGGCATGGAGCAGCAGAGAACAATGGGAATCAAATTATTACATGCAAGAGGAGATCTTGAGTTGATTGTGAAGCGAAATAAAGGCCTCTATCAAGTCAAAAAAGACAAAGCTACGGCACTGTAGAGATCGGGTCTACTCTGTTATCCTGGATTTTTCAGCTTTCTCGGTATCTTACATTCCGAGAGAACAAAATTCAAGAGTTGATTCGCCGCGCAGTGGATCGCAGCCTTGTTGAATCCGAATCAGCCCCCTGCATTCTTGCATGGGGAGACTACAAAGTGGAAATAGTTTTTCGCCCAAAGGTTCCTCACAACGTCCAAAGAATGGCAGTTTTCAACGATGACACATTAAGATTGCTGCATTTCTCCAACAAAAGGACAACTTTGAAGAAATCTACTATGAGGGAAGCAATTCACCTCCTGCACCCTTTGGTGAGAAATAGATGTTGGACGTCTCAGAGGTCGGGAGATTATCCAAAGCTAAAGGAAATAAAATTCCCAAAGGCTTGGTATCTCTTGAGAAATGTTTGATAAGCATGATCAAATGCTTAAGAAAAATGAAGAAAGTGGGGAAGGTTATTCCTCCACACACAATTACTAAATTTGGGAGCTGAAAATGATCCCAAATTAGTAAATCTGGGTAAGTGTTGTGTGAAGGATTAAATTGGATTCACCATTTGTCCTTAAACATGCTATTTTTAAAAGAGAAAAGCATGATTTTTAATTAATTAATTGCCTTTAATTGTTAGGGCAATTATTAATTATAGAATTGTGAAGGTTATATAAGCATGGGCAGCCATATGGGTGAATAATTTAATTCACAGGTAAAGAATTGCAGCCAGGAGGAAAAGTGCGCCCCCATTAGAGGAAGGATTTTGTTCAGACAAAGTGCTAACAAGGCTAAAAGCTTCCAGATTTGGCGCATGCTTTGGAGGAGGTTGATCTTTGTCTGCATAGTTGTTTTCACAGGTGTTACAGGAGCTCAGGTGTTGATTGAAAGGATTCATGCTCTCTTTATGTGTAAATTAAACACCAATTTTTGGGGCAGCAGGCTTGAAAAGTGCAGATTTTTATAATTTAAATTCACTATTCATGCTCCAGTGGCCATTTTTGTCTGAATAAATTGCAGGAATTCATTACAGGTGCTTTACAAAAGAAAAGGAGTTTTTATCAATGTCCAATACATTGCAAATATCCTCCGAATCTGAAGAATTGTCCAGATCTGCACCAGTATTGAAGAAATCCGGCCAAGTTAGAAGAAAAAGAATTATTCAGACAAAGATAGACAAAGCCATGGCGAAAGGAGATGAAAAAGAGAGCACGATGGATTCATGCATTGCTTCCAAAACTTTTGGACATAGGAGACACGAATCTAGGCCGAACCTCTTTCGATTTGATTGATAGATCTAGAGCGGGAAAGACTTCACTCGTGCGTGCGATCAAAAGTAGCGGAATTATCCAGCTGCTGAGCTTTCCATATCTGACCCAATTGCGAGTTCGTGATGGAGTGTGCTAGATCTTATCATCCTTCATCCAGATCAGTGCGTGATGTTGCGGGAAAGACAATAATTCGTTTGGATGCGGAGTTCATCAATTATTGTCTGAAGATTCCAGTGCGAAAGGTGGTGACTTCTATTAGCATTCAGGATGCTGACAGTAGATGGGAGAAACATAGAGCTGATTGCGTGAGCATAATGAACAGCCGGTTCATGAAGAAGCCTAGATCCCCTTCAAAGTTCCCGAGAACTCTTCCACGGTCCAATTTGGTGCAGGAGGCAGATGATGTCGTCAAATTGCTATGCAGGTTGAATGGCGAAGCGAATGCCTACACTTTCCGTACATGGATGTATGCTTTCATCAGGACCATTGAAATCAACAAGGTTGATTCTATAATCAATTGGTCGGAAATTATTAGCAACAACATCGGTGAGCAGCTTCGGGCGTGAAGCGTACTTTCAGACTTTTAAGATGACTTCATACTTGGTGTATGTTGCTGACTTCACAGGTGTCTTTCCAATTTGGATAGATGTGGTGTTCTTTCCAAGGACCCCATTTTCGAGTGCTACCCACAGCTTACTGTACCTGCGTGCGAGAAGGACTTCAAAGTGATCAACGATGACTTCTTCTACGATTTCATCTGTAGGCTAGACAAAGACTTGAAGACTCACAGGGTAAGCAAGGAAGCGTGGGAAGCAGTGTCCAAGATTGGTAGTTTATTCATCCAGTTTGCATATTTCACATACCTCAGGGTTACGGGCTTTTCTGGAGAACCAATAAAGATGCCCAGGTATCTGAGTGATAGATTGATCACCATGGAGCTGAGCAGGCAACTTGTGGAGTTACACGACCTTCAGTCGAAACGGCACAAGTCTACGGGCTTCTTCCCAATCACTGTGGGATATTACAGTTGCATCAGCATTCACAGAGCTCGAGGGATGGAAGCGCAAATGTTATCCGAGTATGATCAAAATTTCTTCCCTGCAAGGCTTAACTTCGATCCATTTGGAGTAGCCAGGAAGACAATCTCCCAGGAGTACGCACATGTGCCTTCGTTAGAAGATTTCTGGATGAAGTGTAGAAGTGAGTACGAGGTTAGAAAGAAAGATTTTAGCAGGCTATTAGCAAAGCAAGTGTTCGACTTTGGACTAGCGCGGATACCTGCGGATCTTAAAGATGATGGGAATGTGGTACTTGACACTTACCATCAAATGGGAGGAGATAAAGCTATACTGCAGGATAACAATGGAGGCTGCCATTCAATTGAAGAAAGATCTGGAGCTGTGTTGGTGAATACTTCGAACTGGCTGCTGACGAAGGGATACTGCCTTGATGAAGTATTGATGAATCAAATCACGGGAAACTTCGGCGCAGGAGATTCCCTCAAGCGAAAGCATGAAGGAGAAAGCAGCAGGAGGTCCGAGAAGTTGAAAGTACACAGAAGATCTCAAGAGAAAGAGAAGACCACTTCTACGACCATAGTTTTGACTCCGACTTCACCAACTATTGCACCCACCGCAGCAGGACGCTTCCATGCCTTCATTGAATCCGGCGACGTTCGTCTTCTCTCCTCAGCCACTTCATTCACCCGTTCGGAGGAGATGTTGAAGCTGCGAGATGCGGAGTTCGAAAGAGCTTTGTCCTTGGATGTTTTGAGAAGATGGCATCCATAACACTGTGGCACTTTTCGACGGAGAGGATGCGAGGCGGGAGATGGTAGTGCACTCGGCGACTTCTCACTCCCGACAGTAACTTCTCGGAATGGTTAGCTTTGTAGTTGGTTCGGAAGCAAGAGTAGAGATGAACTTAGAGGAGCATGACTTGCAGCTACTCCGTAGGATCTGAGCGAGAAGAGACAGAAGGCCTAAAGTTTCTAAAGCAACTTCTAGGTTGATTATCAAGGATTCGGGAGAGAAGTTTCTTTGAGATATCAATTCCGGCGGAAGGAAAGATAGAAGAGGAGCTCACGCGAGAAGATGTGATGGTGACCAAACTACCACTCGGTCAAGCTACCCTTTGAAGGATTGAAGCAAGACACACGATACATTGATGGATGCTTTGTTCCTTAGGCTTGACGGTGAAAAGGTGGAGAAAGAAGAGCTGCGAGAAGCAAATATCTCAATTATGTGAGATCATAGCCAAGGTTGTTAAACCTTCCATTCATCCCATTTCGGAGCGGTGAGTGATCATCTTATGCGGGAAATGGAAGATGCAAGCAATCAAGTAAAGGCTATTGATTTGAATGGAAGGATCGATTATTCGTCAAGCTACATGGAACTTGGGGAAGTGCCAGCCCGCCTAAAGGTTATGAACGATGCAGCAAATCAACTAAAGCAACTGATGGAAAGCATAGAAGGCATGAATACAGTTGCAGAGAGTAACCTGAGTATTTTGGCCGAGATCAACAAGCTGCCAGGAGATGTATTGGTTGCAGAACAAATTGTACCGGATGGATCAGTCGAGAAGGGGAAGCAGCTAGAGTTTGCAGTATCTTTCCGTTTGGAGATCTGCAGAGTTTTGCTGAAAAGGATGCAGGTGCTTGAGAGTAGAACATCAGATTTACCAGACAGTATCATTTCTTTCACTGAGGAAAGAGTGGATGGAGGTGTTACTTCATACGTGCGGATTGTTTCTAACAAGGTGCCTAATTCCCTGGAAGGTTCTCTTCTGATGGTGCAAAAGAGAATTGATAAAGCTACCAAGCCTTTCACGATGAATTCTATCAGTAGATTGGTGGCACTGCAGGCAGACATTGCGAGGTTTGGGCCGAGTTTGGAAGAGGTGGAAGCATGCAGCAAAGTGTTGAATGAAGGGTTGCTGCTGATTCGGGACAGAGAGAAGAAGAAGCGTGGCTAAAACAGATGGAAGGATGCTGAATTATATGTTCGACAAGTATATCAGATATCAGAACAAGAAGAAGATGTAAACATTACAGCTGGCATGACTTCTTCTATTCTTTCTTCTTCTATTTTCTATGTTCCCGGATGAAATTGTAAAACTTCTAAGTTATTGGTTTCTGACCATTACTTGAAGTCATGTGGAACCATTCTATTAGTTAAGTGATACATGTGTCACTTAAGAAGAAGTTAGTTGAGGATGATTGCCAAATGTCATCTTTACTTGTTGTTCATACTTTAGTTCAGTTTGAGTCTTCTATTTGTACTTTCCCTCCTACATTCTATAAGTAGGAGAAGAACCTCCGGGTTAATGATCAATCAGAATTTGTAAGCAGCAATCTTGTGTTTTAGACTTTGTGCTGAACCCCTGAGAGCAACTTGAAGCAGAGGAATACAAAGGAGCAGGTTTCCGGAGAACTTTGTGTCACGGTGTACTTTGTTTCTTGTTTTGAATCTTAGATCTCTTGATAAACTTTGTGTTATTTTAGATCTGGATCTAGAGCTGCCTTTGCTTTATAATTCTGTGTGTTCATATCTATTAAGTTTCTTCTATGTGCATGCAATTAGCTCTGTTATCTACTAATTGGGATGCACATCTTCCCCATTTCTTCCCTGCATTTCCTTTACTTCTTTCATCTATAATTCTCCTTTCTTAAACAGCTGCTTACTTGCTGCAAAACTTCTTAGTTATGGTTCATGAACTAAGTGGTTAAAGTAAAACCCCCTGATAGATAATAACACATTTATATTGACAAATCGACACGGGAGCCTCACCGGTTAAATGAGGGAGATTTATCTCATGATTGCCTAGGTTTGATGCTATGCATGAGAAAATCTAGCCAAATGTAAACTTATCTTTGAAAGATGCTTTGGAGTGGAGGTTGGTTAGTTCAAGTCGAATCTAAAGGGGGAGGTTGTGAGATAACAACATTGGGATGGACATAGGATATTAAAAGAGGCACCGATCTTTTAAAGTGTTCTTAAGTGGTGGAGGAGGCGTGTTAGATTCTTGAAGAGTTTTGGAGGGAGTATTTATGATAATGAGATGAGGAGGGAATAGGAATGAAGGGTATAGGGATGGTCATAGTGATATTGATACGTGGTAGATTAGGTGGGATAGGCACCACTAATTATGTGGACTATTGGGTCTGGGGAACCATGATAGAGGATTCATGAGGGACATGTTTTTTTGGGCTAATGCTAGCTCATTTGTGGCCCTAGGGAAAATATGGTGAGTTGGGAGGTGAGGATTTCAATAGATTCGGATTGTGGGGGATAACTTTAATTTTTTTAAAGAGGGGGTCCATCAATAGGGATGTTTGTGGATTTGTAAACTAGATAGTCATGGAGGGAGATGGGTCAACATCGAGGAATTCTTAAAATTCCGAGCATCTACGAGGGATGGTGGGGGTCCAAGTACTCCTAAGGAAGTAGTGGAAGGAGGTGTGGCTGGTCTAGAAGGGACAAAGTGATGGTAGATAAAAGGATTGGTATCGATATGGGGATTTCATTGAACCACATAGGGCTCATGAGGAGGAACCATAGGAATAGTGGATAGGGAGGCCAAGGATGAGGTCATCAAAGGTGTAGAAGAAACAAGAGTGAGTGCGGATGTTTGTTGTGAGGGGTTGGTTGAGATGGGGATGTCATTAGAAGCGGATGATCGCACATTCTATTATCTCGAGAGTGAGTAACAACAAACATGAAATAAATAAGAAAAATCCTATGTAAACTATTAATGTAACATGCATAAGTCAAGAAACATAATTTTGTTTATCTTGTTTATTTATAGAATGTGAAGAGGAAAGAGGCTCAAAGGGAACCTAGAGAAATGGCCACTCTATGGATGGTTTCAGGTGTGTTTAAGGATGGATTCCTCGATATACTCGAAGGTACATGAGGCCCAAATCTATGATGACTATTGGTACATGGCCTGATATAGGGCCTACCCCCACACTTCACGCACCATGGTGATAAGGGTGTTGGTGTTTAGCCAATATACCAATAGTCAAAAAAATATTACACAGATAAAACACCCATGGCGAATTCCTTATGAGGTGATGAAATCCCAATATCTCCACCTAGGTAGACACTTTTTAGATGTGTGGATTATGCATGTGGTTTGCTTGTGTTTGAGGGAAAAGTGAATGTAAAGTGTTACCACCTAATTAATCTATGTGATCAAGAAAATATGACAAAAATTTTATTTTAGATTTGAACCCAAATATGACATTCGATGAAGACAAACAAAGGAAGGGAAGAATGATGCAAGAAATGAAAAAAATCAAAAGAGGAATAATTTGGATAAAATTTTTCTTTTCCAAATTACATACACATCAAGAAAGCAAGCGAACTCCCAAGCACATAAGTGAATAACTTTGACCTATAGAGTTAGTGGATAGAGGAAAATAAATTATAAAGTAGGAATTGAAAATGAATAAGGAACTTACTAAAAGGGTAGGTCCTACAGAGAGTTCTGGAATTTTGAAAAGTTTGTTACTCTTGTTCCATGTTAATGAAATAACATGCTAGAAAACAAGAAACTCATGTTAGTGTAGGATATTCATTTTCCTTGTATTTGTTTATTTACTTGGAGATTTCCTACACTCATGAGATATGATTTCTATTGGTGAGAAAAATTATCGATACGAAAAAATTTGTGTCTCCACCAACGCTCGTGGGGCTACGCCTCTACATTGAATGGTACAGCTCCCATTATTTAACGTGACTAATCTAATCCTAATATAAATGTTATTGGTTAGCTAAATAGGTCGGGATTACACAGGACACTCTAATGAACATGTGGCAAAATACTTGTACATGGGTACAAGGGAGGAAATTATAGTGAATTAGGGAGAAGGAGGGAAATTAGGGGGTGTTATTGTCACTGTGAGTAGGAAATTGCAGATCTCGCACCCATTAACCGAGTAGTTCAACATTCAATATAGAGGAAACACTATGAAGTTAGTGGGATCGATGAATCAAAATGAAAAGTATTCATATTCATCTACCGAAGGTACAAAGATCTTGTGCCACTATGTTTACAAAGTGTTTAAAAGGGAGAACTAAAAGAACCTTGAGATGTATGTAATAATCTGTGCTTATTGTTTCAATGATGAGAGGAAACCATGCATACAAAGCTGCACACATTCATACATCTTGGAAAGAAAAAAATCTATTCCTTGATTGAAACTTACATTAGTTGTACAAAGCAAGGGAAAAGAAGAAAGTGGAAGAAATTGTAGCTTTTATTCCTTGTGCATTGATACAAATTTCAACAACTCCAATTCATAATTTAACAGAAAGTCAAAGTATTAAAAATATAGAATCCTTGGAATGGAGAGGCCATCCCAATTTATACAATTTGAAATTACCTCTCACCTCCCCTCATGATGTAGCCTAGAATCCTTGTATAAAACCTAGGCACGCTGGCACATCACCCAACCTGAGCTGAGCTCTCACCCGAAGAGCGCAAAGGTACTGCACTTTCCCTCTTTAGAGTTTCTTGTCTAGGATGTTAGTGTGATGAAGATAAAGCATATTTAGAACCATAAATAACCATAAAAATTCCACAGAGCATATTCCAGATCTAGATATTAGAGAATCATAAATTAAACAATAACTATAATAAGACCAACCACACAAGAACCGGTTATAGTCATGTTTAACACCATTATCCAACCAACATGCTCCATTACATTAAACATTGTAAAACATAGAAGATTCTTACATTATGAAGTATCACCATAAGTCATGCACACATTAGATCCAACAACATAACTCTACAATAATTCAATACTACTAAACTACATAGTTCAATACATACTTATAAGGGAAGGGAATTTCCCTTCACCGCCACGGACTTCTCAAAATAGGTCGCATGCATCTTTAATAATAGCCACACACCTTTACAAATAACATGCACACATGCAAGTGCGCTAATAATAGACATCTTATAGTTAACTGGAAGAAGTAATCCTATTATTAACTCAAGCTCATGCATGGCGCTTATCAGTCTCTCATTCCCAAAATACCATTTATGTGTCATGCAAGTATCCATCCCGATGTGTGCTCCGCACGCTATCTCCAAAAATATCCTGTATCCATGAAAATGGCTAGGTCCCAAATCAAATTGTCATGGTGTCCGTTTCCTTTCCTATCATTCTCGTGCCTTCAAATGCACTTTGTTCCCACATGCGAATACTATGTGTGTCTTCTCCTTAGGACAATACTATGTCCACTCAACACCTCATATGCCTTTACACAACTTAAGACTTTTCAAATTCCTAGGAAGATATTAAGTCCCTTTTTATAAAATAAAGGTGACTTATTACATTATAATCCTAAAGTCACTTTTTAATTACATTAAAGGCATTATGAAAAAGTACAACCCCAACGAAGAATTAGAACATTGAGGAGAGAGAAATTTGGGGAAAGAAGAGAAGAAAGAAGAGAGAGAGGAAGAAGAGGGAGGTGGCAACTGATCTTCGTGATGATGAGGAAAATTCACCTACGATGAAGCCCATTGATCCTTGTCATATGATTTGATGAAACACTCCAATGCAGTGACTTATGGATCCTTGAATGCTTTACATCATGAAAAAATCCTTTGGATGACCCACAAACACCACGAACTAAGTGTTTAAAAACACTAT